>JAGXJF010003545.1:0-226271 GCA_019208055.1 Stipa capillata
CTTGAAAAGAGAATTGATGTCTTCACCATGCTCAAGCTCAAACCTCTCTAGCTTTGATCCAGAAGGCTCCTCTTTGGACTTCTTCAGAGTGTCACTGCCTTCATAGATCTGCTCCAAGGTATCCCAGATATCTTAGCAGATTCCATGGTACTGACTCTGTTGAAGTCATGCTCCTGTAAGTCCATGAAGATGGCAGTGGCTGCCCTAGCATTGTTCTGAATATTCCTCTTGTCAACAATGCAGAGACAGGGTGATTTTCACCAAAGTTTCAACTCTTTGCAGAGTGTAACGTCTTCGTTGGAGAAGCTACTCGAAGAGGTCGCCAGCACTGAATCGTGCTTGTTCTCCGAGTATCTGATCTCAGGCCTCTTCCTTTGCTTGTGGAAGTCCTTTTGCTTGCAACAGGTAGACTTCAATCACCCTCACAGACTACTGGTCCAGCCCCCACAAGCTTGGGTGGTACCAGCAACTCCTACGCCCGTCTAGGAGTAGACACTCTAAGAGTAATAGATTTAGCAGTAACAACTCTTGGAGGAACCAATGCTCTTTGCTCAAGAACTCTAACCCTTCCCGAACTGACACTTAGGAAACTTAGCTTTTGTTTGGTGGAAAGAGGCTTTGCAATGGTCGAATGTGAGTTACTGATTGGCTCATTGGTTGAGATCGAAGACCTCCCCTGGTCCCCTATATATAGGGTTCACAGGCACTTGACCGTTACACTATTGCCACGTAGGATTAAGTGAGTCACCGGTGTCAGCCACCGGTGACACAGCTAATCACTCCGCCCAATTATAACTGGCTCAAGCAGACCGATACCTATGTCACCGGCGGTACACACAGGTAAACCCTAAACTGACGCAGCCGCACTACTCAGCCCGGTCTTGGCACATGACATGCCCTCAGCGCACACACTCTCTGAAACCTATAAGGAGAGAACCTCTAACAGCCCTCCGACTCAGCAGACAAGCTGTCACAGCGCAGTTCCTTAGTGTTTTCAATCTCTCCCTTGGTATAGAGATGTACCTGAGTCATAGAGTGTTAGACCACCTATGACACCGTTGTGTCACACCGGTGACTCTAACCCCTAGGGTTTTCTACTGCTAGCACTGCAGAGTGCCAGTTCCAACCAGTTTTATACTTATACAAAACTGCTGACATAGGGCCACTAACCTCAAAGCATTAGTGCCACTGTCCAACATCCTGAGCATTGAACAACTAGAACCTCCACAGAGCATCATTGCTTCATCCCTCTTGATAGTACAGGCTTTTCCTATGGACTCAAAGAAACTAGCAAATCTAGGCTTTACCTGCCCACCAACTACAGTCACGGTCCTTGATGCATCAAGCCACCATCACTTTGCTTGCAACTCCTTGCACAGCACCGGCTTCTTCACAGCTGTGGCACAGCTGCCTAGCACAGCCATTCCTTAGTCCTAGAAACCACCCTTTTACCCTTTTTGGTGGTCATCCTTTCCTTGATGACCCTTCTTCCTGGAACCTACAAACCTGCTTACACTCACTGTAAACGTTAGATTCCAGTTTGAGTTGCCATTAACCATCAAAACCAACTTGGGGCCTAGATGCTCTTTCACGTGTCGATTGACACACCATTACCTTTTCGCTGAGTAGATTATTTTAATATTCAGAATAGAGTAGTGAAATGCTTAGCCATGCTTAATTATCCCTAGGATGCTTTTACCTTGCCTCCTCGGAGGAACGATCTTCGGATCGTTGATATCACTATTGAAACTTTGTTGAGCTCGCTGAGCTAGGGTCGGATGCCCGTTGTTTTCTCTCTCTATTCTCCCTGTTCTACTCTGGGTGAAACTTACCATCTAAAAGGTGCGGGGGACAGCTGAATCATGAGTTGAAGGAGCAAAGGGTCATTCTTCATGAGTTGAAGAAGTCATTGGTCGTTCGTATCGAATAAGGCCAAAGTCATGATTTTGAGAAGTGTGAAAATAGTACAACCACATGCTATATGGGCACTAGCTTGGTTAAGTAGGTTAGTCGAGTCTTGGTGTTGACATTGCCATACTGCAGAAGGGTGGATGTAGCTACGAGGACCTCAAAACAAAATGGGGCCACGCAGGGTAAGCAGGTGTACGCTCCTTCGTGTCGAAACCTAGTGGGCATATCGCATCGGGAAGAGATTAGTTGAAAGACCTCGTCACGATCTCCCTGCCGGTACACCGATGGGTGTGTACTCTACCAGTGGCCACTGGTGGGCAACAAGATGAGATTGTGTCATGTGGGTAAAGTGTACAACCTCTGCAGAGTGTCAAACTAATTGATTAGCCGTATCCACGGTCACAGATGGCACATGACTCATTCTTGATGAAACGGACATGTCTTTCTCCCCCTTGCTAATTCCCTCTACCCCAATTCTGGAAATGTGAAAAGGTGGTTGGAACCTATAGACGAGTTTAGGCCGGATGCCTTACTTGCATGTGTTGGTCGTGGGCCCTCGGATTTATGAGAAACCACCCTGATATTAAAACTGGCTTTCATCAAAATGATGCATTCAAAATTACTGTACTATTACATCCAAAGCTGCTTTTATGAAAAAGAGCCATAAAACTCTTCCTTTGCTCAAGCTTGCAAGTAGTCGTAGGTTTGCTAATGAGGGGGCACGCTAGGTACGTGAAGTACTCATGGAGCATGTTGTTTGTTGGATGTGTTCAGATATCTATGAGGATGATGAAGACTATGAGGTATCTTCTACGTCAATGCTGAGATTTAGGTCATGTGGCCTCCGTCGACTGTCTGTGGTTGAGATGGAGACATCTACGCTTTATTTTTCCGCTATGTTTCTGAATGGTAAGGGACATAAGTCCTAGTTACTTTATTTAGTCATATCGCTGCTACAACACAAATTGTTTATGTTTCTAAAATGTTTCGTGATGTGTGCAGTGGTATCAAATCGCCTATGTTCATCAGCTTGATCCTGGACTGATGAAGAGATATACAGGGAGGGATGGACTGATGACACGATCCATCTCTGTCTTCAGTACCTCTGTCCAGTTGCTCAACCGAATTGGTATCCATTGTCGTGCGAGTATTCCGCACATGGTGCCGAACCTCTTTATCACGACTTCTGGAAACTTAGGCTTTTTGCTTCTCTGATCGACCTCGGTGACCACCATCCTTTCCTTAGACAACTTGTTCCGGACCTGCGGAGCCCGGCTCAATTTTGTCATAGAGGCAGAGGCTTTCGCATGGGACAACGAGGTGTTCTGTGATGCCATCCATCTACACTACAAATTAATGCACAAAATAAATAGAAACAACTTAGAAACATGCTAGGATAAGATGATTTAGGGTTATCAAGGGGATGCTCTTTGTTCTTGGCACGGCTGTGTGCCTGACATCACAAAGCAAGCAGGTGGTGGAAGAAGGAGGAGGAGGCGGCCATAGCTACCCTCGGAGATAGAAGGCAGTGACTTGGGGGGCTCGGTCATCCGAGGTGGCGACTTCGGGGCCGATGGTTGTCGGTGGCATGCGTCCATTGGTCCGGGAAGGAGAGGAAGTGTGGGCTGCGGATAAGAACATATACTCTAGGTGCCTCATTGAACCCTGTGATGAAAACATCTTCTGAAGGTCTTATTCCTTATCTTATCATGCTCTCATGTTGGATTACGATGGTCTTGGATAATTGCTTACCTTGTTTCACTCTGGATAAGGGTAGACCTGTCTTTCTAGGTCCTGTTGACCTTGCTCCTAAGCTTGCTGGTGGCCTGTTTCTCTTTTCTTCTTGGCTGACCTCCACTCGAGCTTCTTTTCCTTGCTATCTCCGAGTCCTTGGCCTAACGGAGCTTGGCTTCTATGCCATAGTTCGTTTGGCTATTCCTAGTGAAAATGGTGGTCTCAATGGTGGTGGCTACTACTGTGTTTTGCTTTTATCTGGTTGACTAAATAGGACCTACTACTATACAGCTACAGTAGCTTTTACTTGATCCCCTGGCTTACTTTCATGCTAAGGCTTGACTTTTGTCAAAAATGATGGCCGTTTGGATATTCATTCGGATGGATGGTTGCTTTGTCTTGACCCTTTTTGGTTTATAAAACTTTTCCCAAAAGAAAGAAAAACTAATAGAGGCAAAGTAGTATAGGTAAAAAAAATTATTTTATTACTCTACCTCTCTTCTCTAAATATATACATATATTAGATTAGTCCGATAAGGGTTTAGCCATGTGGCCCATGGAAATTTTTGAAAACAACAATGTTTTACTAAATTTATTTTTGAAAATAAAATTCTCTATGTTCCACTTCAGGTATTCTTTTGCCCTCGCAACTAACCTTGCGGCGAAAATATGTCGGTGGTACCACCTTAATTTCAAAAACACATTTTTAAAACTTGTTGCCTCCTATAGCAATTGCGTTATCCTAATGGTCCCGAGTGCATATACTCGATGACCTTAGATACCGCAAATATTTTCAATGGCCGCCTCCCCCACAATCCGTGTTCTTCTGTTTTTATTTATTCTGGAAATAGTTTTAGTTTTCTAGTTTGAGTAATTGCATATTTATTTATCTATTGCTCCCTAAATATACACAACTATTTGAGAAAGGTAGTTGTGCATCTCAATATTCGCTTTTACTAGTTTTTAAGTGAGATTTTAGATTTGACCAAGTAATCCTTTCGTCGCTTCCTTGTGGGTTCAACACTCTTTCTCATCGAAAGCAATACTACAATTTATCCCATACGCTTGAGGGTAAAGTGGAGTCAACCTTCGGGTGGTAGATGTTTTCTTTTCAGTGTAATACTTAGGGTCTATTTGGTTGGGCTGTGGCTATTGATAAAGTTGTTGTTGGCTGGCTGTCTAGAAAAACTACTGTAGCTGTGGGAAGGTGAACATATGGATTTTGGTTGATCCAAACCATCTACAACATTTTGGAAAATGAGCACTGAAACTTCAGCACATTGCAAAAAGCTAGCAGAACGTAGCTTTTCCAAACAACTGAATTTACACTACAAAGCCCTCAACTACCGTTGGCAAAAGTTGCTGAAAAGCTGGCTGTTTGGTTGGGCAAACAGGGCCTTAGAAACAGTAAGAAACCAACTCAAGGCATCTTTACCAAGAGACACCGAAAATAATCTATGCCTAACTTCTTTCAGTGTTATTGCACTTACTTTGAAGGTATTACGAAGTCTAATAAATAGTTATAAATGAGCATAAGGATATTTGCTATCCTTAACTAAATAGGCATTCGCTCTAAGCAATTTAATAAATTTAGGATTAATTTCACAAGGTGGATTATCATCGTCAAGCAATTTAATAATCTCCTTTATCTTTGTCAGGCAATGAGTGTTCCATCAAAGCATCTAAATAAAGTTGATATAAAGAATACATAATAAACAAAAATAAAAATCAGCAACAAACCAGTGATAAATATGACATCGGCACTAGGAAGCTTGACTATGATTTTTCCACAAGACTACGGGGTCAATTATAGGACAATTTCGAATAGAAAATGTTGTCGATACCATGATGAGCAACAGGAAATGATACCACAATAATTGTGTCCTTCATGCCGAAATAAACAAGATAATAAAAGGCAAGTAATATTTTTGGCAATTTGGAACTAATGCAATTAACAAAAAAAATCTAGAAATAATTAAATACTAAAATTAATAAATAAAATATAAAGAGAGTGTGCAAATATAATAATGACATTGTTCTTGAGGTAGGGATCTCCACTAGTTTTTGACTACGAAATTTATCGACGCTAATGTGTTGTTTGTAATATCTATATGTGAGTATTATGCAAACTAGCACGCAAACAATTACATGCTAGACATGATCATAATCAAGGTTTTCCCGACCATAGTATAAATTCCCCCGCTACATGTGCTAGGTATTGAAGAGAGGCTGCTCCCATGTCATACATCCCCCATTCCGTACACTTATAGTGGTGTTTATCTATATGTCCATAAAGGCACGTGATGCATAGTCTACGTTCGTACATCATCATAAATATTAGGAACAAAAGAATAAGACATAGCCACATAAAGAATAAACTTATTCATAACATCAATTAGGGATCACGCCATGCCCTCCATAATAGAATAAACTACTCAAACATAACAACGCTACTCACTATCATGGTGAATAACATAGCCTTCATGTTCTGAAAACATAAATAGATCTCTAACAAATTCAAGCATAAGATGATACGATATCGATATACTAGAAACAAGTTTAGAACATCAAATTGATGTACAAAGTGGTGGTGTTCATGATTTTGATCGTGATGACGAAGATGGATCTGGCAGGAGAGCATTGATGATGTTCCCCTTCGCTAACCTTCAAGGTTTCATGGTGGATTATGGTGGAATATAGTGGATATCAGTGGAAAAGAGATGGATTCCCCTCTAGAATTGAGAGGACGAACCCTCTCTCTTCTTCTCAACACTGTAGATCCGTTTGGGCCACTTTTCTTCTCCGCGATCATGAAGCAATTTATTGGACGAACACACCCATTGAATTGGACCCCTTGCAGAGCTCCCAGTGGGACAAGCGACAGGCCAGGGCGACTAACCCTGCTGCCCCATTCTGCCATCTAGGGCCCACGGACCTCCTTGGGCATAGCTCTTTGGCTGTTACTTTATCTTGTTGATCGTTCTCTGATTACATAGAGTTTTTGTGGAAAAGTTTGCGTAAAAAGTACTTTTATTAATAATGTGTTTATTCCCAGGTAGAATACAAATTTCTAGTAATCCTGAAAATATAAACTTTATTCCATGAAAATTTTATGAAATTACTATAAAATAACAAAAAGGTAACAATAAAATACTTCAAAAAATGCACACATCATCGAAGATACCAAGATGTTAGAACCTTCGATATCAACTCCTGATCTTGACAGATTTGTGTGTCTTTGAAATGTCGGAACCTCTCATATTTTCTTAGAATATTTGACTTTAGGTTCTGTCTTTGCAAAATAGCCATTACTTTGAATCTCTGAACCTCTAGGTTTGAATAGAACATCTGAGATGTGCGGAGAAAGGCACAACTACTAGTTTTTTAGGGGCTCCCTATATATACCCCTCTTCCTCCTTGTACTTCTAACTCTTTGCCAAATCATTTCCTACCCTCAAGCCCTTGTCATCACCTTTCTCTAGTGCTCAAGACTTGATCTTTGTGAGAAAATATTTGAGAGAGAGAGAGAGAGATTTGCTTAGTTGAATATCAACCAAGAGTTCATCTCCAAGTGGACCATTTGTAGGTTATTACTCTTGGAGATTGGCATCTCCTAGACAGCTAGGATTGTTTGGGAGCTTTCAAGAAGATTGTGAATAGCCTCAAGAAGTTTGTGAAAGCTTGGTCATTTGCCTACCGAGAGGTGAAGAATTACCAAGTTAGAGGGAGGCTTTGCATCATTAAGACTCTTGAGGGAAGAGCACGATTCAATGCTGACTTCAATCGTTAGATCAAGCTTCCTCAATAGAGATATAGGATCCCACTTCGAATCTAAAATTCAACAGCAAATCCTTACGTCTTTCCTTTTGGTTATATGTACTACTTGTCTTTACTTCCGCATTTTTGTTCTAGGTTGTTTTGCTCACTAGTATGTTAGGTTATGCTTAGGGCTGCTTAGAGAACATAGAGATTTTCTTCACCTCCCTCTAGTAGATTTTCTTGATACTTTGAATTGATATCAGAGCCTGATATGTCGAAAACTTATCATTTTATTTTGAGATTAATGATGTCTTTTCACTATAATCCATTATATTTTATTACCCAATTATCTCTTTTATTTGTTGCACACAGGAAAAAGATCACAAATCTGAAAATCTAGTGAATTCGGGAGGGTTCTGGAAGAGTGCCGCGCACGAAAGGGGGAACTAGCGGGGAATCCAGGAGGCCACATGGAAGGGCCCCACGGCACCCCCTACAGTGTATGCCCCCAGTGGCCTGGCTAGTAGCGCCCCTTTGTAAGTAGATCTTTATTCTTCCCTAACCCTTCCCTAGTGTTCCCCCGACATATAAATAACCTTTCACATTGCAAAAAGATGAGAGAGATAGCGGGATAGATTGGCCAGAGACCACCAGAGGCCCTGTTTTTCATCTTCATCATCACCACGTATTCCACCCCGTAGATCACCCATTACAGCAAGCCACCATAATTTAGTTGCTCCTTGTACTTCATGTACTATCATCGAGACAATAGTAGACCAGTTACCTTCCCTTTGGAGTTGTCAGGATAGACTATATACTTGCAGGGTAGGTTGTCATGGCGGATCTCCTCAAAAATGTCATCGCCTCCGGTCATATGTTGAGTGCATCCACTATCTATGATCCATGTGTTGCTACCAGAGGCACCGCCCTGCATGATCAGTTCTTAGACTTAGGGACCCAAATAGATTTGGTTCCCTTGGGGTTAGAACGAGAAATCTTGTTATAAGCACAACGAGCATCAATAATTTTATGCATAGGGTTCTTGGCTACAATAGCCTTGGCAATGCGAGAGAACATTTAGATCTTTCTGGGAACCAGATGCCCTAATTGCTCACGTGGTGGTGTGAGTTCACCTGTAACATATTTGTGTGGACCAGCTGTACCACCATCTATAGTATAACCTGTATCACAAGTAGATGCAACACCTGCAATTAGTGCCTTAGGCACCCATACTCCTGAGATCTTTTTCTTCTTACACTGTGCACCAATAAACTTGGCCTCAAGCTTGCCATTTTTGTTCTTCCTCAACACATAAGAGGGATTGTTTGGAACGTTGATGATCCCGAGCTTCTTTGAGGCATTTCCCTCAAATGTGCTGCTGCTCACGTTAGTTTTCTTAACAAAGCTCTGGTTGAGAGCCCTATTATACAGTTGAGGAATCCATGGCAAATTGTTCTCATTGAGAACAGGAGTAAAACCAAGACCTCTTTGACCAATCTTCCTGTGAATCATGTCAGATTCAAGCCTCACAAGATTTTCCCTGCCAAGGTTAGCCATGCATAAGCCTTTCTCATGGGCCTTTTCAATTCTTCATGCTCCTCCTTGAGCTCATTGTACTTTGCCACATCCACAGTAGCAGATGATGAGGATGCTTCACAAACATTGTTAGTGATAGACATATCATCAATATGAACATCATTATAAGTAATAGCATGGATGAGCGAAGCACAGTTAATGCAAGATTCAATGATAACAGGATTAGCAAATGAGGATCCCTTGTCAAGGCACTTAGAGTGAGCAACCTTCAGCTCCTCGTGATTCTTGGTTAGAAGGGCATGAGCAGTCTCAAGCTTGTCAAATGATATCGACTTGTTCTCATGCTCAAGTCTGAGATCTTCTCGATCATCGATTACCTCGTAATAGGATTCATTTATGTCCTTCCGCTTGTCCTTCAAACCTGTATTCTTTTTCCTTGCCTTGGCTAGGGTCGTCTCATATTTTCCAAGAATGCCTATCAACTCCTCATAGGTAGGGAAGTCTTCTTCAGTAAGTACCTTACTACCCTTAGCCATAAGGCAGTCGAGTGGAGACTCTAGGAGAGAAGAATCCACATCAACATCAAAGATGGAGTTGATCTTGTGTCTGTCTAAAGCAGCTGTGATATAGCCAGAGCTACCTGTCACAGGTATCACCACCTGTGGTACCGATGGCAACCCCAGTAATTTCTTCTTCAGACTTTGCTTCAGAACTTGAGTCATCTGAGACCCATTCTTGTCCAACATAGGCAAGAGCACTTGGTCTCTTCTTCTTGTAGCTTGGACGATCGTCATCACGACTCTTCTTCTTTCCCTTGAACTTCTTCTTCTTGTACTTGTTGCTTTCACCTTTGTTTTTCTTGTTGGGGCAGTCAGTAGCAAAGTGTCCTTCTTTGTCACATTCAAAGCATTTCTTTCCTTTCTCAGATTTCTTGCCCCTGAATTTGTCTGATGATGAAGGTCCCTTATGTCTTTAATAGAATCTGCAGAAGTTCCTTGCAAGCAAGTTGACTTGTGACTCTCCTTCACTTCACGAAGCTTCATCTTCATCTCCATTGTTGCAATCCTTAGATTCATCAAGATGAACAAATACTTTGAGAGCAATGTTCCTTGAGACTGAACCATTCTCATTTTTCTTCTTGGTCTTCAGCTTCATCTCATGAGTGAGAATCCTTCCTAGTATTTCTGTTGGCTTCATCTCATCAAAGGTGTCTTTCTCTTGCAGCATCATAATGAGACTCTCATATTTCTTGGGCAGTGCTGAAAGAAACTTGTTGATAAGATCTTGATCTTCAGCTCTATTTGAACCCAATGCCTTGAGCTGGTTGGTGATAACAGTGAGCCTTGAATACAGAGAGTTGATGTCTTCACCAGGTTCCATCTCAAACCTTTCCAGCTGTGACTCCAGAAGCCTTCTCTTGGACTTTTTAAGAACTTCAATTCCTTCATGTATTTGCTCCAAAGTGTCCCAGATGTCCTTGGCCTTGTCTAGGGCACTGACTCTGTTGAACTCATGTTTCTCCAAGGCCATGAAAATGGCATCAGCAGCTTGAGCGTTGAGCTTGATGTTTCTCTGATTTTCATCAGTGAGGTTCCTCTCATCAGTAATCTCAAAGCTAGTTTCAACAATCTGCCAACACTTTGGATCAATCGCAGTAATATGCATACGCATCTTCTACTTCCAGAAAGACTCTGGCGGTTAAGCCAATTTTTGAGCAACCTGCTCTGATACCACTTGTAGGATCTCAGGGTGCCGAAACTAGAGGGGCGGTGAATAGGAGGCTTTTAAAAACTTAACCAGATATGGGTTTTTCTGTGATTAATAGGTCAGTCCTAGTGGAGACAGAGCAATGGCTATAATACAGATAGCTAATACGTATGACAACAACAACTGTAATATAGGCAGGCAACATAGGCAGGCAAAATAGATAACAGGAAAAACATCCTAGCTGTGAAACAGGTAACTGACATGGGTTGATGCAGAACAGGCAAATACACAGATAAGCAAAGTACTCAGCTGTGACACATGTGGATAAACAGCTAGACAGTAGTCATGACACAGCTGGCTACCACATGTAGATCAGGTCCTAGCACAGGTGAACAAAACAGTAGCAAAACAAGACAATCACATAGTGCAGGAAAATAAATGGAGACAAGGGATTTTTCACCGAAGTTCCCACTCCCGCAGAGTGGTACATCTCCGTTGGGGAAGCTTATCCGCAGAGCAAGCCGGCACCGAACCGTGCTCTTTCCCTGGGTACCTGTTGTAGGCGCCCTTCACTCGTGGGTAGTACTTTCGCTCAGCAGCAGGCAGACTCTGACTGCCTTCACAAACGCCTTGGTTAGCTCACACGAGTTTGAGTGATCCCAGCGACTCCTACACCTGTCTAGGAGCAGACGCTCCAAGGGTAAAAAGATCTTCTCTGTGATCACTTGGAGGAACCAATGCCTTAATGCCCTCAAGCTCAACTCACTCTTCCCCCACAGTCAAGCCCTTTTCCACTTAGACGCTCTCTCTAGCTCAGGAGACAAGGTTCTGCTTGCTGGAACGTTGGAGTGTAAATTTTGGCAAAGATTGAGGCCACTGCCTCTCCAGGCCCTCCATTTATAGAGGCTCCTGGAATCTGACTGTTACCCATGTGCCATGTCAGATGAGTCGCCCACCTATACCAGCTACCTGTGGTACAGATAAACCATCGGCAATGGTATCCTGTCAGACTGCCAAGTTCCTAGCTGTAGCACAGACACTTACACAGCTGGAGACGCCGCTGTACTACAGAGACCAGCGAGTCCCTTAGTATAGACTCTCGGGTGTGACCACTGACTACAACAAGTAATATAGACAGCCTTTGGCTTTGGGACACCAGTGCAACGATGCAACTAGTACAATCTCAGTCCTACGAGTTCAACATGGGCCAAACAGGACTGTTGCTATAGGGCAACTGAACTCAAGGTGTCAGTGCCACTGTCCAACACTTGAGAGCTTAGGCATTAGCTCCTTCAATTAACCTTCGATCGATCCCCCCTTGATAGTACAGGTTTCCCTACGACTCAAGAAACTAGCAACTACTAGTCTTCAGGCCTACAGGCTGCAGTCACGGTCCTTCAACGCATCCAAGCCACCTCCACTCCATGTATAAGTCCCTCTGTACCATGAGCTTCCTCGCACCTGTATCACAGCCAGGCCAACCGGCAGCAGTCATGGTCCTGGGACGCACCCACGCCAACCTTCACCTTCCTGCAAGTCTCTCTGCAGGAACAGCTTCTCCGCACTAGTATTACAGCCAACTAGCACAGCCATCTCTTGATCACCAGGCTACTCCCTTACTCTTTTTAGGGTCCACCGATCTTGGCTGAAGCCTGTTCATACTTAATGAAACTGTTAGATTTCCAGTTGAGTTGCCATTAACCATCAAAACAATACCTTGGGGCCTAGATGTACTTTCAAAGTGTGTTAACTTGTGCGGGCATTAAGAGTCGATCGATACGTGTAGGTAAAGATGTACATCCTTGCAGGGTTTGAACTATTCGAATAGCCGTGTCCGTGGTTATGGACAGCATGGTAAGAATCCGCATCAAATTAGGCAACTATAACTTTATTCTAAAACATGCCAACTCTAAGGTCGAGGAGTTAGCGACTACTTCTTTATATGTGGTTGAGGAAGAGTCAAGGGTTTTAAGTGTACGGTGGTCTACAATAGAGTTCATCATGAAGATTTGATTCATCCCCTTTAAAAGCAATCTGGTAGTCGATTTCATTCTACTTAAAGAGTATTGACAAATAAATAATGGGCTTTCCACAAAATATTCCACAATCACCCTTTATTGATACCTGTTGCATATATTACTAATTTCCCTTGTAAGTCTTGCAGAGTATAATTTTTGTACTCATCTTGCAATCATTGATATTTTTGTGCAGAGAAAATCATTCCCTCAACGGATGGTTTCTATGTAAAGATCGACGCACACAACGATTAGTCACTAAGAATCCTAGGCAGTGGTCCTGCCTAGGGTTCAACAGCTTGGTTTGTTTTGCTGCCAACTTTTGGCCCTACCTTTTTGGCTTCTTAGCCAGCTTTAATCTTCCGCTGTGTAATCGACTCTTTGTGTGAATTATGTTGTTAAGTCTTAAGAACAACTAGTATTATTGCAATTCTAGTCGTACAGTTACTGTTGTGATACTTGTTTGTTCTCACCTGCCTTATTTGCCTTGCGTGTATGACATTGAAGCGCATGGTGCGGGTAGGGTTTTAGAGTCTATATCATAGAATTATTAGGTGTAATCACCCCTGTGAAGTGACTCTTCCACTGGGAGTTTGGGAACTATATTATCCTACTGCAGCCGAGCATTAATTTGCCAGGACGAGTTTGGGATTGATGTTCTGGCTCAATGAGAAAAGAGTGAGGAGACCATATCATAATCTGTGCATTAGTTTGCTGGAGCAAGTTCGGGGTTGACGCCTCAAGCTATTCAAAGCTATATCACTCCACTCCTCTTGGAATTTATGCCCAAATGTTAAGGTCGGGGTTGACGTTTTGACTTAGTGGGTGATTTCACTTAAAGTTCTCTATTATGGATTTTGGGTCCCGACATCCGACAAGTGTTTTTGGAGAAAAAATAATTTAAGTTTCTACTTCCTGTCATTTTTCTGCCACAATAAGGTTTCTACTATTTTTTGTTGCAGCAGCAGCCCTACGGCAGAATCTTGTTTTCTTATCTAGTGCATATATTTTGCTCTGTTTGGGATTTTCCTAAGGTGAATTTAAAAAAATAATAGAAAAAGTAAGAAGTCATATAGAAAGCCAATGCACAAAAAGAAACTTAGAAACTTACCCATTGCTTTCTCTTTATTTCCTTTGCTTCTACCACTTCGTTATCTAGGCCTAGTTAAAATTTGCTCGTTCTAGTCTAAGTCCAACAACTAGGACTAGTATTTTTGAGCATCTTTTCAACTTTGCAGAGCTACTTGATTATTTGCCATTCTTGCTACTCACATAAAGCCTCTCAAGCTCACTTTCTACCTCGTACAAGCTGTTCGAACCCCGGGCAATCACTTCATCCAATCTTTGGGAAGACTTTGACATCGCCAATGGCCGACACCCCACTACCTCAGAAAACACTTCTCCTGCACGATAATCACTGACGAGCAAAAGGTTGCCTGTCACTGATGACAATTACCACTGACGGACGGACAAACGACCGTCAGTAAAACAGACAACGAAGACGGGCGAAATTTATATTACTGACAGGCACAGATCCGCCCGTCAGTAAAAGTAGGAGGAGAGGGGCTCTTTTGACCTCACCACTGACATGAACTTCTACTGACGGGTCCCTGTCGAACGCCCGTCAGAGAAGGTTCCACTTCTACTGACGGGTACTGAGGTGCCCGTCAGCGAAAGTTGCTTCCTCGAAAGCGTCTAAGGTTAGACATTTCACTGACCGGCCGTCGAGGCCGCCCGTCAGAGAAGATTCGACGTCTACTGACGGGTGAAGAGGCACCTGTGAGTGGAAGTTGCTTCCCCGAAAGCGTATTAGTTAGTCTTTTCACTGACGGGCACATCTGAGTGCCCATCAGCGATATGTCTGTGTATAAAACAGGGGAGGCGCCAACAGCTGGCCAGTGAGCTCGCGCGCCTCACACGGCCAGCTGCGACCAGCTCCACCTGCGCCGTGCTGGAGTGCTGCTCCTCCTCCAATTGGTGCTGTCCCTTCTCCCCTTCTTCCCCTCTCCCTCCTAGATGCAAGAGTTCTAAATCTAGAACTCTCTTGACCCTCTCTCCACCTATTTCCCTTCTCTTTCCCTCTCCCCTCCTCCCTCCCTCCTCCTTCTTGATGTATCTAGATCGATCTAGATCTCTCTGAAACTTCACTCTTCTCCTCCCTCCCTCCTCCTTCACTCTTCTCCTCCCTCCCTCCTCCCTCCACCCATTTCCCCTCTCTAGATCTCTCTTAAAATTCCCTCTTCTCTACCATTTTTCTCCTCCCTCTCTTAATTTGGATTATAATCAATTAGTTTGTTATTGTAGGGATCGATGGATCGAAGTTGGATGTACGGCGAAAGGGCAACACGGAATTTTCTCGATACTTTGAATGGCGTTCTAGATGTGGCCGAGGAAGATAGGGAGAAAAAGGGTGCGAACAAGATGTGTTGTCCGTGTTGTGGATGCAAGAACACGATAATGTTCAGGGAGAGAGGCATGTTGCAGCTACACTTGTTGACTCGAGGTTTCATGGAAGGTTATACACGTTGGACAAGTCACGGTGAGGAGGCGGAAATTTTAGCTAGTCCTGATTGCTTAGAAGAAGAGGACGTACATGAAGACGCAGAAGAAGATGAAGACCATATTTTTGAATGTAGGGATGACTTGACGGGAGAGACGGGGAACAATTTGGCTGAAATGTTGAGGAACAATCACATGGCAGACCAGGTGGTCGAAGACCCCGAGGATGAAAGAGAGGTCGCAAAGTTTGCGAAACTGATGGAAGACTCGACAAAACCGTTGTATCCCACCTGCGATCCTGAGCACACGCGTCTGTCAATCACACTAGAACTTCTAAGGATTAAGGCAGCCCACAACTGTCCCGACGCAAGCTTCGATGAGACATTGGCTTACCTTGCGTCGGTTTTTCCAAAGGAGAACATGTTGCCTACGAGCACCGAGGAAGCCAACAAGGTGGTCTGCCCCTTGGATTGGATGTAGAGAGACTCCACGCTTGTCGGAACGACTGCATTATTTATCGCAAGGAGTCTACAGAGCTGCACAAATGTCCGGTGTGCAACACATCTCGATATAAGCGGGGTAGAAACCAAGACGATGATGAGGAAGAAGTGACGAGTGGTGCCCCTGCAAAGGTTGTATGGTACCTTCCAGTCCTCCCCCGTCTGAAGCGTTTATTCGGTAACAAGAGGCAAAGCTGATGCGTTGGCACGAAGAGGGGCGAAGAAAGGACGGGGTGTTGAGACACCCAGCTGATGCTTGCCAGTGGAGAGCAATTGACACGGAATACCCAGATTTCGGTAGTGATCCGAGGAATGTCAGGTTTGGTATGAGTACGGACGGAATAAATCCATTCGGCAACATGAGCAGCAGACACAGCACATGGCCCGTGGTTCTTTGGATCTACAACCTCCCTCCATGGTTGTGCATGAAACGGAAGTACATGCACCTAGCTATTCTCATTCAAGGGCCAAAACAATCTGGAATGGATCTTAACGTTTATCAATAGCTACTGAAGGATGAACTAGCTACGCTGTGGGAAGAAGGGGCTAAGGTCTGGGACGCGGACAGAGAAGAGTTCTTCACTTTGAAAGGCCTGTTGTTCACAACGGTCCAAGATTATCCGGCGTACGGGAACAACGCGTGTCACTGCACCAAAGGATACGAAGCTTGTGTTAAGTGCATGGAGAAAACCACAAGTGTTTTCTTAGAGGGCTCTAGAAAAATCGAGTTCATGGGACATCGAAGGTGGCTGACCATGAACGACCCATGGAGAGAGGACACGAAAAGGTTTGACGGAACAAAAGAAATCCATCCAAAGCCTCGCGAGAAGACTGGACAAGAAATCTATGATCTCTTGAATGAAATGGAGGAAGTTGAGCCAGGAAAAGAAAAGAAACAAACGCCGGTAAAGGGCGTCTGGAAAAGGAAATCTGTTTTCTAGGAACTGCCTTACTGGCCTCACCTAGACACACGTCACAGCATTGATGTAATGCATGTCGAGAAAAATGTCTGCGACAGCTTGCTTGGTCTCTTACTTAACATTCCGGACAAGACAAAAGATGGGCCGAAGGCACGAGCAGACATGCAACACATGAATCTAAGACCTGAGCTGTGGGCAACCAGAGAAACGACCAAGACGGGGAAGAATGGTATCAGAGTCAAGACCAGCTGTCCTGCTGCCTGCTACACTCTGAGTAAAGACAAGCTCCATAGCCTTTGCGAATGCCTCTATGGTGTCTAAGTTTCTTCAGGTTACTCCGCAAACATCCAAAAACTTGTTGACATGAAGACTCATCGACTGATTGGCATGAAGTCTCATGACTGCCACGTGATGATCACACAGATACTGCCTGTTGCAATTAGAGGTATCATGGAGCCAGGTGTCTGCAAGACGATCACGGATCTTTGTAACTTCTTCAACACTATCTGTCAGAAGTCAATCACACTGCAACGCTGCCTGAGACTGAAGGCCGAGATCACTGTCATACTATGCGAACTTGAGATGTATTTCCCTCCAGCATTCTTCGATGTCATGGTACATCGCATGATCCATATCGTCCCGGAGATACTAGACCTCGGTCCCGTGTTTTTGCACAACATGTACCCGTTTGAAAGGTACAACGGGGTTATCAAGCGCTACGTTCGTAACAGAGCGCATCCGGAAGATAGCATCATCCAAGGCTATGCTACGGAAGAGGGCGTCGAGTTCTGCACAGATTACATGCGTGATCAAAAACCTATAGGTGTTCCAGTTTCGCGGCACACAGGCAGGCTCGACGGTAAATGTGCGATCGGGCATGAAAGTTTACACGTGTATCGATCGAAAAGATCAGATGACTACAACAGAGCACATTTCGTGGTGTTGCAACACTTGGCTGTGGTACGGCCTTATATTTAGATCCACATGAAATAGTTGCGCGAAGCGAATCCGAAAAAGGGCATAGTTGCGCTCACGAAAGAGCATAACGCAAAGTTCTCCGGGTGGCTAAAGGACTACTGGTATGAAAGGGAGCCATCAAATGGAGAAGAAGAAACCGTCCGAATGTTGTCAAAAGAACCCGATAGCAAAGTCATGACGTGGCAATCATATGATATCAACGGATACACATTCTACACCGAGGCTCAAGACCGGCACAGTACGTACCAGAACTGTGGTGTAACGCAGGAGTCTAGAACTGGTCATCATGGCAAGAAGTGTAGGTACTATGGCGTGATCAAAGAGATCTGGGAACATGACTACACTGTGACTAAGATCCCCATGTTTCGTGTCAGATGGGGGAAAGATGTCAGAATCAAAGATATGAACACCAGTACCATGGTGATACCTCCACCGATCCCTATAGAGTCACGACAAGTCAAATCAATCAGTCTCAAAGATGAGCCATGGGTATTAGCCAAACAGCTCGCCCAAGTGTTCTACATAACAGATCCAAAGAATAAGAAGCGCGTTGTCGTGAGGAAAGGGAAAAGGAGTATTGTCGGAGTCGATGGTGTAGTTGACGAAGAGGACTACGACCAGTTCGACGATCCGGACACAGAAGAAGAAGATGTTGATGGTCGAATGAGCAAGAGGCACAAAGGTTCTCAGGATGCGTGCCCCTACATAAGACGCAGTCACGACGAAGGTCTGATGTATACCACCAAGAAGATCAGAAATACTATTGAGAAGCGTGTTGAAGACAACAAAATCTAGGTTTCCGATCAATTCAGAACGAACCGCAACATGTAATAATATCATTTTAATGAATTGAATGGTTAATATATATAATATGTTCAGAGTTTTCAGTTTGTAATGGTGCATGCACGTACGGCTGTTATCTCCAGCCTAGTGATCTTCATACCTATTTTCTTTTCGCTAGTAATCATCATATCAAAGGTACGATTGAGTTGCTTCTCGCAAGAATTCAGCCATCTTAATTCAGTCGAAGATTAAATATATGAAATTTAGAATACGAGTAAAAATACATTAGTAATTTGGTTTGCACAATAACTCCACATGAAGTCCCTAAATAGCTAAATTTTAGATATAAAATTTAAATAAAAACTAGAATTTACGTTTATATATGATATTCAACTTAAAAAATGTGGAATACAAATTAAAATAAAATTAGTAATTTCATACAATATGTAGTGCGTAACATGCCTCGGGTGTATCGGCAAGCACGAGTATAGAAAAAGCATGCATGAGATTTTCCATATACATGGGTTTAGGAGTATAGAAAAATAGGTAAACAAGAGCAAAATATCGAAACTACAACCAAATCTAAAATAACTTTCACTGACGGGCAACTCAATATGTACCCGTCAGTGGAGCATACAGCGCAAACCCTAATTTTTATTCACTGACGGGCAACTAGTTAGTGCCTGTCAGTGGAGATTAACTTCCACTGACGAGCGCATATTAATACGCCCGTCAATGATAGTGTCCCTAACTTCCTCTGACGGGCTCGTACGTGCGCCTGTCAGTGATTCTGCCGCGCTACTTAAACGGGACTTAGTGAAATTTTCAATATTCGTCTCGCGCGTTCTTAATTTGGAACCAGCCGCGAGCACCCGTGCCCTAGCCCCGCCGCCAGGCTGCCGCGCTGCCGCCCCGAGCTCCCGTCCGCGTCACCGCTGCTGCCGCCCCTGCCGCTCGTTCCCTCCGTCGGCGCCGCCGCCCCGAGCCCCCGCGCCGCCGCCCCGAAGCCCCGCGGCGTCGCCCCGAGCTCCCGTCCGCGCCACCGCCATCGCTCGTTCCCCCCGTCGGCGCCGCCGCCCCGAGCCCCACACCGCCGCCCCGAGGACCCGTGCCGCCACCCTCCTCCCCACAGGTTTGAAACTTTTCCTATCCGCTTCACAGTTTTGCAGTGTTCAATATTTGGAAAATTAATTCATTCGTAGGTTTGCCGTGCTAGTGAAATGGGTGTTTGAATTGTTTGCATAATCGAATGATTTGGATGTAGGAACAGCCAGAGACACTGTGGAACTAACAATGTTGCTCTTGCATATAAATTCTTGAATCGTTAGTTTTCTTTCTTTGTATACTTCTGGAGGTTCCATGCTTGTTCTTGAGCAATCCAGCTACTTTGGCTTTGTGTTCACGGACAGCTACAACCAGATACATGTAATCCAGTGACAGCACTACAATGTATTCATGTTTTCTGCTATAATCTCTTCGTTTTTATGTATTCTAGCTCCTTCCGAAGGCGCATAGACAGATGCATAGAGCACCCTGCAGCTTGCCATTTTCATGTTGACCCTATAAGCCGCTGCAATGGCGCTGCAGAAACTCTTCTATATCTCGATTTTCCTACTAACATACACAACCAAGGCAATCAACCCGGAAGCAGAAGCCTATTTTGCTGTATGTGAATATAAAGCTGAGTTGGTTGTGTGAATAGTGTGTAAAAATTTGTGAAGAAATAGTTGTCCAGCATGAAGTCCTGAATCCTAATATATGTATTCTGGATGTGATTATGGAGTCAATTTGGCGTGCTATGACTCGGCTGCTCAAGAATCAATTGATTGGGTTGTTGTGGTTGATTTATCGTTGGTCTGGTTATAGGTTAGCAGACAGGAGTGGAGCTGTCAGTTGATTTGGCAAGTTGGGAGCGAGCAATAGGGTGGATTTCGCCGCCCACATTCAGACTGTATTACATGATTTTTTTAGCATGTTGACAAAATTTGAGATGTTCTAGAACAAGAGGGCTGGTCTTGATTGAAAGATTTCTTGAAACCAAGTCATCAAATCTGTTACAACCATCTGAAGAAGAAGAAGAAGAGTCAGTTGTTTTAGATAGATCGATAGAAGAGTCAGTTGTTTTAGATAGATCGATAATTTAGTCGGTATTTATTTCAATTACAGTCCTCCAAATTTTGTAATGCAGATACTATATCTCCCTGAGAATATCATAGTTATTACATATTCAAGATTGCTTGGTTTTATTAGTTAATTGATCATGCAGTTGGTTTGACCTCATTTCGTAGTTTTGAAACATGCTACTTTTATACTTCATATGGATTGGCACTATTATACTTCTGAAGTATTCCAGTAATCTTATAGAGATCATCTACATAATTTTATACATAATTTATCGGTCATTTCTAGTTACTTGTTCTGATACATGGTTTTCATTTTTTAAGTTTATTAATATATCAGAAATGGACTCGTCGCCAACCCGGGAACTAGCCCGTGTAGATGATGACAACGCGGCGCCCCTAGACGTGGTGGCCCCTATTGACGCCCCGCCCCTAACCGATCAAACAGCTCCCGAGCCGGCCAGTGAACCTGCCGTCGAGTGGCCTATGGTACCTGTCAAGAATGATCGACGACTAGTGTACGAGGCAGGCGAGCCCTTGCTCCCCGATGATGAGGTGCAGAGGTTGCCCGCACAGATGAAACTTCTCCATGACACGATCATGATGAGGTCACGGAATCGGGACGATTATGAGCTACACTTTAAGGTCGAGGTGCCAAAAGATTTCGGTTTCTTCCTGGACAGTCATCATGACACCTTCGACATCAATTTTGAAGATATCTTTAATTTGTTCAACCTCTTCCGGCTCGACACCATACTCGTCAGGCTGTGGGCGCTTTACAAGCCCAAGAGTCTAGGCGTCTGCCCAACTGCGCCTTTGCAATATTGGATCCGGTCGTCATGAACGAGTACTATCTACGAGAAGCGACGCCGGTCCTAACAAATTTCATCATCAGTCATTGATATTCCATAAGGACAAGAACTACGTGCTCATGCCCTACAACCCCCCGTAAGTTACTTACTACCATCCCTAGTTTGCTTTTCTTAAGCACGTATCCCCGTCTGTTTATATTCCTTCGTTACTTTTTACGCAGCGACCACTGGATCCTCATTGTCATCCACAAGCCTTCCAGAATGATATACTATTTTGATTCTCAAAGATGTGCCAAGCGGGACTACTCAGCAATTAAGGAAGTTCTAGAAGCCGCCTTTTGGGAATACAACTTGCGAGGGGGAGGAGCAGAAAGCAAGAGCAAGAAGCTGATCCACAAATTCAACTTCCCTTGCAGACAACAGCCAGAAAATAGCGTGACATGTGGGTACTACGTCTGCGCTCACATAGACGCGTTCGTCATATCCCACAACCCGCAATGGAGCCAGGATCAATTCAATAACTTCATACACGACCTGGCCGACGATAAGTACGACTGGAGGAAGGACTTTGCGCACATCTAGAAGGCCTTCGCGTACGTCATCAACAACAAAGTCATCCAGCCAAGCAGCGATTTCTATGCGGGAGTCCAATTACCCGCTTACCGCCGCCCTGCAAGTACTAGCCAAGTGTCATAGACGTAGATTAGTAGAGCTAGTGAGAATAAACATTGTTAAATTCATTTGTTTGTCATTTTAATTCGTTGTAAACTTGCTTTTATATGTGTACTTAATATTTGTGATATTAATTGGTATATGTGCTTAATATTTGTGAAATTAATTGGTATATGTGCTTAATTTTTGTGATATTAAATGCTATATATGCTTAATTTTTATCATATTAATTGCTATATATGCTATTAAGATATTTAAAAAAAGAATAAAAATACTTCCACTGACGGGCACAGGATATGCATCCATCAGAGGAAATGGTTACCACTGACGGGCACATATTCACCGCTCATAAGTGAAAATCCCTCTCAGATGCCACTCGTGCAGCGTTGTTGGTCTTTCCACTAACGGTCCTGGATCGCCTGTCAGTGAAAGTCTGTATTTACTGATGGGCCCTGCGCCCGTCAGTGGAAGTATAACTTCCACTGACAGGACGTTACTGACGGGCCCTAAACCCGTGAGTGATTGCCATTATGCGCCCGTCAGCGATATTGTTTCCTGAGGTAGTGCCCCTGTTTTGCTGAATAAGAACTTGTAAGGATTTTGATTTGGCTTGAGTGTTGAACGACTTGTAGCCACATCCTAGTAGTTGATAGGAATATTATACTTATGATTTTATTCTTGTTTTCTACTAACCACGACAGGTTTTCAAGTTCACAAATCTTGGGCCAGCACCATAGCAGAAGTAGACGAGCCATACAATGAGACGAGCATACCTTCATCACCACCACGAAAAGTACGACTACCACCACGAAAGGTACCCGAACGTGAAAAGGTACATGATCATGTTGTTTCAATGCCAATAGTTGAGGGTTGTAATAGGCCTGATTTCTATCTCGATTGGGAATTAGAACTCAATGAAATATTTGCTAGCCATGTTTTTCCTAAGCATAAGTAAGTATGGGTTGTTGTCAGTATATTTAGTGATTTTGCTTCTGTTTGGTGGGATGAATATTGTCGATTATACCCCAATTACATACCTTCTACTTGGGATGATTTAACACTTGCTATGAGATATAGATTCGTACCTTTACACGTAACATGCTACGGAAACTGCAAAATTTAGAACAAGGTAGTAACACCGTTGATGACTACTATCTAGACCTTGAATATTACTTATTTTGTTGTAATATCAATGAAAGTGAGAAAGCTACTCTTAATAGATTTTGAAAAGGTTTGAACCATGACATTTAAGACGAACTTATGCATAAGGATGCTTTTCTATCGATCATTTGTTTCATCTTGCTTGCAAAGTTGAACAGGTGATCAAGAGACGGATAAATGAGGCCAATAAACGCAAGGTACATGTTCAAATATTGTGACCTACTAAAGGTACTAGTCCCCATGCTTCTCGTGATGAACTCTACTTGTCCACTACTCATGCTATTTTAGAGCAATCTACAGTGGAACCACTTGTTACTTTGCCTTTATCACAAGTTGAGAATGCCGTTTGTAAAGAATTACTTAATGCTCCTTGTGATAAGGAAGAGTTGTGTGACAACGCTTCACTTATATCTACATCACAACTAGATGATGAATATGCTACTTGTGTTTTAGAATCACATGTTAGTGCTGAAATTAGTGTTCTATGTGCTGAAATTGTTACTAGCCCTCATGAGGAATTGATTAAACATGTTAAAATTGTTTCCTAAGAATCATATGATAATTTTTCTAGAACCAATGCATTGCTTACTGATTTTTGTATCTCATGTGATATTATTGCTATACCTCATGACTTGATATACAACATGTTGAAGAAAATGATATAGATAAAGATTTGCGTGCTTCATATTTTGAAGTTGTTTCTTTTACAAATTTGCGAGCACCAATTGTTGAGCCATGTGTAAACACTGATTCTGAAATAGGCTATGAAAAGTTAATAGAACAAAATGACGTGTATAATGATGTTACTCATGATGTTATATGTGCTATTCAATTTGTTAACCCTATGACTTTGACAAATGCTTTACAAAAAGTTTCTGAACTAGTGAGTTTACCACCTTGGAATTTTCCCTACACTCTTGCTTATAAGAATTAATTTAATTGGCGATACTATTGTGGATGATGGAATTTGTGTGCATATGATTTGCGTAGCCCATGCTGAAATTGATTTTAAACTTGCTCGTTCCAACAATGACCACTTCCAATTATTCATCTCATCACCTTTACAATGTCATTGAAAGGATTATATTACATCATATAGTAATTTATGACATAGGCAATGAATTCTTGGTGCACAGGATTTGCATTACATGTGGTCAACTTTCTGCTTTGAGAGAAGATAATTTGACGGCAATGCTTCATTGTTTTGATATGACCTCCAATATTGGTGCTGAATTGATGCTAAATAGCTTGTCACATGATTGTTCCAACATTAGTGCATTGACTTGCTCTAAATTTCAGCATAGCGTGGCTTCTTATTTTGGTACTGCTAATCGTTATTCACCTATGTTGGGATGGTTTATTGATGGGCATCCCAAAACAGATTATATGCATGAACACTTCACTTATACTTGCAAATTGAGTTGCAATACTTATTGGAATTATACGAATGATGTACCACCATGCATGTTTCTAAGATCTGCCAATATGAATCATAGTTGTGATCATGGTTTTAATATAAGTGCTAACCAAGAAAAGTTAACCATGATTGATAGATACATATATACTGCATACATACTTTCTTTGCTCTTTGTTAGTTTTCAGCTTATGCAAAGCAGATGACGGCTTTATTTTCAAAAAAAAGAGGATGATGAGGACATGACCCCCATGGAAGCACCCACTTCTATCTCTACTTTCACTACTTTAACTACATCTGCTGCTCAAGCTATAAAGAACAAAAGGAGTTTCATGAAGATCTTCAAGAACAAGCGAGGAGTCAAGTTCAAGCTCTCGGGAGGAGGAAGAAATGAAGCTCACGTGACCTTTACCATGTACCACATGAATTGGTGCTATATAAGAAGTTCTCCCATGTCACCTTTGGTCCAAGGAGAGTTAGAGATCAAGTCCCACAAGTTTTGGACTCTGATTTGGATTGCTGAGACAGCCCTAATTTCAAACGTCTATATCTCAGGCATACAAACTCTGATTTGGATAATTTTAGACTCTTTGAAAAGCTTATTTCATGCTCTTTCCAACCTGTCTAGCCTCATCTCCAAATTACTTATGAGCATGCCACAATTACCAAAACAATCCTGGACTGTCTTTGAAACAGATCACCTCTTCTCTTTATATACCCCCTAGGATTCTCTCTTTAGTTTTAGGTTTTGTTGAGCATAGTTTTGTTGCATAGGGCCAAAAAGCATTGTCTCTAGTTATGTCTTGTGACCACCTAGTTCAACTACTTTGCAGAACTCCACCATATCAATATATCATACTTCATCTATATTTGCAATTTCAGATTGCTTCAATATTCTTGCTCATTCTTTGGTTGCTTGCAGGGATAAAGAACCTCGTGTTCAAGTTGATCATGCCCATGGCAATGTTAATAACCTTCAGGAGTTGGTTTAGTGATTGCATAGGTGCTCCATAGTTGTACGAGTATAGCCGGATCGTCAAAGTCACCTCCACCAAACCGAGTTGTGTTTCTCATCGAAAGATCGGGGCACCCAAAGTTCTATCAATAGGCCAGACGCCTCACCGAAGTTGGATAGCACTGATTTGATGGCCATGATGTCATTGAGGTCCAGTTTGGTTAAGAGAGCCACATTGTCGGCAAAAAGGGAGATGCAGTGATGGATACCATAAGGCGTAAACCCTTGTAGAAGTGTAGGAGTCTCAACAAGGACAAAGAGGCCGCTAAGGACATCCATCGCAAGAACGAAGAGGAGTGCAAGAGTGGGTCACCTTGCTGCAGTCCGTGGTGAAGCCATTAGTTAGATATTTGTTGCTAGCGGAAGAAACCGGGAGAGTGATCCAGGAGCACCATTTCTCTCCACACCCATGGCCATGCAAGACTTCAAACAAGAAGGGCCAGGACAGAGAATCAAATGCACATGCCACATCGAGCTTAAGGAAAATGGCAGGCACTTTCTGGCGGTGTAGAACCCGGGCTGAGTTTTGCATGAGCATGAAATTGTCTTGAATTGAACCACCTCTTATGAAAACACTTGGGTCCGTACCGATCAACTCATGTAACTTCAGGATGAGACAAGAAGCTAGCAGTTTGGAATTTTTTTGAGTAAATTGCACCACTAGTCCAGGAACTTGGCAGGTGGGAGCATCTAGGTCTAGGAACTCCGAAAATGTGTATCTGGGTCCCTAAACTTGTTTAAGTGAAGCAATGGTAGTCCAAACCATTCCACGTAGGCGAAAACATCCACGTGGCATGATGAGTTGGCCTATATTCTACAAATGCATTCTTATCTTTTTCTCTTATTCATCTTTTTAGTCCTTCCCCTTCCTCTCGTACTCCCTCCCCAACCTCCCGCTCCTCCTCACCTTCCCCGAGCTCACCGCCGCCACCTCCAACTTCTCCCCTTTCTCCCCCTCCCACCGCCTCACCCCCTCCTCCTCCAGCTCCTTCCGCTGCTCCCTCCGCGGCCACCCGGCCGCCATCTTCCACCGCACGCTACGCCGCGACCCTCGCGAGGTCTCTATGATGCCTTGCACTACGTCCACCTCTAGGCCGGCACCATCCACAGCCGCCTCTCCTCCTCCTTCGTCCTCGTCTGCACCGACGAGCCCCTCTTCTGGGCCAAGATCACGCACTTGGCGCTGCCGACCTCGTCGGCGAGCTCCCGGAGGACCGCGGAGAGGAGGCCGCTGCCGGCGCTAGGCACCGCCGCACGGGAAGCCGAGGGAGGCGGATCGAGTGCCTTATTTGCTCAGAATGCCACCGGCATCGCCCTCTGTCTAGAGCGCCGCCGCTGACACCCCCTCTGCATCCGCGCAGCTACCAATCTCCCCGTGCCTCGCCACCTTGCCAAATAGCTTCACCATCGCCTCAATCGTCAGATCCTCGAAGGAATTGAGCCCTAGCATTCGGGAATGCCAGATCCCTTCTCTTCTTCCCCGACGCCGACCGAGCTCTGCCGCCGTCGATTCTTCCCTCTCCGGTGAGCCCCCTCGTTTCTTGTCAGCTTCATCGACTTCGGTGTGTCGTCCTGACCCTTTTCCCCTTCCTCTCTGCGCCTGGACCACCCCGAGAGCTCCCCCTCTGCGACCTCACCGAACCGCTGTCTGCCATTTCCGCCGGCGAGCTTCCTCCCGAGTCCTTTGCCGTCGCCAAGCACTCCAGCACGCTTCTATTGAGCCCCTTGTCCGTTCGTGCGTCTTAGCTAGCTCGCTCGAGTGCTGTAGTGGCCGGTAGCCGAGCGCTACCTCGAACCGACACTGGATCTCGTCGCCGGCGCCGTTCCGGCCATCCCCCGGTCACCGGACCACCGGGGATGGGTCCGTGGTCGCCCCAGGAACCGAACGCACCCACGCGTGGTTCCTGGAACCCATGGGAACGGCCATGCGCACTCACCGGAGTTCTCCCGGCGAGGCCACCGGCGTTTAGCCGTCGGCCAGACCGCCTGGTGTCACTGACCAGTGGGGCCAGCCTGTCAGGTGGTTAATCATCCACTGAAATGCAGGCCACGTCCCCTTAATAAACCAAACCATTTAACTTTACCCATAGTGGCTGACATGTGGGCCCCTTTAATTAAAACGTGTTTACACTGTGCACTTAAGTCCAATCAGTAGAGTGGACTTGTTTTAGGGGAAGGACTAAAAAGACGAAGAATGTGTGAAAGATCATCTATGCCCCTAATTGGTTTTGATGGTTAATGGCAACTCAAACTGGAATCTAATGTTTACAATGAGTGTAAGCAGGTTTAGTAGGTTCCAGGAAGAAGTGTCATCAAGGAAAGGATGACCATCCAAAAAGTACAAAGGTGGTTTCCAGGACAAGGGGATGGCTGTGCTAGGTAGCTGTGCCACAGCTGTGAAGAAACTGGTGCTGTGCAAGGAGTTGTAGGCAAGGTGATGGTGGCTTGATGCGTCAAGGGCCGTGACTACAGATGGTGGCAGGTAAAGCCTAGATTTGCTAGTTTGCTTGAGTTCATAGGAAACACCCGTACTATCAAGAGGGATGAAGTAGTAATGATCTATGGAGGTTCTCTTGCTCAATGCTTAGAGTGTTGGACAGCGGCACTGATGCTTTGAGGTCAGTGGCCCTGTATCAATAGTTTTGCACAAGTGTGAAACTGGCTTGTGCTAGTACTCTACAATGCTAGCGGTAGAAAAACCCTAGAGGTTAGAGTCACCAGTGTGACACAGCTATGTCACACGTGGTCTTCCGCTCTATGACTCAGGTACATCTCTGTACCAGGGGAGAGCTTGTAAATGCTAAGGGGCCTGCACTGCAATAGTTTGTTTGCTGAGTCAGAAGATTGTTGGAGGTTCTCTCCATATTAGGGATCAGAGTTAAGTGTGCGCTGATGGCATGTAATGTGCCAGGACCGGGCTGAGTAGTTAGGCTACGTCAGTTAAGGGTTCACCTGTGTGTGCCTCCAATGACACAGGTGTCGGTCTGCCTGAGCTGGTTATAGTTGTGTGGTGTGATTGGCTGTGTCACCGGTGTTTGACACCGGTGACTCACTCAATCCTACGTGGCAACAGTGTAATGGTCAGGTACCTGTGAACCCTATAAATAGGGGACTAGGGGAGGTATTCAACCTCAACCTTGCTCGATCCAGTGAATCATATTCGACCGTTACAAAGCCTCCTACTCTCAGAACAGAAGCCAAACTCCCTAAGTGTTAGTTCACGAGAGTTAGAGTCTTTGAGCAAAGAGCACTGGTTCCTCCAAGAGTTGTTGCTGCTGAATCTGTTACACTTGGAGTGTCTACTCCTAGACGGGTGTAGGAGTTGCTGGTATCACCCAAGCTTGTGTGGGCTGAACCAGTAGTTTGTGAAGGTGATTTGAAGTCTACCTGCTGCAAGGCTAAATGACTTCCACAAGCAAAGGAAGAGGCCTGATCACTTAGGTATTCGGAGAACAAGCACGATTCAGTGCTGGTGATCTCTTCAGAGTAGCCTCTCCAACGGAGACGTACCTCTCTGAAAAGAGTAGGGAACTTCGGTAAAAAAACACCTTGTCTCTCTGAGTACTTTCTATACTGTCTTTAGTTACTCATTAGTTTTGCATGCTTGTGTGTTCATAGATATTCATTGTTTATCTGTGATAGATTGTTTTTCACATGTGTTAGCATAGCTATGCCACAGTTACTGTATATCATATCTCTTACCTGTGTCAGCTACCTGTTACACAGCTATCTTCCTTGCTTACCTGTTCTAGGTTATTAGCTTACCTGTGTTAGACATATGTGTGACAGCTAAGTGTTAATTTGCATATCATATTTTGCCTGTGTTATTCACCTGTCACACAGCTAGCTTATCCTTGCAATCTGTTAAGTCTTAATTTGATGATCTAAGCTAAAACAAGTGAAAAATAGTTAGCCTCCTATTCACCCCCCTCTAGTTGGCACCTTCGGTCCTTTTAATTGGTATCAGAGCAGGTTGCTCTTTGATTTGGCCTAACAGCTAGAGTTTAAAGGATGTCAGGCTATGAGGGTAAAATACCTGTCTTTAATGGATCTAACTATGCCTTCTGGAAAAGAAAGATGCAAATGCATCTTATCGCCATTGATCCAGATGTGTGGGAGATTGTGTCTATAGGATACAGGTTGGAGAACGCCACCACCCCTAGCTTAAATGACAAGAGGAACATTCAGAACAATGTTAGGGCTGCCACAGCAATATTCATGGGTCTACAGGAGCATGACTTCAATAGAGTCAGTACCATGGATTCTGCCAAGGATATCTGGGATACTCTGGAGCAGATCTATGAGGGCAGTGACACTCTGAAGAAGTCAAAGCGAAGTCTTCTAGAATCAAAGCTGGAGAGGTTTGAGTATGAGCATTGTGAAGACATCAACTCTCTGTTTTCAAGACTCACCATCATTACCAACCAGCTGAAGGCTCTAGGCTCTAGGCTCTAATCAGGTAGAAGATGAAGATGTGATCAAGAAGTTCCTGTCAGTGCTTGCTAAGACCTACAGAACTCTTGTTCTAATGCTAAAAGAGAAAGATGGGTTCGACCAGATGTAGCCCACTGAAGTGTTAGGAAGGATACTAACACATGAGATGGAAATCAAGCAAGAAGGCAAGCAAACTCTTCCCCATCTGTCAAGAAGAACATTGCCTTAAAGACCACTGCTTCAACTTCACAAATTGAGAGTGATAGCAGTGAAGAACTTGATGAGGAGATGACCAGTGGAGAAGAGAGTGAACTTATTATCCTCATAAGAAATTTTAGAAAGTTCTACAAGAAGAAGAAGCAGTTTGGGTCAAGTGACAGATTCAAAGGAAAGAGGTTGTCCAAAGACAACAAGTGCTTTGAGTGTGGCAAGAAAGGCTACTTTGCTGCTGATTGTCCAAACAAGAAGAAGGACAACAATCAATACATGAAAAAGAAGTGCTTTCATGGAAAGAAGAAGACGTTCAACAGCAAGCATCCAACTTACTCCAAGAACAAAGTCACTGCTAGAGCTTATGTTGGACAAGCTTAGGTGACAGATGACTCAGGTTCAGAGGAAGAATCTGAAGAAGAAGATCAGGTGGCTGGAATTGCCATCAGCTTGGCTGATGCATCCAGCTGTGACACAGCCAGGTCACACAGCTCCCAGATCAATGCCAAAGCTGATCAGACATCATCCACTTCTGCTCCTTTGTGCCTCATGGCCAAAGAATCTAAGGTACTTACTGAAGATGACTTTCCTAATTATGCTAAACTAATGGGCATTCCGGAAAGAACAGATAAAGCTTATGGCAAGGAGAGGAAGGAGAATATATCCTTAAGGGATAAACTCAGGGAGCTGAGAGAATCATATGATGAGGTTACAGATGATAGGGAAAACCTCAGGCTAGACCAAGAGAATCTAGAAATAGCCCATGAAAAGATCAAAGCAGCGCATGAGCTTCTCATGAAGGAGTATGACGAACTTAAGGCTAAGCATTCCATATGCACTGATATTTCCTCTACTATATCTACTGATGCATCTGTGCCTACTCATGCTGTTATTGAATCATGCTTAAACTGTGCTAGTCGTATAAATGTTCTAACTTCCACAAGTTGCGTGATTGACAATTCAAAAGAGGCCTCAACCTCTATTGCTACTAACTCTGTGGATGTAGATGAGCACAACAAGCTCAAAAAGGAGCTTGAAGAACTAAAAAGGCTTATGAGGAAATGCCTATGTACTGCCAATATTGGCATGCAAAATTATCAGCTGATTAAAGCTGAGATGCTCAGGAAGAATGATGGCCGAAAAGGCTTGGGTTACATTTCTCCTGCAGATAAAGATAAACTGCCTGCTGTCACTAACTCTAATCTTGTAGCAAAATTTGTGAAACAACAGGTACCAATGACAATAACTATGTTGGTCATATGCAGAGAAACAAGAATGTGGTAAACATTCCTTCTAACCTATCCTATGTCTTGCAAAAGGACAAAAAAAGGAAAATTGTGGCTAAGTATGTAGGTCGCAAGCACTTGACAAAGTGGTTGCCTGCCATCTGGGTTCCAAAAGTAACAGTTGCCTGTGTCACCGGTAGCTTACACAACTGTGTACCCACCTGTGTCACCGATAACCTACACAGCCAACTAACCCTTCTGTCTAAGGTTGCAGGCGATTGCAAGCTAAAAAGAATTCATGTTATATCATCTGTTGCTAAGGCTATCAATTCTAGAAACAGATCTACTAACCCCTTAACTGTTGTTTCTGCATATGGTAAAGGTGCTGAGGGAACCAAACAAGTTTGGGTCCCTAAATCCCATAACTAATCTTGCAGGACACTGTCTCCAGTGGAACTGATTAGGTTGTGGACAGTGGATGTACACAACATATGACTGGAGGTAGAGAGGAGTTTGTAGAGATCACCAATGATAATCTGCAAAGCAATTACGTGATCTATGCAGACAACTCTAAGGGAAAGGTAAATGGCATTGGTAAAGTTACCATATCTGAACATCACTCCTTATCTAATGTCATGCTTGTGGATCAGATAGGCTATAGTCTGATGTCTGTGTCACAGCTGTGTGACACAGGTATGAAAGTTACTTTCTATCCTGATGAGATTATAGCCTCCAAACTATCTGATGATTCTCAAGTGTTCAAAGGATGCAGGTCATAGGTTTAGAGAAGGTGAAGTTTGAGAAGGACAAGCCTTGCAGTGCATGTCAAGCTGGCAAACAAGTTGGAGCTGCTCATCGTCCCAAGACCATCATGACCACCACCACACCTTTTGAGCTCATTCACATTGACCTCTTTGGTCCTATAAAATATGAGAGCTTGGGAGGTAACAAGTATAGCTTTGTCATAGTAGATGATTTTTCTCGCTATACTTGGGTGTTCTTTTTGAAGGAGACGACACAGGTTTACAAGAAGTTCAAGCATCTCATTGTTAGAGTTCAAAATGAGTGGAAGGTAAACCTGGTCAAAGTCAGAAGTGACAATGGGACTGAGTTCAAGAACTCTAAGGTGGAAGCATTTCTGGATAAGCATGGAATGAAGCATGAGTTTTCAAGTCCATATGCTCCACAACAAAATGGTGTAGTGGAAAGGAAGAACAGGACCTTGATAGAGATGGCAAGGACACTACTGGATGAGTACAAGACTTCACCAAGATTTTGGGCTGAAGCTGTCAACACTGCCTGCCACTCCATCAATAGGCTATATCTACATCCACTACTCAAGAAGACTCCTTACAAACTGCTCACCAACTCTAAGCCAAATGTCTCATACTTCAGAGTATTCGGTTGTAAGTGATACATCCTTAGGAAGGGCAAACGCCTTACTAAGTTTGAAGCTAAATCTGATGTTGGTATATTCCTTGGTTATTCCACTAACTCCCATGCCTATAGAGTTTTTAACACCTCCACACAGGTTGTTGAAGAATCTATAGATGTGGATTTTGATGAGTCTCATGGCTCCCAAGGAGAGCAAGTTGTAAATGATGCAGGAGAGAGGACATTCAAAGAAATCAACTGGTGAGATCAGACCTACCATCAAGGAGGAACCTGCCTCACCAAGTGATCAAGTACCTCCCTCTCCATCAGTGGATGAAGATACTAGAGTTCAAGATGTTGAGTTCGAATACAACCCAGCCAATGATCAACTGGATGCAAATGATCTGACTCAGCTAGCTGTGTCATAGGAAGAACCACCTGTGCCACAGGCAACACCAACAGCTGTGATATAGGCGATTAACCCCGATCCCTTTGTGATCAACAGGCTGCAGAAGGATCACCCTGTAGACCAAATCATCGGTGCCATTAATAGGGGAGTGACTACTCGTTCTCGAATTGCTAATTTCTATAAATATTACTCTTTTGTTTCCAGTGTTGAACCTAGGAACATAAAGGAAGCTCTCATGGATGCTGATTGAATTAATGCTATGCATGAAGAGCTGAATCAGTTTGAGAGAAATCAAGTTTGGTCCCTGGTTGCAAGACCCAATGATCATAATGTGATTGGAACAAAGTGGGTCTTCAAGAACAAACAAGATACAAATGAACAAGTGGTAAGAAACAAAGCCAGACTTGTGGCTCAAGGGTTCACACAGGTTGAGGGCCTGGACTTTGGAGAAACATTTGCTCGAGTGGCAAGACTTGAAGCCATCGGGATCCTCCTTGGATATGCTGTTCATCACAATATCAAGCTTTACCAAATGGATGTGAAGTCAGCCTTCCTGAATGGTAAACTTTCTGAACTAGTATATGTTGAACAGCCACCAGGCTTTGAAGATGCTAAGAAACCACATCATGTCTATAAACTGCACAAAGCACTTTATGGCTTAAAGCAAGCACCTAGAGCATGGTATGACACATTGAAAGATTTTTTGACCAAGAATGGTTTTAAAATGGGCTTAGTAGACACAACTCTATTCACTAAGAAAAATGGAAAGGATTTATTTGCATGCCAAATTTATGTCGACGACATAATATTTGGCAATACTAACCGCTCCATGAGTGATGAGTTTAGCCAGATGATGACCAAAAGGTTTGAGATGTCTTTGGATGGAGAACTCAAGGAAGGAACTTTCATCTCTCAAGAAAAGTTCACCAAGGACATCATCACCAAGTTTGGCATGATGGATGCAAAGCCTATTCATACTCCCATGCAAACATATGGTCATCTGGACTTAAACATCGAAGGTAAGTCTGCTAATCAGAAAGAATTCAGATCCATGATAGGCTCACTGCTATACTTGTGTGCATCTAGGCCAGATATAATGTTGAGTGTATGCATGTGTGCTAGATTCCAAGCCAACCCTAAGGACTGTCCCAGAGTGGCAATACGTAGGATTCTGAGATATTTAATTCAAACTTCAGAGTTTGGTTTGTGGTAACGGTGCAAATTTTGAGCTAGTTGACTATTCTGATAGTGACTATGCAAGGTGTAAGGTTGACCGAAAAAGCACATCGGGTACTTGCCAATTCCTAGGACATTCATTAGTGTCCTGGTCATCCAAGAAACAAAACTCAGTAACCCTTTCCACTGCAGAAGCTGAGTACATAGCTGCTGGTAGTTGTTATGCTCAATTATTATGGATGAGGCAGACCTTGAAAGATTTCAACATATCTTTTAATCAAGTACCCCTCTTCTGTGATAATGAAAGTGCCATTAAGTTAGCCAACAACCCAGTACTTCACCAAAGATCCAAACACATAGAAGTGAGGCACCACTTCCTTAGGTTGAGAAAGGAGATATACAGCTGTGTCATGTAAGGACAGAAAAACAATTAGCAGATATATTCACCAAGCCTTTAGGTGAGACTAGGTTCTGTGCTCTGAGGAGTGAATTGAATATCATTGATGTCTCTAACTTGCACTAAAAGGTTTGGCTTGATGTCTAGCTCATATGTCTTTGCTGTTCCTGCTGCTCATGCTTTCATCTGTGTTACTCACCTGTGTCACAGGTGTGTTTTAATGCTTAGAGTTGAGAATGATTCTTGAGCTATCTGTGCATATTCCTGTGTACATGTTTTCTAATCAACTCATGTCAGTTTTAGTTTTACTTGATCGATTTTCTGGCAAACTGACATTGAGAAGATTTTATAAGGACATTCTAATAGTGCTCCAATGCTTGCTCTCTTATCAAATTCTCTCTATCTTGGTGTTCTATGGATGAAATACTTGTCACCTAAGTCATCCACCTGTGTCTCAGGTGAATGCTTTTTGAACTCCTTAGGTCATAGGGTTTCTCCCTACTCAACTGTGTCACAGGTCCTTAACTCAGCTGTGACACAGCCACCATATACCCCTTCGGCCTATATAAAGCTTTGCTGCGTCCCCACAGAATCCACGTACAACTCAAAACCTCAAACTTCCGTCGTGCGCCAAAGTCTCGAGTTCTCGACGAAATTGCGGTTTTCTGCCCCTCGAAAACTTTCCGACGCATCGGCGAAAGCTTTCCGAGGAGCTCCAACTCAATTTCATCTGCGCATTATCGAATTCTTGATCAAATAAGCCTCTGCTAAACCCTCTTTGCAATCGCCCTAGCTCAGTGACACTTTCAATCGCTCAAGTTTAATCTAGTAGCGCATTGTTCTTGTCTAGGGTTGGTTTAGCTCTTGTTCATCCTCCAGATTACATCTAGCTTAAAATTGAAAGGCAAATCCTTGTTAAACCCTAGTTTTCTTCAATCTGCCATCCGCCTCCACACGTAGCTGTGTCACCGCTAAGATCTCACCTGTCACACAGGCATGCCCATTCAACAGGCAGAGACCTCGGTTGTTACTAAGTCCCTACCTGTGTCACCTCATCCTTACATAGGTGTCTCACACAGCTACTATCTTCTGCATCTTAAGAACACCACTTACCTGCATTCTTTCTTATCTATCTTGTTTCTCCAGATGTCTTCAGATTCTGAGAGAGCTGACATTGGTCTAAAGTGGTCAGATCCAGAGGAGTCCAGTAAAGAAATAACCATTTTAGACTCGGATCAAGAAAGAGAAAGGTTAAGGCAGAAAGAAGAGGCAGCTGAAAGAAGAAGAGCAAGTTAGAGAGCTTATAGATAAAGAAGAGCTGTTGCAAAGAAAGCTGTTTCTCAAGCTGGTCAGTCCAGCTCTGCTCAGCGTGCTCCACCCAAGAGGACAAGGTCCTCAACTGCTGTTGAGCATACATCTTTAGACAAAGAAGCTGCTAAGAAGCCAAAGCAAGCAGCAAAGAAGGTCTTCAAGCCATCAATTGCAGATGTAGTGTTGCCAAGAGGCACACTCACAATTAGAGAGCCTATCCCAGAACCTCAAGTGTCTCAAGAAGATCTTGATAATGACAAGCTTATCCTAGATGAGATGGATAAGCTGGCAGCGCAGATCAGAGAAGCAACTGATGAGACTGTGAAGAAACAGTTGACCACAATATACACTGCTAAAAGTTTTGAACTTTCAGAGATGTCTAGGCCAGTATCTATGGCTATTCCAGAACCCTCAGAAGAAGATAAAGCTATCTTCAGGGAAATTGCAAATTTACACAAACAGCTAGAGACACAAACTCCCATTCTACCGAAGTTGAGCTGAGAAGACAAATTATTGAAAAGAAGGATAAACTTTCAACCAAGTGTCTGCCAGCAGGATCTCATAAACCAATGGAATTATATCATACAGATGCCAGAGATCGTCACCTGGTTCATTAGATCTCTGAGCTGGTCTAGCAAGTAAACAATATGCCTTCAGGCCTTAAGAAGAGAGCTTTGCAAGCTGAGATCAAACTCAAACAAGGCCTACTCTCTCCAGAATTCAGATCAAAGAGAGCAGCTACTCCTACACCTACTCCAGGATCAAGGGTCAAAGCTCAAACTTCAGATGAAGTTCTAATTCTACAGATACATGAGCTGCTAGGCAAGATAAAGAACATGCCACGTGGTGCTGAGAAAACAGCTCTGCGAGCTGAGGTTAAAGTCAAGCAGGCTCTACTCTCGGATGCACTCAAACCCAAACCAGCTTCTGTGACCTTGTCTGCCCCAAGTCATAAAAGAAAAAGGTCAGTTACAATGGAGATTATTGAAGAGCCTCAAGCCAAGAGGCAGCTAGAGGCCGATGTTGAAATCATATCAAAAACCTCTCAGAGCTCCATACCCACAATTAAAGATCAGCTTGAACAATAGAAGGCAGCTATCAAAGAAATAAAGAAAGAAATGCCACCACCTGTGTCACAGGTGACCAGCCCAGCCAAGTCGGACTTGCAGACATATCAGAGGAGGAGTAGAAGAACTCAAAGCTCTACAAGTGTAGAATCACTTTCCTCTCTAGATGTTCAAAAGCAGATGTCTCCTTCACAATTTCTTGTGTCTGAGATTGAAGAGCAAGCTGCAAAAGAGGCCCATGTGCCTTCTTCATCTCCAAAAGCTGGATCAGTGAAGCCTTCTGAATCTGCCAAGTCAACTAGTCCACAGCTGCCCCAACTAGCTGTGTCTCAGGCAGAGAAAGTCCAAGTCCAAGCTCCATCACCTGTGTCACCGCCAGTTGTCCCAGCAGTCGCATCTCCTATTGCTCATGCCCCTGTGTCCTCACCTATGGCACAGGTAAGTGGCTCAGCTGAAGAAGAAGAAAGCTCAGAAAGCCAATCAGATGATGGAAGGGGAGTGTTAGTGACTCCACCCAGAGCAAGAGCACCAAGAGCTGATTCTGATAAAGATTATCAAGCTGAAATATCATTCGCCAGTGCAGAATTAGCCAATGAACCTGAGGAAGAAGAAGACGAACGTGAAGATAGCTCACCCAGTCCCTCAGTTGGAGCAGAGGATTTGGAAACAAAGTATTATTACATATTCTCCTATGCTCTGAGGACTGAGGTAAATCAGATGCAATTCATTTCCAGAGCTGCAGCAAAGAAGCTTCCCAGGAGTGACCTCAATAGGTCCAAGAGCAAGGTTGCCTCAATGAGCACTAGTGCATTCATCAAAATGAGGTCAACCAGCCCTTATTTCAGTGAAGATGAGGAATTTATAGATCCAACTTGCTGAGACCCCAGATTTCACAATGATCATCAAAGGGGTGTCTATCATGAAATCCTATCTTCAAAAGGATTTGTAGATTGCAAGGCCATTGCTTGGTCTGCTCTGATTGATTCAAGACTGAGGACATTACCATCTTTGATTCATGCCTCAGGCCTTGAATTCATATAAAATCTACAATAAGGATATGACCCTGAAATCATCAAAGAGCTCTATGCCACTGTGTGGGTAGAACAAAGCAATCAGGATGTCATGCTCTGGAGAACAAGAGGTCTGCTGCTATCCATAACAGCTCCAGAGTTCAACAGTCTATTTCATGCACCAGTGGAGCCTGGCATGCCAAATTTGTTCAAATTAGAGCCAATTTCCAATGCTGACAGAAGAAAGTTCTATCCCAGAAACTTCTCATTCCCTGCCAATGCCCCAAGAGATCATGTTTACTTTAAGGGGATCACAATCACTGCTAAGCATCTTGTGAAGATTTTAAATGTTACAATTCAGCCTAAGGGAGGCAACACAGATGCAGTCTATAATCCAGTATGGCAGGTGTTGGTGCACATAGCCAAGAATCAGCATTCTGATGTTGCAAGGTACATCTTTCATGAAATAGATGTTGTTCAAAAGGACAAGAATGCTAAGCTGAGGTATGGATCGTACATCATGTACATGATCCTTGAAAGAACAGGTCTCCTAGAATCCAACTTCAACATCACAGTGAAGACCTCCAAGACCCAGCTTAGGCCTCAGGTTGATGATCACCCTGATGAGGTTGCTATTCCTGCTCTCTTTGGAGATTCCCCGGATAGAGCTGTGCCAGTCCCCTGTGACACAGCTGCTCAAATAGCTCCTCAGATACCATCTCCTCAAGCTCAAGTGCCTATCGGTGTCACAGCTGATCTTCCTGAAGCTGACCCAGCTGCACTGGTGTCTGTGACACAGGTGGCTGCAGATGGCACCCTATCCACCTCTCTGATGTCTCCAACAGCAGCCAGAGCCTACCAGAACAAAGTCATGCCAACTCAGTTTGTAGCTTTGCGCAGAGAAAATCGTCAGCTCAGAGAAGAAGTCAGCAGTCTGCAATCAAAAGTTGATCAAATGCAGTCTTAGCTTTCAGAGGTTCTCCAGCTATTGAAGACCAAGCTCCCCTGAATGTTTCTTCTCCTAATCCCTTTCTGGTGTTTTAGTGTCAACGAGGAGAGATATAAGAAAAAAATATAAGAGGGAGAGTATCTATGGAGAGTATTTTTGGAAATAGGGGGAGTGTGCTATATATTTTGGTGTATCAAGACTTGCTTTTATTCTGAATTCTTATGTCAACTATCACCACGTGGAATCTATTAGGCCAACTAATTCAGAGGTGAAATAGTTTTTTTGGTTTGCGCCCATAGAATTTCATCCTCTGTTTCATAATGAATATTATTCTCATATTACAATTGCTCATTTTTTCACTCGTAGGGCGAAGAGGTCACCCTCTTTCCAACGGCAAGTGAGTTTTCCCCTATGATCAGTGAGGTATGCATCAACACATCAAACTTAGGTTGCCATCTGAGGAATTTGATTCAATTTGCTCATTTTGGTGTTTGCCATATCTTCAGAAATTTTAATGAGCGTATCAACAGCACTCACGGTGCAAGGACGGAAGTTAACATGTTTTGTGTGTCTGCATTTCGGCAACAACAACGTTTGTAGTCCAAGGATGGAAGTTAACAAGTTTTGGATGTCTGCATTTATGCAATCTAGCACCACATGTTAGTCTACATTTAGGAGTTCCTTTCACACATGAAATAGTTCTCAAAATAGTTTAGCTAGCATTTATCTCTTTTTGGCTATTGGTTCTTAAGATAATGAAAGGTTCATGAATGTGTAACTGCCGTCTTGGAGGATTATCCTTGTCTTACGTTTGTCCATGAGAGAGGTCACGATTATGCTCAGCCACTGGCTTCTATCTCAGATTACTTGTTAAATACCTTTTTTTATTTGGTTGCACTCTAGAATGAAGGCTGTTGAGGTTTGTCATGTGATAGCCTGGAACAACAGGAAAACTGTGTATTTTCTGCTCGGATCGTTTGAACTGAGCAAGTGAGAAGATGTTCTTCCTATGTATGTTGGAGATCTCAATACTGATGAATATGCATTCGGGGTTAGTGTTTTCTCGTCTGCTTGCCAGCTGCGATTTTTTTCCGTATCATGATGCATAATTTTCCTCTAGGCACAAATAGCCTATGGAGTTTAATAGCTATGGGTTTGGAATTCGGGTTTCATTGCCCAAGGGTATCTTTTAGATAAAGGAAGATTTTCCATTACTTTTGGCCTCTGCATAAGAAGTCACACAGCCACCAAAACCACCAACAAGTTTCAAACATTAATGACATTACAAAGAGAACAAAAGGTTTTATCTAAACACTTAACGTATAACCAAAAGGAGTCTACAACTCAGACAAAATAAAGAAAGGTATGGAATATTTCTGTTAGCAATTCTAGACTGCTCTCCAAGCACTAGACGAGAACAAGTGTAGCACCACTCGTCTTAACTGGTCGCTGCCCAGTTGAAACAATTGTCATTGATCCTCCTGCTACAACAGCGCCCATGTATGGAGAAGGTATGCGCATAGGAACACCACCTGATTAGGATGATAAAAACTTTCTGTCAAAAATGATATCATTAAGAGATAACCAAATAGCCATACACAAAGCAAGGGTGCCAGAGAAAACTTGATCTCTAAATTTGGCCTCAACAGAGTTGCGCCAAGTTTCCACCATATTAGCAATAGAGTTGAGAGTATTCATATTAAAAGCCATTTGTACCACTTGCCAACAGAATTTAGCCACTTTACATTGAAAGAAAAGGTGTTGAATTGTCTCGTTGTGTGTAAAAAAACAAAGAGTAGGACTACCTTTCCAATTCCATTTGAGCGGGTTGTCTTTTGTCAGAACTACCCCTCTGCCCAAGTACCATAGAAAAATTCTAATTTTGAGAGGTACCCTCAGCTTCCAAAACTGCTTATGACAAATTGAACACTAGAATTCATCAATGTTTGATACAAAGACTTGACCGAGAACGGTCCAGTAGAATTTGGAACAAATCGAATTCTATCCTAGTCAGGAACAGTCGTAACCACCTCCATATCGAGCATCAGAGTAGTCCACTCCACTAGTTTAGCCCTAGTAATAGCTCTACAAAACACATCTTATTTCGGGCCATATTAAAAAGCCTAGGATGTTTATCTTTTAGAGGAGAGCAACCAAACCACAAATCGGCCCAAAATCTGGTTTGGGCACCATTACCAACTTGAAAGCGGCAAAGCGGAAAGAAAAGGTCATTTACCGCCATAAAACTAGCCCAAAAATGAGAATCTCCCGGCTTGAACACCACCTGAGCCAAGGTATTGGTCCTAAGGTATTTATCACGGAGAAGGCACTGCCATAAGCCATCTTCGTTTGTTAGTTTGAAAAGCCATTTGTAAAGAAGGGTGCGGTTCTACTGTTGTAGATTAAGAATACCCAACCCTCCTTGGACCTTGGAACGACAACAAATGCTCCATTGAGCTAGCCTATATTTTTGTTTTTGTTCATTGCTTTGCCAATAAAAGCTAGATCTATAAAAATCAAAACACTTCCTAACACCAACATGGATTTTAAAAAAGGAGAGCATGAACATCAGTAAACTAGAAAGTAATGAACTGATTAAAACCAGTCTTCCTCCAATGGATAAATCTTTTCCCTTCCACGAACTTAATCGAGACTCGAAACAATCTTCAATGTGTTTCCAATCTAAGTTACCAAGACGCTTGTAATGCATTGGGATGCCAATCGAAAAGGAAAGGATCCCAACCCACATCCAAAGAGCTGTGTGTACTAGCCTTCAAAGTGTTTGCCTCTCCGTAGCAAAATAGCTCGCTTTATGAAAAGTAATCTTTAAGCTGGACAATTGCTCAAAGATACAAAGGATAATCTTGAGGTTTGTAGCATATTCCAAATCATGTTGGAGGAAGATAGCTGTGTTGTCAACATATTGTAAAATAAACAACCGTAGCAGCCCCAAAATTTTGCAAAAGTTTGAAAAGTTTTAAAATTCGAAAAGCATTTTTTTGGGCCGTTTCTTTCTTCCCTCAGCCCATCTCCTAGTCCAGCCCGCCCCGAATTCCCAGCCCGTTCAGCCCACCATCTTCTCTGCTCTCTCCCTCCTCCCGTTCTCCGCAGCAATGCCACGCCCGAGGACCGCCACGCGTCGCCGAATTTCTTCCTCGCCCAGCTCCACCTACTGCCGTTTGTGCCACCTCGCCATTGCTCGCTGAGCCCGAGCTCTCCCGCACGCAACCCCCTTTCTCTCTCTCTCGCGCGCGAGTCTCAAAAGACTAGAGTTGCCGAAGCACTCGGTTTCCCATTTTCCTCCAACAGCACACCGAGCTCCCCACTCCACTCTCTCTAGTGCATCCCGAGCATCTCGCTGCCGTCCAGAGAGCTCCCGAGCCCTGCCCCTGCTCCCTATTTTCTCCGGTGAGTTAACAAAGCGGCCCGCCGCCGCCGCCAAGACCTCCTTTGCAGCTCATCCGCCAATGCCGAACGTCCCTCTCCTCCCCCCCAAGATCCCTAGCTTCCCGAGCTTTCCCCTCTCCACCCCGAGCTCCAGCGAGCTCGCCACCATTGCCATCTTCTCCGGCCAACTCCACCCGAGCGCCTCGTCATCGCCAGCCTGAAATCCCCTCTGAAACCCCACCAATGTTCGCGAAAATGGGACCTTCTCCGCCTCTAGTAACTCCCCAGCCATTCAATTTGGTCCGGCAAGGTTCACCAGCAATCAATCTCTTCCCCATCGCCGGCGGCTACCCCCATTTCTCCCTCCCCTTACCGCAAACCCTAAAACCCCTCAAGCACCCTTCCCATTTTCTTCGAAAATGGAGTCCCCGACCCCGGCCGATCCTCTCCGAGTCGCCAGCTTCTCCGACGAGCTCCTCCGGCCGCCCATCACCGGCCCCGTCGCCGGCACCCGCCGCTGCCCCGCCCTCCTCTGTTTTCCCCTCCTCCCTCCCGAGGCCTTCGGCCGTTTTCTTTTAGCAGGCCGCTGCGCCCCTTAGCAGGCCCCGGCCACTCCCTCTGCAGCGGGCCGGCCTGGCTCCCTAGCGGGCCAGCGCCTAGCGTGGCAGGCCGGTTCGGCCAGCCTGCCCTTCTCCTTTTTCTTTTTATTCCCCATTTCTATTGTGTTATTTAATTTTCTCCAGCATCCGAAAACCCTAAAAATCGCTATGGTACACCGTTTCGATCGTCTCGATGACGCGAACCCAATTACACAATCCATTGATTCAAATTCCTGCTGTTTGATGCCCAAAATCCTCGAAAACCTTCTCCACCTCCTTTCCCAATTCCTCGTCCGAAAACCCTAGAATCCAATTTTGTTAATTCCTTCGATCCTCGACGTCTTGGTTCCAATCCAGAGCACTCTATAGCCTATTTTCAGTATTACTTTCAATTAAATTATATTATGTTCCTAGCTCGCTTTGTAGAGCCCGGACTTATACATGTGTGTTTTTGGATTTTCTTGCAATTAGGGATCGATAGCAACGAGTCAGCGCTAGGACAGGACCCCGAAGGCGAAGGACACCCGGAAGACTTCATCCTAGCAGATCCTGGAGCAGTAGGCAAGTCACATCCCTTGTTCATGTTGATCCTACATGCCATAATACCTATTGTAATAATGTTAGTTTAGTTATTATTTCTCGCATGGTAATTTCGTACGCGATATTTTTGAATGACATGATGACATAGATACAACCTACTACCACCACAGCCCAGTCAATCTTTGCAGACCATATTCACCTCGAAAGCCCTAGAATAGAAACAAGTAATATTAATGTTCCTCTCCGACATAGGGTTTAGTCTGTACTGCAATTGTCAATATTGGAAACGCTAGTTGACATCGGAGGATGTGGTTTCTGAAAATGGAGTTGCCGATGGTAGGGGATGATGAAGATGGGGCCTTCACGAGTTGAATGTGCAGCCATACCACTAGCCGTGGTGTGAGGGTAATCGGGAGAATTACCGCTCGGGGCAATTAAGGACTAGACCCTTGTGCATAGTGAGAAACATAAGAAGGCGCTCAACCACATGTTCGACTCGTCGAGCCCGGCTTAGTACATCTGCTCTACCCGATGGACAACTATAGGTTAGCTACAGTTCTCTGTGATGGGAATGTCTCTCGGTAGCAAATAAAGTGGTGACCCACAGGTTGGGGAATCTCACAACTGGAACCCACTCAAATCCCGGATCCTGAAGTTAACATTGGCCTGTTAGACTCCCGGGAGAGCGAGTGATGAAGTGTTCCTGGGTAGAAACTTCAGAAGATAGAGCAGATAAAAAGGCCTTGTCATCTTACCTCTGTCAATGCACCGATGGGAGTGTGTTACTCGCGCGTGACAATAGGAGGCATAGATGTCGTGTGGGTAAAGCTGAGCAACTCTGCAGAGTCAATTGAAATGGTATTCGAATACGCCGTACCCCCGGTTAATGGAGTTATGTTTAGAGGTAATACTCGATGCGAAGCACAAGTAGAATTTCAGTGATGTTTGAATTGGCATTCGATAATAATCTAGTGTGGTGCTTAAACACAAGGATTTGATATGAACATGTTTTAATGAAGTGATTTCAAATACTAAGATGAAGTTAGAGATATGCATCTACCAAATATTGTGTATAAACCCTATACCCTTCCTTTGAAACTCAATGCATGTAGCTAAGTATTACGATTTCCCTGATGTGGCTTGTTGAGTATGTCGCGTACTCATTACTGCACCCCCAACTGTCAGATATGCAGGAAGAAAATGAGGAACCGATCGCTGAAGATTATCTTGATGCTGACGTGTATGAATTTTAGGTCTCATCCGCGCTTAGAGTGCCTGTGGTTTAAGTTCCTTTTGTGATGAAACTTTGAGCTCAGATGCTCCAGTCATATGTAAGATATGCTCATGCCGAACCTATTTTACTATTTGTAATATATGTGGACTGTTTTATGCGATGCTGGCAATGTATCAACTCTGCGCCCCACGACTGAGAAACTCCTGGGCAGTCGTGGGCGTCACGTCGTGGCTCCGATTTTTGGGGTCATGACACCACTGTCCACTAGGTGCGGCATGAGGCCCACAATAGTCCTACCTCATTTGCTCTTTTGAGTAAAATGGCGAGCATATCCGTCACTAAATTGAACATGATGGGAGACATAACATCACCTTGTCGGAGGCCCTTCCTTGTTTGGAAGAAGGGCCAACATCGTCATTTACTTTGATATTAACACTTTTTCCTTGGATAAATTTCTGCACCCACTCCAGCCAAATGGTGGAGAAACCTTTTAAGCGTAAACTTTTTAGCAAGAAAGGTCATTTAACCTTATCATAGGCTTTTTCATAGTCCAATTTCAAAATGATCCCATCAGCTTTTGTGTTATGGATCTCATGCAGAGTCTCATGTAAAATAACGACTAGATAAAAAGGCGTCTAACTGGACCGGATAACTTTATCTGCCACCGAAGCCAGTCTATTAGTCGCTACTATAGTAAAAAGTTTGAAACTCACATTAGCAGACGGATGAGACGATATTGTTGTATCTGTTTCGCGTCTTCTTTTTTAGGTACTAGCATAACTATGCCAAAACTAAGAGAATGTAAGGGCAGGCTCCCCACATGAAAAGCATTAAACATCGCAAGAAGATTCCCTTTGAGAATTTCCTAGAACACTCATGAAATTCCACCGAGAAAACAACGGGGCTAGGGTCCTTATTATGCTCCATGGCGAAAATAGCCTCATGGATCTCCTTTTCTGTAAAAGGGGCTATGAGAAGATCATTCTCCTCGGGACAAACCTGAGGAACATCATGATTGTCATTTCTACAATCAATATGATTATCCTCAGGCTGTCCAAAGTGTTTGGTGTAAAAGTATGCAATATATTTGCGTAAATTATCATCCCCACTAATGAGCCCATTCTCTTGCTCAAGTTGGTAAATCATTTGCTTTCGATGACGCCTATTAGCCAACAAATGAAAGAATTTGGTGTTCTTGTCCCTCTCAAGGATAAACTTAGAACGTTGATACCATTTAAGTTCCTCTTCCCAGAGAAGGGAGACCAAATTATCATTAGCGTCATGTTTTAAAGAAATTTCTGAAGGAAGGAGCTGACAGGACTCTGCTTGAATATCTAAAGCATCAATAGTCTGAAGTAACGAGTTTTTTAAAATTCTATTATGTCCACTTGTGTTTTTGGCCCAACCTCTAAGAAATTGGCAAACAACTCTGATTTTATTCTGCCATTGAGCCACAACTGAACCAGAGGATCTCTGCTTATTCCAAATGTTGGACACCATCTAGGGTTCTCTCTTTAGTTTAAATACCCCCTAGGGTTCTCTCTTTAGTTTCGGGTTTCATTGAGTTGTTTAGCTACTGCTACAATATTGCATCTACAAGTCGTATAGGACTACCGCCTTGTTTAGATCTCCAGTGGAATCCCAAACTTTGTTCTTTATCTTGTGCCAATTTAATACTCGCAATTTCATATTGCAATTTATCATAGTTCTTGCTGGTTCATCGGGTGCTTGCAGGAACTCGAACTTCGTTGTTCAGGTTGATCGTGCCTACGGCAAGGTCAATAACCATCGGAGGCTGGTTTAGCGATTGCTAAGGCGTATTGTTGCGTACAATATAGTCGGATCGTCAAGTCAAACTCCACCAAACCATTAGTTATCTTCGTCTCACCGAAAGATCGGGCCACCGTCTCATCAAGTGGTATCAGAACTCAAGTTGATTAGTTAGAGATTTATCATTTTTGTAGTTAGATCTGTTTTTCCTATTGTCCAGAAAAAGCCTATAAAAAATAGTAGATTGGTTTCCCCACTGTCCAAACCGCTCTGAGCCATTGCATCTTTCTTTTCATTAATTTTTACATTGTTGAATTCGTGGTTGTATCGTCGTGTCAAGTTGCTGGTTATAGTTGTAGTTCGTGTCAAGTTCATCTTGCCATTGCCACCATTGTGTTGCCACTGCCACCATCATCATCCCCACCATCTCTTTAGGTTTGTTCGATTGGTTCATGAAAAAGTAGAGATCAATTCCATATCTGTTACAGATAGAGTCCAGGGCAAAAATCAAGGGAGATATATGTGCTAATTTCTACCCCCAAAGGCTTCAGTTCTTTTCAGGAATCCAAATTCCCAATAGAAGCCACCAAAGTCCTGCCACGGCCAGAAAAATAGCAGATTCTGTTGCCGCGGCAGAGGATAGCTCTTTCCCGGAGGCTCTGACTTTTTCGAAAGTTCTGACTTTTCTGGAGGAAATCGATTTTCCCTTCGACTTCCAACTCGTGCAGGGATAGAAGGTGAATTCGGATCTCTCGAGTTCAATCCTAGAGGCTCCGGGAACTGTCGCCCTTTTAGAAGCTAAGCTCGGTTCCTCTAAGTTTAACTCCCAGAGGCTCCAACTTTTTCCGGAAGCTCCGACATCTCCAGAGGAATCGACTTTCCCTCCGGCTTCCAACACGTGCGGGAACAGAAGGTGAATTTGGATCTTCTGAATTCAAATCCCAGAGGCTCCGGGAACGTTCACACTTCCCCGAAGATAAACTCAGAACCTCCGATTTCAGTCCCGGAGACTTCGAGATCGTAACTTCATTCCCGGAGACTCCGAGATCATAACTTCAGTGACTCCGAGGACGACTGCACGTTCCCCGAAGCTAATCTCGAAACCTCCGACTTAAGTCCCGGAGACTCCGAGGTCATCTGTCTGTTTCTATTCCTAGCTGCGGTAAAGTTTTTGCTTGTTTCTACTGCCGCGGCAGCAGTACGACAACTTTGAGCTTGCTGTTTGCTGCCACTTCTATGCCGTGGCACCATATTTAGCTGTTTTTGCTGCCGTAGCAAGCCAATGACAATCAGATTTCAACTCCTTGCCCGTTAGCTTGTTTGAGTGAGTTTCTGAGATTTAAAAAATAGAAAAAAAAGAAGCCACACAGAAGGCCTGCTAAAAAAATATATATGTATATATATATATGTATATCAGAACTCTCACTCTTCTTTTAGGGCTTGTTGTACTATATCACTTTGAGCTTCACTTATATCTTTTAGGCATTGATCGTCTAGTACCCGGTCTAGGCTAGGATTAGCAACATCGACTAGTACTTTGAGCACTTATTCAACTTGCATTTGCTGAATTGATTTTTGCTATTCTTTGCTACCATGTTGAAGCCAACCAAGCTCCACCTTCCTATACTGTACTTGCTCGGTCACCTTGGTAATCGCTGTACTAATCTTTTGATCATCTTTGACACCGCCAAAGGCCAACAACCACTGGAGCATGGTAAAAGCTGGTAAGAGCTTGGTACTTGCTACACAATTGTTGAGACTCCTTCCACCCCACACGCCACATTCTAATAGTTTGTAGGAACATGTACTTTTGATTTGTTTCCTTGTCTTCCACTAACAATGACAGGTTCTGGAATAATTAGTTCTTGGGTTGGATCTATAGTGGGAGATGTGCCATACCCTGAGGCACGTGTTTCTTCATCACTACCACAGCAAGTACGACTACCTCCATGAAAGGTACCACAGCGTGAAAAGGTACATGATCCTGTTGTCTCCATGCCAATATTTGAGGGTTGTAGTAGGCCTGATTTCTATCTCGATTGGGAATTAGAACTCAATGAAATATTTGCTAGCCATGTCTTTCCTAAGCATAAGCAAGTACGGGCTGCTATTAGTACATTCACTGATTTTGCTTCTATTTGGTGGGTTGAATATTGTTGATTACACCCTGATTATATACCTGCTACTTGGGATGATTTAAAACTTACAATGAGATACCAATTCGTACCGTTCTCTTTTATATGTAGCAAGCTTTGAAAGTTGCAACAGTTAGAGCAAGGTAGTTACACCGTTGATGAGTACTATCAAGATCTTCAATATTACTTATTTTATTGTAATATCAATGAAAGTGAGGAAGCTACTCTTAATAGATTTTGGAAAGGTTTGAACCATGATATTCAGGATGAACTTATGCATAAGGACTACTTTTCTATCAATCGTTAGTTTCGTCTTGCTTGCAAAGCTGAACTGGTGATCAAGAGATGGATAAATGAGGCCAATAAACACAAGGTACAAGTTCCCATGTTGCAACCTACTAAAGGTACTAGTCCCGATGCTCCCCGTGATGAACTCTACTTGTCCACTACTCATACTATTTTAGAGCAACCTAGCGTGGAATCGCTTGTTACTTTGCCTTTACCACAAGTTGAGAATGTTGTTTGTAAAGAATTACGTAATGCTCCTTGTGATAAGGACGAGTTGTGTGATAGTACTTCACTTATATCCATGCCACAACTAAATGATGAACATGCTACTTGTGTTTTAGAATCACATGTTATGCTCAAATTGGTGTTTCATGTGCTGAAATTATTACTAGCCCTCATGACGAATTGATTAAACATGCTGAAATTGTTTCCCAAGAATCACATGATAAATTTTCTGGAACCAATGCATTACTCGCTGATCTGAGCTTGCCATTTGATCAAATAACTTAAACACCCGCAGATATATGTGCACCATGTGAAACTCATGTTTTATATACTAATTTGGGTGCACCAAGCATTGATATGGATAAAATGAATTCCGAAATTTCATATTTAGTTGTTTCTAATGTTCCTCTAGGTGATAACCATACTGTTTTAGGCCTCCCAAATACTGATATTGACTCTACTGCTTTGATTGCTTCACATGTTGAGAATGGTTGCTATGATAGTATAGCAACACCAAAAGTTGAGCCTTGTGAATTGAATGCTTTTTAAGATAGGTTTGTGATAAGTTAGTAGTATCTGAGAAAGAACTTGATCCTATATTCTCTAATTTATTGTGCTATATTAAGCTTGACATGCCTATGCAATTGTCACATGCTCTAATGAAAGTTTCTGAACTTGTAAGTTTGCCTTCGTGGAATTGCATCTATACTCCGTGCTATCAAATTAATGTGATTGGAGAATATAGTGTACATTGTGGAATCTTACTGCATAGCTTTTGCATCACCCGTGTTGAAATTGTTGATAAACTTACTCGTTCTGACGATGACCATTTGCAACTGTTTATCTCATCGACTTTGCAATGTGAGAATTTCATTCAAAAACTTATGTTGCATGCTGCCACAAACTTTTGTGTTTCTTCACACCCTAAAATTCGGCATGCTAGTGATAATCCTTTCATCTCTTTGAATGTGCATTTGAATGCTAGTGATAAAATTCGGCATGCTTGACATGTTTGAGCAATATTATGATAAATGCTTCATATATGCTTGCAAAACTAGTTGCAGTACTTGTTGTATGGATAGTTTTGATAAGCTCATGATCCCTTTTGCTAATGCTCATCACAAAGACAAGTTATTCACTTATATTTGCAAATTGAGTTTCAATGCTTGCTGGAGATTTAAGAATGATATTACACTAAACATGTTTGTGAAATCTACTAAGAAGTATCAAATTTTCAATCCTGGTTTGGATGTAATTGCTAACCACGAGGAGCTAACCATGATCGATAGATACATATATGCTGCATACACGCTTTCTTTGCTCTTTAATGGTTTTCAGCTTATGCAAAGCCGAGGATGACTTTGTTTTCAAGGATGATGAAGACATGACCCCAGGGATGCACCCACTGCCACCTCTACTTCCACTACTTCAACTACGTCCGCTGCTCAAGCTATAAAGAATAAAAGGAGATCCGTGAACATTGTCGAGAACAAGCGAGGAGTCAAGATCAAGCTTTCGGGAGGAGGAGCAAATAAAGTTCATGTGACCATGAAGATGTCTCACATGGATTTGTGCTGTACAAGGAGATCTCCAACGTCACTTTTGGTCCAAGGAGAGTTAGAGATGAGGTCCAACAAGTTTTGGACTCTGATTCTGATTCCTGAGACAGCCCTGACTTCAAACTTCTATATCTCGAGCATATGGACTCCGATTTGGATGATCTTGGACTTTTTGCAAAGCTTATCTAGTGCTCTTTCCAACCTGTCTAACCACATTTCCAAATTCCTTACGAGCACACAGAAGTTGCCAAAATAGTCCGGGACTATCTTTGTAACATATCACCTCTTCTCTTTAAATACCCCCTAGGGTTCTCTCTTTAGTTTTGGGTTTCATTGAGTTGTTTAGCTACTGCTACAATATTGCATCTACAAGTCATGTAGGACTACCGCCTTGTTTAGATCTCTAGTGGAATCTCAAACTTTGTTCTTCTATCTTGTGCCAATTTAATACTCGCAATTTCATATTGCAATTTATCATAGTTCTTGCTGGTTCTTCGGTTGCTTGTACGAACTCGAACTTCATTGTTCAGGTTGATCGTGCCTACGGTAAGGTCAATAACCATCGGAGGTTGGTTTAGCGATTGATAAAGCGTATCGTCGCGTACGGTATAGTCGGATCGTCAAGGTCAAACTCCACCAAACCGTTAGTTCTCTTCGTCTCACCGAAAGATCAGGCCACCGTCTCATCATTGTGTCTATGGGATGCCCAACATATCAATACATTCCGATCTTTGTTGAGTTTCTGCTAGTCCAATAAACTATTCGAGAAAACTATGTCTTTTATTTTCCACTAATATACTACTCATGTAAAATGCAGATGTTGCTCTTTCACATTATATTTTGGGCTAATATAACATGTTATGCTTTCAATCCTTTGAAATCTCTTATGACTAGGTCAGTAACCAACTGTTAGTATCTTTGCTGTGAGGGCAAACTATTTATTCTACCAATGTTCTATAAAGGATGTACGTTTTACTTTACTATGTTAATTCATTTACTGAGCTTATGGAACTACATTGTCAGTTTCTAACAATTCATGTTAAAACCATATATTTAATCTTATCTTGCTGCATATAGGCGAACAAACAATATGGTATTTCACGATTTTTCATTGTTACATATACTAATAAGGATCATGTTTCTTTTCCACGTTTGGCCAATATCATTTGTTCAATTACTCTCGTTCTAATCTATATTGGGCCTCTTATAGAAACCAATTATTAGTCGGTTACTATTTAATTGCTTCAATGTTAATACACATCCACAACATGTTAGACCATTTAAGGATGGGTGCGGCAATGCGCGCACTTACGATCTAGTATTTGTTAAGACTAAGCCAAGAGGAGGGAAGAGGAAGGAGGAGGACTGGAAGGAGCTCACCGAGGTTCCCCATGCAAGGTTACAATAGTGAGGTGGAGAGGGCCAAAGGTGCTAGACCCAGTTCGTCTAGCAGCTGCCATTGAGTGATACACATTGAGGAGGACACAGGAGCTCTCCATGGTCCCTATCTCCTTTCTCTCCCTTCTTGTGCTCCTCCCCTCGCCATCCTCCCGCTTAGTCCGTAGTCGAGCTGCACGTAGGAGCGGCATCATCCCTCTTCCACAAGGCAAAACTATCGTCCTCTTATGCGCAAGTGTCATCTCCGTTACTGTCAAGGAGAGGAGGAGGAGGTGGCGTTGTGAGCAAGGACGGAGGTAAGGAGGAGGTAAAGGAAGGGGAAATGGTAAGAGAGAAGGTTATGCTCATGGGCTGAAGGCATGGGTTTTTAATTGAAAAGGGAATTTTACCTCTCTCTTCAGTCTCCTTCCTAATGCAATCTAGGCCATCCAGAAACAATCACAATCCAATGGCACACAGAATCATGGTAACATGGCCATGATGGGAGGGCGCATCGATGTGCTCTCTTAGAGGTTCTAAGAAAATAACATGATAATTACATTTAATCATATATTGACAAAATCATGTTTGTTAAGTTATCTGTAGGTTCAGGTGAATATCACATGAATAAATGGCGGAGAAGCATATAAATATGATTTGGTGCAACTTCCCATTTGGGAGCTACACCACATCATGCTCCAAAGAGAAAGTTGCCAATTGATATAGTCTGATCAACTATATTGGTTGACTGTATCAATCATTGTATACTTCATCTTGTCAAACAAGATACATTGCCACAACAAAGAACAAAATAGAAAATCAGAACAATCAAGATTCATCAAAGGGAGAAGAAGATCAAATCAGTGATCCACCTCTGGATCATCCTGGGAGATCCCCCTCTCCACCATAATCAAGGATAAATTAGCCAAAATGATTAGAGAGTGTGTTTTCCAATCCCTTTAGTTTTCAGTCTACTAAACTTTGATACTTGTAATCATTTGTCTTTGATCTTATCAAAACAATCCTTTATCTTTGAGCGATTGAAGGTTTTGACATACTTTTAGTAATCAAAAAGAGAAATATATAGTTCATCTTTTACAACATGATTGTTGTTTGTTTTCATCCGCTCATAATGTGCGAGTGGTTCGTATAAGCGAAAAAGATGGATAAAAAATAGAAAAGGTACTCACAATAAATTTTAAATAACTATTGCCAATGCTTTGAGTTTTTTGTGAGTTATTATTTATCCTCGCTGCACATAATGTTTGTTATCCAATTTAAGACACTAGGTAGCATGACAATACAACGTTGTACGTAAGCACAATAAACTACTTGTTTCTCTAGCAAATTGATGACCATTGAAATGACAATTGTAGGTATCCAAGAGAGGTTATTGTAGAATGACAATTATGGGGAAGTCAAACTTAAACCATTTGCCTGACCTCAGGTTTTAAATATCATAACGTCATCACTCTATTGCTTTGATGTGAAGTGGACAATAGTATTGAAGCTCCACCGAAAGGAGGATCAATTACCTCAGGTCACTCACCTATGGAATCTTGAAATAGAGAAGAAATCTCACAAGCGTATGATAAAGAGTGCTCTCGACCATAACCATGAATTTATATCTCGAATGCTTAACCATCATCTATGTCACAGAGTCCTCTAGTTAACCACCATACATTACTTTCTATCCTCATTTTATTTAGTTTGCATTTATGTAATATTGTAGATTAGCTAATATTCTTTCGTACAGATCAACAAAGTACATTATACTAGAACTATGGGCCCATGCTAGTATAACTGTAACTCTTGACATTATGGCTATGGGAAAGAGGCAACCACTCTCGTTGGTTCCTGACGAGTTTGATAGATATTCCCTAGGAAGGTACTATGAGATCACGTGCGCTTGCAGGCCAGTAAAGGGAGGATATATCATCTATCTTTAAATTTTAGCCCTTTCGTTAGGTAAATGGACTGTCAGAATTATGGGTTGGCAAAATTCGAGGTTTTTCCATTAGTATAAAATAATTCATATTTCTTTCTAGTGTTTTTTCTTTGGACATGTTTATGTCCCAATGCTAAATAGTTGGGGAGGGGGGGGGGAGGGGTTGAGAAAACAAGGAAATATGTTTAACATTATGTAAGATGAATGAACGTTTGGCCTCCCTAAATATTAGATCCTTTGTCTTTTACCACTATATAACATCTTGCACTTTTATATTTTTGAGGGAAAAACACTTCCATCTTACTCCTCTTCTTCTGGACTCTCATTTGCATTTGCCCCATTTATAGATGTCATCTCATCCCCATCACAAACCTCCTCCCTCATATTTGCTTTCTAGTTAGTTCGTGACCCCCTGTCGCTTCTAGCGCCACCTTGAGGTGCACAGTCTCAACTTCTGCTTCCTTCTAGAATAGTGCTTGTTTGTTTAATCAAGATGTTTGATGAAACATCTACCGGACGTCTTAACCTTCATGAAATCATGCTATTTAAAAAACATGTTAAACCTATGAAGAAACTTATAATTCTCGTCCTCAAAGCGTGAGAGGCACCGCTACAGCAAAGAGAAAAATAGATCCACAACAAGCCGATGACTTAGTTGTTGTTGCACTAGTCATCGCTCCTTTGCCTTTTGAATCTCGACACACGATCACTTCGCCCTTGTTTCCTACTCATTTATACTTATACTTCCGTCTCAAGGAGAATGGAGAAACAGTGTCCATCAAGTTAAAATACTTTTTTTCTTACTCAACTGGCCAAAATGCATACGACATGGCAAAGCCGTACATAGAGGTCTCGTTCTAGCAAAATCACTCGCTAAAATTAGACAAGGGGCTATTTTCTTTGCTTTCAACATTTTAGGAGTATCATGTCAGGTTTCGTAGTTTCGGATTGAAGAATAGCTCTAGGCTTTGGTTATGGGAGAAACTTTTTGAAATCCCGCGAAATTTAACCGTTTTCTACAGTGAAATTTCTGCTTTCTACACCGATCACTGGAGGCAAATTCGACTAATCCTCTCTTTAAAGAACGAACTTTTTTCACAAAATGATTCTTTTTTATCTATATTTTAAAGTTAACACGCATTGAAAAATATGTGAGGACCCTAATTCTGGCGTAGTCGAGAGAGGCGTGAGGTGAAAGTCGTGGACCAACTCGCGCTACTGAGTTGATCCGAACCTATCGAGCTACGTTGAGAGTAGTGTCGAGAGGGGGGAAGAAATTGTTGTGCATTCGCATTCATCGCATACATGGCATATAGAATTCATGCAAGATAGAATGCAAATGGAATTTAAATAGAAACTTTATTAAATTCAAACGCATGATACAATGTTAAGGATACAACATTATTATAAAAGAATAAAAGAAGTAGAAGAAGAAGAAAATTACATAATGAATCAAGTCTACCTATACATCAATCTAAACCCTAATTCTTAGATCTTCGGATCTTCGAAGTCTTCAAACCCTGAGTCGTCGAGGAACACCGAGAGCCGAAGGGGGGGGAGCCTTCGAAAATGTAGGCGATCATCCCAGGTCAGCGAGTATGGGTACTCGAGACCATTGGGAATCGTGCCGTTGCTATAGGAGGCAAAAAGTTCCTAAAGCTATATTTTAAAATATGTGTGGTCTTATCGGCACAGTTCCGCCGACGTCCGCAGGGATAGCTGCGGGGGCAAAATAGTGCCGATGACCTAGAATAGATTTTAGATTTCGAAAATAGTTTTGTAAAACATTTTGGTTTTAAAAATGTCCGAGGGCCACGTGGCTAAGACCCTCATTGGACAATTCAATCTAGTATATTGTATATGGAGAAAAGGAGTGAGGATAGTAAAATATATTTTATTTTTCCTACAACTAAATCACCTCCATGGGTTTTTATTTTTGAAAAGAAAATGATTCTATAAACCAATCAAAGAGCCAAGGCAACCTTTTTCTTTTGGGATTTATCCATCAGTAGCTTGCATATGTACAAATGTGAGGCAACAAGTGTGGATAAGGCATCAAGCACGGTAGCAGTGTAATCATTAGCTAAGGAAGTTTGACCCAAGTCCAATAGCTTAGGCTACAAGGTAATAGGGATAAAGATCAACCAGACTGCTCCAACAGCAAGTAGTTGCTGGGCACAAGAATTAGTACCACGTAGCAAGTAAGGCAACCAGTAGAAGAAATATCTCAACCGCCTAAGGCAACAAAGGAACCGTGTGTTTATTTCACCGAAGGGAATGGGGCATCATAAGCCTTTTTCCAGAAACCAGTACAGCAGCCTCAATAATGTTCATACCATCGAGCAGCAGCCATTACAGAGAGGCTTGAAGAAATAGGAGACCACCACAAAGGAACATCTAGAACCAAGCTCTAAGAAGACTAAGCACAAGAAGGCCATCCAGGAAGAGGAGAAGGACCAGCGACAGGCTTAGGATCAGAACAAGGAGAGCAGGGTTAAGTCAGGCAGCCATCAAGAGGAGAAGCAAGACCATCACTAGGACCAGCCGGCCAGACTTATCCTTGTCCATCTTGAACGAGGTAATAGTTTAGCTAAAAAAAACCATTAGTCTCGCATATTACATACATAGGAGTTAACATGATGAAGGGACCCTCAGAACCAGATCGTCGTCACAGAAACATTATAAGAGAATTAGATAGCATCTGTTCTTATAATCCTCGGCTATAAGTTCTCAAATAAGTTTCTCAGATCTTAGATTCATCCTTGGGTTTTCTTTGTTTAGGCAACTCAAGTGTATAAACTGTTCTTATCAATTAACACCACAGATTCTTAAGCAAAATCTCAGCTAACATCATCACTGGGTGTAAGTAAGGCATCTAATAGGCAACGTTGCAGAGTATCTGTTCTTATCAGTTCAACCAACCAATTGATTTTAGATATACAAAGATAGGGACAGCAGGCAACAACTAAGAATCATGTGCAGTAAATGTTCTTATCAGTTTAGGAACGCTAGATCAAAGATAGCAAGTGTAGAACCTGTTCTTCAGTTCAAATAAGCTGATGAGGCATACATGTACATATGGGGGGAAATTAGAAAGCAGCCACCTAAGAACAAGATAACAATCTGTTCTCCTCAGAAAATGAGCATATGTTAATTGAATTCATTCCAAGCATTTCACAAAAATATCATCTGTACATCTAATAAAAGGTCAACCAAAATCACCATACATGGGATCATTGAGGCATCAATGAGTGTTAAATAACCGGACCAGCATGTCTTTTAGCCTCAACTAGAGTGAATATAGGATTAACACTCCAATTCCAATCAGCTTAATCGGGTAAGGAAGAACCCTAGAAGTAGCAGATTGGGGAATTTAGGAAGAAAGGATAAGAAGGGTGAATACCTACCTGAGGAGAAGACCGGCGGCGTGGGCAACCCCACCGTGCCACCGGCGGGAGGCGAGCCTCAGCGGAGCACCGGCGACGCCGGGTGCTGCGACGCCAAGGCCGCAGCCAACCCGGGCAGCGCGGCAGGGCCGCCTGAGGCGGCGATGTCAAGACCCCAGTGAACCGGAGCGCGGGCGACCGGAAGCAACGAAGCCGTGGCGGCGGCACAAGGAGCAGGAGCGGCGGCCGGGTCAGAGCACCGGTGAAGCGGCGGTGCTCGGGTGAACCCGAGCGGACGGAGACCGGGTCAGGCTGGGGGCCGTTGGCGCCAAAGAAGGGCGCCGGGGGCAGTGCCAGCACCCGAAGGAGAGCCGGCGGCGAGAGAAACGAGCGTGGCGGCGGCGGCGAGAGGCGCGCACGGCGGTGGCGGCGCATGGAGCAACGGGTGAGGCAGAGAGTAATGGGGAATTAGGGATTTAGAAGTGAGAGAAGAAGCAAAAGAAACCGGGTATGGTTATGACCGAAAAAGGAAGAAAAAGAAATAGAAAGGGGACTACTACTACGACTACCGCGACAACAACACCGCCGAGTAGATGTAATAGGTCAAGTCAGTGTGAGTTGTAGAAAAGTCTTTTGCTGTAACCAAACGATAACGGTGTTAAATTTCCCGTACTTTTGGGAATATATTGTAATACTGTATGTTGTTCTTTGAGGTTGTAAATTAAGTATTGTAACATATGGACCACTGCAATGCTTCTGTCGTGCTACTCTGTGTGATATGTACAGTCGAGAAGGCACTTCGTCTGTGCGTATCGCCGCAGGTGGTATCAGAGCGATTGTTGAGACCTCTAGGCGTAAAAGTCTAGTTAGGAGACCTGTGAACCCTAGGAATGAAGTTGGAATTTCTATAAGGACTATCCTCATCTATAGTTTTCTTTTAACAAGGATAAATGTATTATTTTCAAATAACTTTCCTATTAATCTCCTTAGAAATACCTAAGGATGTGGGTTAATTTAATTTCTTTGAGAAAAGGATAGTAACATATCATACACTCACTTACCTTCTTAACTTATAAGAGATTCAAAATTTTAAAAGTTAAAGGAGTAATTATGACAAGGGTATAAGGGTAAGAAAATAGGTTATAAGGTTAGAACCCTAAATATCGGAAATCAAATATTTGTTTTTGCTTTGTTCTGGACACCGTAGATAATGAGCACATAGGTTATCACGATTTATGAAATTGAGTGCCTTCTTGGAGTTATGGATTTTCTTTGGATCTTTGCATGAGTGTTCAGTAGTGATTATGAAGATAAAAGCTTAGTATATGTCGTTGAAGATTATATTATTAAGCTTTGCTTCATGTCACAATGTAGGTGAATGGCGTGCCCAAGTGAGGAAACCCTAAGGTTGGCGGACGAGCAGGCTCAGAAAGAAGCGGAAGAGAAGGCCAGGATGGAAGCCGAGCAGAAGGCAAAGTCCGATACAGCTAGTGGAAGTGGAGGCAATGGTATACCTCCACCGTCACCGAGGTACAGCACCGAAGAAGCTTTCATGCAATACATGCGTCAGATGGAAGAAGATCGGAAAGCTAGAGAGGAAGAAAGGCGAGATAGGCGTGAAGCTCAGGAGAACCAGAATAAGTTTTTCACTGAGATGCTGAACAGGATGGAAGGAAGGGCACGTGATACTCAAGTTCCAGTTGGAGGAGGTGTGAGTCTGGGAGAATTTCAACAGACTAAACCGATGATCTTCGCAACATCAGCTGAACCAATGGATGCGGAGGATTGGTTGTTGGACACTGAGAGGAAGCTGGAAACTGTCGGATGCAATGACGAAGAGAAGGTTCGATATGCGACACATCAACTTACAGGACCCGCAGCAGCATGGTGGGTTAATCTCAAGACAGTTCAACCAGCCGGAAGGGCGATTACTTGGGATGTTTTCAAGGCAAGGTTTCGTGAAGCACATGTGCCATCCAGCATAATGGCCCTGAAGAGAAAGGAATTCAGGAATCTGGAGCAAGGTAACATGCTAGTTACCAAGTATGTTCATGAATTCAATCGACTATCACGCTATGCACCGGATGATGTGGATACGGATACCAAGAGGCAGCAAAAATTCATGGAAGGACTCCATCCGTTCCTGTTAATGCAGTTAAGGCTTGTTCGTGCAACGGAGTTTCAAGATCTTGTTGATCGAGCCATTACCTTAGAGAGTGACTACTGAAAGGTACAGGAAGATAGGAAGAGGAAGTTCGAGCCAAGGCGACAGCAATACCAGCAGAATAAGCCAAGGCGAGTGGTTTATGTTCAGAGGAGCCAAGCGGGGAGGATACCTGTTAGAGCAGCAAATCAAGCACCGACAACTTCTGTCACATGTTATGAATGTGGTGGAAACCATTATGCTAACTATTGTCCGAAGAGGGAGAAGTGTTTTAGGTGTGGTCAACTGGGACACAAGATCAAGGATTGTCCAAATCCACAAGCTCCACAGCCACGACCTCAAGCACCGAGACCAGCAGCACCAGCTCCAGGAGCAACAACTCGAGGAGGAAAGAATACTCAAGACCGCGGCAAAGGCAAAGTGCATGGAAGGGTGAATCATGTGACCGCCGAAGAAGTTGGAGCCGCTAGTGATGTGGTGATCGGTACGCTACCTATCTCATCTCGTATTGGTATCGTACTGTTTGATTCTGGAGCAACGCATTCATTCATCTCTGAGGAATTCATGAAAGGGATACCATGGGAAGTGAGTCCTTTAGGGAAACATCTACAGGTACAGTCACCGGGAGGACCCATGAGGGTTGACAAGAAAATAGAATGGCTAGTCATAGAGATTAGTGGCTATGCATTCTTTGCTCATCTTTTGATTATACCACTCCAAGGCCTAGATGTCATACTAGGTATGGATTGGTTAGCACGTCATGAAGCCCAAATTGACTGTGCTAGCAAGACTGTAGCTCTTAACCACTGGGTAGGCGGAAGAGTTGTATTCCAAGGTCAGAGGAATCAAGGAACTAACCCAGGATTGCAGCTAAACTCTTTGGAAGAGAAGAGTATTGACCAAATACCAGTTATCAGAGAGTTTCCTGATGTATTTCCAGATGAGTTGCCGGGTATGCCACCAGATAGGGAAGTGGAGTTTACCATTGATCTGATACCGGGCACCTCACCAATAGCTCAAAGGCCATATAGAATGGGACCCGTAGAGCTAGTAGAGTTGAAGAAGCAATTGGATGAGCTGTCAGAGAAAGGATTCATCAGAGAAAGTACATCACCTTGGGGAGCACCAGTTCTTTTCGTTGATAAGAAAGATGGTAGCATTCGGATGTGTGTAGATTACAGGAATCTGAACAACGTTACCATCAAGAATAAGTATCCATTGCCAAGAATTGATGACTTGTTCGATCAAGTTAAAGGTGCTGGAGTTTTCTCCAAGATAGATCTGCGGTCAGGATACCATCAGATCAAGATTAAGCCGGAAGATATTCCGAAGACCGGATTTGTCTCTCGATATGGGCATCACGAATATCTCGTGGTACCATTCGGATTGACAAACGCACCCGCAGTGTTCATGAATCTGATGAACAAGATATTCATGAAGTATCTCGATAAATTCGTGATCGTGTTTATTGATGATATTCTCATCTATTCTCAGAATGAAGAGGATCATACAGAACATCTTCGGATAGTTTTGCAGACTTTGAGAGAGCATCAGTTGTATGCTAAGCTTAGTAAGTGTGAATTTTGGCTAGATCAAGTTTCTTTTTTAGGCCATGTCATCACAAAAGAAGGAGTTGCAGTAGACCCAAAGAAAATCGAGGCAGTTGTGGAATGGAAATCACCGACATCTGTCACAGAGGTCAGAAGTTTTCTGGGATTAGCAGGATATTACAGGAGATTCATCGAGGGATTCTCCAGAATTTCTGGACCTATGACCAAGTTGTTGAGGAAAGATACCAAATTTCAGTGGACAGAAGCCTGTGAGAACAGTTTTCAGGAGTTAAAGCAGAAACTTACCACCGCTCCAGTGTTAACTTTACCGGAAAGTGGCAAGAATTTCAGTGTTTACTGCGACGCTCCAAGTCAGGATTAGGATGTGTGCTAATGCAAGACCGGAAAGTCATCGCTTATGCCTCAAGACATCTCAGACCGCATGAAGTCAACTACCCAACACATGATTTAGAGTTGGCAGCGGTAGTATTCGCATTGAAGCAATGGCGGCATTACCTATATGGAACCAAGTGTGAGTTATATTCAGATCATAAAAGCCTGAAGTACTTCTTCACATAGAAGGAATTGAACATGAGGCAGCGAAGATGGCTTGAATTAATCAAGGATTATGACCTAGAAATCAAGTATACACCAGGAAAAGCCAACGTGGTAGCAGATGCACTGAGCCGGAAATCAGAGATTCAACCGGAAAAGGTCGAAGATATATCCAAGCATATTCTTCAAGACTTGGATAAAGATAGGATCAAGGTGGTGATCAATAACGGTGAAGCTAGTGTTGCAGCTTTAGTAATCCAACCGAATCTTCAAGATGAGATTAAGAAGCATCAACCGGAAGATAAGTTTATTGCGGAAGAGGCAAAGAGAATCAAAGCGCAACAACCATCAGAATTTACCTTAGCAGAAGATGGATCGTTATGGTACAAGAATCGGATATGTGTTCCTAACATCCCGGAGATCAAAAAGGTGATCTTAGAAGAAGCTCATCGAACTCTTTATAGTATTCATCCCGGAAGTACGAAGATGTACATGGATTTAAAGGGAATATTCTGGTGGAACAACATGAAGCGGGAAATTGCTAAGTTTGTGTCGGAATGCGACACATGCGCAAGGATTAAAGCTGAACATCAGAGTCCAGCAGGATTAATGCAACCATTACCGATACCACAGTGGAAATGGGAAGAAGTCGGTATGGACTTCATTACCGGATTACCGAGGACTCAAAGGCATAAAGATGCTATCTGGGTTATCATTGATCGACTAACCAAGACAGCACACTTTATTGCCATCAATCAAAATTATTCTTGTGAAAGACTTGCCAAGATCTATATTCAAGAGATTGTCAGTAAACATGGAGTTCCTAAAAGGATTGTATCTGACCGAGGATCGGTATTCACATCTGCATTTGGCAGCAACTACAGGAAGCTTTAGGTACTCAGCTCGATTTCAGTACAGCTTATCATCCTCAGACCGGTGGACAGACAGAAAGAACAAACCAGACTCTTGAGGATATGTTGAGAGCCTGTGTATTTGATTTTGGAGGTGCATGGGACGAACATCTCGCGTTGGCGGAGTTCGCATACAACAATAATTACCAAAGCAGTATACAGATGGCTCCATTTGAAGCCCTATATGGTCGGAACTGTCGATCACCAATATGTTGGTACGAGACCGGAGAGAAGAGTCTCATTGGACCAGACCTTATCAAAGAAAAGCATGATGCAATAGCAATCATCCGAGAGCGGTTGAAGACAACTCAGAGTCGGCAAAAGAGTTATGCTGACAAAAAGAGACGACAAGTGAAGTTTGAGGTAGGAGACTTAGTCTATCTAAAAGTGAGTCCTACCAAAGGTGTAAAAAGATTCGGCATGAAGGGGAAGTTAAGCCCCAGATATATTGGACCATTTGAAATCTTAGACCGGAAGGGAGAAGTAGCTTATCAGTTGAAGCTACCGGCATCGTTGTCGAAGGTACACGATGTGTTCCACATTTCACAACTCAGAAAATGTTTGAAAGAACCAACGGATAGAGTGGAGCCCTCGGAAGTGGAGTTGCAAGATGACTTGTCTTATGTTGAAAAGCCAGTTAAAATTCTTGCTGAAGAATGGAAGCAACTGAGGAATCGAGCAATCAAATATTGCAAGGTACAATGGAAGAATCATCCTGTTCGAGAAGCAACGTGGGAGAAGGAAGAAGATTTGCGTAGAGACTACCCATTCTTATTCAGGTACCTCATCTTTAATTTCGAGGACGAAATTCTTTTAAGTGGGGTAGGATGTGAGGACCCTAATTCTGGCGTAGTCGAGAGAGGCGTGAGGTGAAAGTCGTGGACCAACTCGCGCTACTGAGTTGATCCGAACCTATCGAGCTACGTTGAGAGTAGTGTCGAGAGGGGGGAAGAAATTGTTGTGCATTCGCATTCATCGCATACATGGCATATAGAATTCATGCAAGATAGAATGCAAATGGAATTTAAATAGAAACTTTATTAAATTCAAACGCATGATACAATGTTAAGGATACAACATTATTATAAAAGAATAAAAGAAGTAGAAGAAGAAGAAAATTACATAATGAATCAAGTCTACCTATACATCAATCTAAACCCTAATTCTTAGATCTTCGGATCTTCGAAGTCTTCAAACCCTGAGTCGTCGAGGAACACCGAGAGCCGAAGGGGGGGGGAGCCTTCGGAAATGTAGGCGATCATCCCAGGTCAGCGAGTATGGGTACTCGAGACCATTGGGAATCGTGCCGTTGCTATAGGAGGCAAAAAGTTCCTAAAGCTATATTTTAAAATATGTGTGGTCTTATCGGCACAGTTCCGCCGACGTCCGCAGGGATAGCTGCGGGGGCAAAATAGTGCCGATGACCTAGAATAGATTTTAGATTTCGAAAATAGTTTTGTAAAACATTTTGGTTTTAAAATGTCCGAGGGCCACGTGGCTAAGACCCTCATTGGACAATTCAATCTAGTATATTGTATATGGAGAAAAGGAGTGAGGATAGTAAAATATATTTTATTTTTCCTAGAACTAAATCACCTCCATGGGTTTTTATTTTTGAAAAGAAAATGATTCTATAAACCAATCAAAGAGCCAAGGCAACCTTTTTCTTTTGGGATTTATCCATCAGTAGCTTGCATATGTACAAATGTGAGGCAACAAGTGTGGATAAGGCATCAAGCACGGTAGCAGTGTAATCATTAGCTAAGGAAGTTTGACCCAAGTCCAATAGCTTAGGCTACAAGGTAATAGGGATAAAGATCAACCAGACTGCTCCAACAGCAAGTAGTTGCTGGGCACAAGAATTAGTACCACGTAGCAAGTAAGGCAACCAGTAGAAGAAATATCTCAACCGCCTAAGGCAACAAAGGAACCGTGTGTTTATTTCACCGAAGGGAATGGGGCATCATAAGCCTTTTTCCAGAAACCAGTACAGCAGCCTCAATAATGTTCATACCATCGAGCAGCAGCCATTACGGAGAGGCTTGAAGAAATAGGAGACCACCACAAAGGAACATCTAGAACCAAGCTCTAAGAAGACTAAGCACAAGAAGGCCATCCAGGAAGAGGAGAAGGACCAGCGACAGGCTTAGGATCAGAACAAGGAGAGCAGGGTTAAGTCAGGCAGCCATCAAGAGGAGAAGCAAGACCATCACTAGGACCAGCCGGCCAGACTTATCCTTGTCCATCTTGAACGAGGTAATAGTTTAGCTAAAAAAAACCATTAGTCTCGCATATTACATACATAGGAGTTAACATGATGAAGGGACCCTCAGAACCAGATCGTCGTCACAGAAACATTATAAGAGAATTAGATAGCATCTGTTCTTATAATCCTCGGCTATAAGTTCTCAAATAAGTTTCTCAGATCTTAGATTCATCCTTGGGTTTTCTTTGTTTAGGCAACTCAAGTGTATAAACTGTTCTTATCAATTAACACCACAGATTCTTAAGCAAAATCTCAGCTAACATCATCACTGGGTGTAAGTAAGGCATCTAATAGGCAACGTTGCAGAGTATCTGTTCTTATCAGTTCAACCAACCAATTGATTTTAGATATACAAAGATAGGGACAGCAGGCAACAACTAAGAATCATGTGCAGTAAATGTTCTTATCAGTTTAGGAACGCTAGATCAAAGATAGCAAGTGTAGAACCTGTTCTTCAGTTCAAATAAGCTGATGAGGCATACATGTACATATGGGGGGAAATTAGAAAGCAGCCACCTAAGAACAAGATAACAATCTGTTCTCCTCAGAAAATGAGCATATGTTAATTGAATTCATTCCAAGCATTTCACAAAAATATCATCTGTACATCTAATAAAAGGTCAACCAAAATCACCATACATGGGATCATTGAGGCATCAATGAGTGTTAAATAACCGGACCAGCATGTCTTTTAGCCTCAACTAGAGTGAATATAGGATTAACACTCCAATTCCAATCAGCTTAATCGGGTAAGGAAGAACCCTAGAAGTAGCAGATTGGGGAATTTAGGAAGAAAGGATAAGAAGGGTGAAATACCTACCTGAGGAGAAGACCGGCGGCGTGGGCAACCCCACCGCGCCACCGGCGGGAGGCGAGCCTCAGCGGAGCACCGGCGACGCCGGGTGCTGCGACGCCAAGGCCGCAGCCAACCCGGGCAGCGCGGCAGGGCCGCCTGAGGCGGCGATGTCAAGACCCCAGTGAACCGGAGCGCGGGCGACCGGAAGCAACGAAGCCGTGGCGGCGGCACAAGGAGCAGGAGCGGCGGCCGGGTCAGAGCACCGGTGAAGCGGCGGTGCTCGGGTGAACCCGAGCGGACGGAGACCGGGTCAGGCTGGGGGCCGTTGGCGCCAAAGAAGGGCGCCGGGGCAGTGCCAGCACCCGAAGGAGAGCCGGCGGCGAGAGAAACGAGCGTGGCGGCGGCGGCGAGAGGCGCGCACGGCGGTGGCGGCGCATGGAGCAACCGGGTGAGGCAGAGAGTAATGGGGAAATTAGGGATTTAGAAGTGAGAGAAGAAGCAAAAGAAACCGGGTATGGTTATGACCGAAAAAGGAAGAAAAAGAAATAGAAAGGGGACTACTACTACGACTACCGCGACAACAACACCGCCGAGTAGATGTAATAGGTCGAGTCAGTGTGAGTTGTAGAAAAGTCTTTTGCTGTAACCAAACGATAACGGTGTTAAATTTCCCGTACTTTTGGGAATGTATTGTAATACTGTATGTTGTTCTTTGAGGTTGTAAATTAAGTATTGTAACATATGGACCACTGCAATGCTTCTGTCGTGCTACTCTGTGTGATATGTACAGTCGAGAAGGCACTTCGTCTGTGCGTATCGCCGCAAAATATGTTTAAATTTGACCCTTTTGGCGACGTCACGTGCCATGGCGCCACAAGGACACTCTGCAGTGCCATGGTCCGCGGCGCCACAAACCTCGTCCCACTGGTAGCCCTACTACCGTGACCGCTGACGTGGCAGGGCCTGCAACGCCAGCATTCACGGCGCTGTAGCTGCGGCGCCACACTCCTTGATGCCGCAATTGCTATAATCATGCATGATTTTACCATGGTTTGAACCCCTTTTGTTTTACTTAACATCACGAATTTACCATAAGATATTTTATTTCTTTTTTCTGTGGATCATCAAGTATAAGACTCAGAGCCACGCATGCCGCAAATGTTGGCGTTACAGGCTATGCCATGTCAGCGGCCACAGCAGCAGGGCTGCCAGCGAGACGAGGTCTACAGCGCCATGGACCGTGGCGCCGCAGAGTGTCCCTGCAACGCCATGCCACGTGGCGCCGCCAAAAGGGTCAGATTTGAAAATATTTTTTAACACGGATTAACCTTAAAATATAGATAAAAAATATTAATTGGCAAAAAAAATTCAGAAAGCATCTCAAACCCACAATGTCTCTTTTCTAGCTCACATTTTAGGGAGCCAAACCACGTCCGGCTCCATCCATCTGCTTCCTCCGCCGATCCCAAACACACCGCGCCTCCGCCGCAAAAAGGCCAAACCCTAACCGTGACCAAATCTCCGAATCCTAACGCGCCCACCTCCGAAGGCGGTGGCGGCGGCGGCCCTACGGCCATCACCATGTCCGCAGTAGTGTGCGGCAAGCGGGCTTCTTCCTTCTTCGAGGAGCTCTCCCACGGCGCAGGGTCCCCTCCCGCCGCCAAGCGCGCCCGCTGCGTTGGCTCCGCGTCCGCGCCGCTACCCACCTGGCCACGCGCCGCCGCAGACCCCGCCCTCATTGCTGACCTCTCCGCGCGCTTCCCAGCCATGAGTCTCCAGGTGAACCCCCACCCACAGATGTGGTATTTCTGTAAAATGTTAGCCCAAAGCTCATGAAGTTGGTCATAGAAGTGGTAATTATGTAAAATTTACTCATTTTAATGGTTTAGGTTCTTCTGTTGTTACTCATTTCAATGGTTTAGGTTTTTCTGTTGTTACTCATTTTAACGGTTTAGGTTGTGTGTGTTTGAGTTGGGAAGGAAATGCTTTGAATTCATCGTACAACTTTGGGTTGGGTACGGTGACGATGAAGTTTAAGCATCTAGGAATTTAGTTCCACTCGACTGGAAGTGAAAGGCCTGAACCTGTAGTTGTTCACTCACTGAACGATTTTTGGATGTGGATGTACGTTGCACACCAAGTAGTTGGGTCATGTGTTCACCTGGAATTGAAAGGTATAATTTTGTTTGGCTACACCTCTTACCTTTTGACGTGCTAACAAATGATTTCAACACGTGTGATTGCCTGGAAGTGAAAATCTATAGTTTTGTTTGTGGGAGTGTCTATTTCTAAGTCGACTTAGAAATTGTTGTTTCTAAGTTGACAATCTTGGACGTTGATTCTTTATCTAACGGTTAATTGGTTGCACATTTTAGAAACTACGTACAATTTTAGGTTTAGAAATATGCAACTAGGCAGTTGTACATTTCTAGACCTAAAATTTGCACAAGCTTTTTTGTGCAATTGTAAGCTTGATGGTTGCAACTCGATCTACTAAGAACTAATAGTTTCTCAGGCGATTGAGAAATGGCAAATCCGTTTTTTTGGTTATATCTCTCACCTTTATGTGCTTACAAATGAGTTGAAAACCTGCAGAAAAAAGGAAAAAATTAAGAGATGTGGAGGCAATTGTTTGTTCATTATATTTGTGAAACCATGCATGTAGAAAGGCTAGGGAGACATTATCCTTGCGTTTCCTCTGAACCTGGTTCCAAATTTTAGGCTGTTCCTGCTAAATGAAATGTTTGATAAAATCTTGTTGACTTATTCTGGTTCAACAAAAGCGGAATTTCATCTCTTATGGTTAAGCGAGAACGTGGGTTAACGGGTGCATGGCTTCCTTGTGTTATGTGAACTCTCATCTGGAACAAACATGTGCCTTTCACAAAATAATATATATTTTTCTCTAAATCATTATGAGTAGCTCTGGTATATGTGACGTGGAGAATTCAGGTGAAGGTAAATTTTCCTCTCAATAAAATGTATCTAATACAAGTTATTCTTGCTTTCAGTTGATTGAAAAGGCTCTGGAAGCATCTGGAAATGATTTGGATTCAGCAATAAAGAGTTTGCTTAATCTACATTTGGGTCATGTGGAAAATAATGGTGACCCTGCATGTGAACCTCCCAATCAAATAATCACTCAGGTTCAGGTGTCTGTTGAAGGTAATTTTGACACTCTTATGTGTTTTGTCAACTGAGTTTGATATAATTTACTGGTCCAGTAAGTAAATTTTCCAATACCAAAGTTTCTCTTCACACAACACTCGTTGGCACCACATTTTTCTTTTACAACACTTGATAAGCTGCTCTTAATCCTCGTGGCTTGCATAGATATTAAGAATGCCACCACTTATGACAGTATCTATCAGGCTACATTCCATTACATTGCTCTCTTAGTCTCTTTTTATTCAGTGCAGTCTTAACAGCAGTATTTGAGCTATCTGAAAGATTTCCGAGGCTGATAATCTACACATGTAGTGTGCTGGTGATCTTTTCACAGCTTAGATGAAGCTGTGTCTTTCTTTTAGAAGAAAGAAGCTGTGTTCTGGTGTCCATCTGCTTACATATGGTTTTGATGTTTATCGTACATTAGTAATATATAGTGCTCTGAGAATATTACATTTCATAGCTTAAATAAAGTTGTACATCTCTTGTAGAAGAAGGAAGCATGTTTCTGGTGCCATCTGCTTACATATGTTTTGCCTTTTATCCTACAGTAACTGTACATCTCATGATCTCAAGCTCAGTGAGAATTAACTATGCAACAAAAATTTCTGTCATTTATATTATACACGATATCGCCTAATAACCTGGTGCATCACATTTTGCTGCAGTGCTCTAACTAATACCGACTTACCGAGGCAATGTAGACATGATGACTACATCACACTTCAATACTTTATCTATATATATTAGCTTTTACGCATAGCCAAAAACAGAAAAGAAATAAAGAGACAACACAAATGACAAGAATGTACAGGCATGAGTTCATGTTCAGCTAAATAAACAAACACATGAAAATATGGAGAAATTTGACTAGTGTATCTTGTTTATTTTGATATTCATTACTTCCCTAGACATACTTCCCTAGACTTTCATAAAGCTATCATATGTCTCATATATTTCAGTGTACACTATCTTTGTGCAAGTTGTTGTCTGGTTGTAGATTTGCTGGCAGATGTTTTAGTGGCATTAGGAGCACGGTTTACTTTCCTTTTACTGAAAGGAGCATGGTTTACTTCGCGTGCTGCTTGTGCTGTAAGTACTGCTGTCATGATCGGGTAGATCAGATCCCATTGTAGTTTTGTGCTGTGAACAAACTATGGCCTGTATGCCAACATGCACACTATATTTTCCCAAGTGTACACCTAGTATCTTTGTAGTTTTTTTTAACACATGTTTCAATGTATCTTTTACCTCTCCTGATGTGTATTTTCAGTTCAGTGCATCACCTTGGAATCACATGACTTGTATTGTGTTGGCATGTGTTTCAGATGGTGACAGGGTTAGTGCACCTTCAGAAAATGTCCCTTGTTCTGTGAACCTTCCGTCTGATGGTTCAGGATGGGTTGGGCTTCTTGTGAATGAGATGGCAAGCGCTTCTAACATGGAGGATGCAAAGGCTCGTGCCGCCAGAGCGCTGGAGGCTTTCCAGAAGGAAGTGATAGCTCGTGGCAATGCACAAGCACCGCATGAATTTCAAAAGGTATTTCGAATCTTTTCCTGCAGGTGTTCCATGACTCTGCCAGTTCATGTCGTCAGTCATAGCTATCATAGATGTGTTTTAATCAGTTGATCTGGTTTCAGTTATAGGCTCAAATCACGTTAAATACATGTTATACGTACTTATTTAAACAACTTAAGGAATATGCAATTATCTTTATGTCTTCCTGGGATAATATGTCTGTCAAACAGGAAAATATAGTGCTTAAGGAGCAACTGGAATCACTTATAAAAGAAAATGCCATCCTGAAGAGAGCATTCGCTATACAGCATGAGCGACAAAAGGACTACAATGAGAAGAATCAAGAGCTGCAGCAAATGAAGCAGCACGTCGCTCAGTACCAAGAACGAGTTAGAAACCTTGAGGTTTGCCAGATTTGCTTCCCCTTTTTCTCTGCTGTTACATTTTCAATCCCTCTATTGGTTAGAATTTAGTGGAGTGATGTTTATTTCATTTAGAGATTTTGGTATTATCATACAATAATAAATGAATCTGTTGTTTTGTGCATGAATTGACAATCAGTGTCCTACTTATCGGATGAAAGCGTATATACTGTGGTTTGATTGTCTAAAACTTTTGCCAGGTTACTGGGACAGAAATATTAGAAATAGTCTATGTGCTTAAGCTTTAAGGTTTTGAGTTGTAAATTTTTTACGGTGACAAATTAGCACACCTAGGGAAGTTTTACTCTTTTCCTAATTTCCAAGTAAGCTTTTAATTGAAGTTGAATTGTACATGTCATAAGTGCACTTAAAATTCAAGCGTAATATGAATTATGCACAAGGAATATGAATAAGTAATGCCCCTTCTGAATTTGTGCAAACTCCTGATGTTTGAAAGTAAACCTCGTACACCTAGACAAGCACCGTGGCCCTTCATGAATGTCAGTAAATGTTCTTATCATAAACAGGAAGAAGCAACAGCCCGTCCCTCTTTACCAACCATGTGGAAAGCTAAAAAGAAACTAGTATTCAAGAGTCAAGAATTGATGCTTTTTTTAATGGTTTTGCAGGTAAATAACTACGCATTGAGCATGCACCTTAGGCAAGCTCAGCAGAGCAGCTCAATTCCAGGGCGCCACCATCCGGATGTTTACTAAATGAGCAAGCGCAAACTCTTCACTGTGTATTTCCTTGGCATGAGTGCAGCCGGGGGTAAAGAAGCCGAGCCTTTAGTCACAGGACATGCAAATCTTGAGCTTAAATTTTGTTGTGGACATGTAAATTTATATTCTCTGCTGTGCGATGAAATGTGGTGTTTTACAAGTGACAGATAATTTATGGTCAATAATTGTTTCCATTTCTCTGCTGCGGTATTTTATACCATATAGTAATATATCTCTAATTTAATTTCAATGACGTTTGATACACGGAACAATGGAGCCAGTGTGTTTGTTATATAAAGGCATGTTCGGAGTCAACCTTGCAATTCTTTGCAACACCCTGAGTTAGGCAAATTTGACCGACTTAGACACCCTTAGTTCGTTACACTGGGCGTATCATTTTCATTTTCTATTCATCTGGGTGGATCTCACCTCTTAGTGACTTGGTAGTAATTGAATTCCACACTGGGCGTACGGAAACCTTTCAAAGCATTTGTTTCATAGTCATTTACGCAAATCCGTGTCATTCATGATCATCGTAGGCAAAAGGATAGATATAAATTTTCTGGAGGGGTACTGTGAAAGGGTGATTCGATTGGCATTGACATAATAAGAATATCTCATCTATTATTCCTCAAGCCAAACAAATATAGGAGGAATGAGTTGGTGCCAGGTCATGGCATCCCCAAACTAAATACCCGATTACTATCCAACCATGACTCCGTTCTGTAACTGCCAGATTCTTGAAGAACTAAATTATACAGCAATGCGCTCTTTTTTTTTAAGGCAGTACAGTAATGTGCTTGTAGCTTGACAGTTCAACTAGGCTGGTAACTCTGAATTGCAGTTGTGGTCCAAGTGACAAAAACTATACAATTCTCAGATATTCATGTTATTTTAAATCAACTTATGTCTAATAGCCTCAATTTAACAGCTTCTGTAGCCTTTTCTGCCCTTCCAATATTCACATTAGGGTGCCAGAAAAGAAAAATCATACATCTGGTCTCAGATGTTCTTGTTGAACGACGGCACAATTGATCTTTGCTGTAACAGTAGATGATCACTTTTAAGTTATGTTCATTGCAATTGAAGTCTTAATGTATCAAGTATGGTTCTTTTCAAATTGAAGTCTCTCAAGATAACAATATTGCACTTTCAGGATCAGCATATGTCAAAGTATTTGTCTATTCTAGGATCTAGGTTCATACCCTTCATCCATCAGCTGCTCAGTTAAACCACCTAGTACTTCGTATATATGGTCGCATTGTTTGTGAAGCTGGTCACCAGTAAGAAATCTGTGGAGCTCGCTGTCTCCAACTTCAATCCAACTATAACCTGGGCACTTCTTAATGCCCTTTTCTTCCATAGCTGCTCGAAGTTGTGCAACATCATTCCACCTCATGGCTTTCGCATAGATGTTTTTTAGCAGGATCCAGTAACCAGAGTGCTGAGGGTCCAGCTCAATGAGTTTCTTCGCACAAATTTCTGCTAGATCAATATTTCCATGTATCCTGCAACTACTAAGTAATGCACCCCACACACAAGCATTTGGTACTATCGGCATTCCTATGATAAAATCATAAGCCTTTTCGAGCTGATCTGCCCTGCCAAAACAGTCCACAATGCAGGCATAGTGAGCTTCATCAGGAGTAATGTTGTAGGCTCTATCCATTTGCTCAAAATAGTGCAACCCTTCATCTAATAAGCCTGCATGACTGCACGCCGCTAGGAGAGCAATGAAAGTGACACAATTAGGTCTGTAGCCTTGATCTTGCATCTGATGGAAATGTTGGATAGCTTGTTGAGGAGAAGCACTATAACCATAGCACGAAATGATAACATTCCATGAAATTGTATCCTTCCTATCAATCTCATCAAATACCTTTCGAGCATCTTCTATAGACCCGCACTTTCCATAAGCATCCAGTAGAGAATTCATATTATCTAAATAGGAATGACAAAGACCCATTTTCATCATTTGTCCATGTAATGCCATTGCTTGCCTAAGATAGCAGGCGAAGCTGCAAGCATGAAGTACTGAAGTAAATGTGTATTCATCTGGTCTCATATCATTATGCTGCATTTCTCGAAACAGCTTAAATGAAAGATCAAACTCATGGATCACAGCATAATTTGAAATCATGGTATTCCAGGACACCGTGTCTTTATCCTCTAACACTTGGAAAATTTTGTCTGCAAAGTTTATGTTGTCTCTTTTTGCATACATTGCCATCAGGGCATTGCACACCGATGTGTCACTCTCGAAACCATGTCGATACACATAAGCATGGATCTCTAAGCCTCTTTTTGTTGCCAGATGAACCTCAGTTAGGACCAACGTAAGGGAAACCATTGGCAGATGTTGAGCTCCATAACAACACCCAAATGCCATTTCCCGGAAAACATCAAAGGCTTGGTTGTGCTGCCCCGAATCGAGAAACCCCGAAATCATCAAGTTGCCCAGCTGGCAAGTGCTAACTCTGACATTTCCAAACATACGGCCGGCGTAAGCAACACAGCAGCTGCGCATGTACCCTGCAGCCAGAGATTCCCAGAGCCGATCCAGATCCACATGCCCAAAGCCCACAACCTCGGCGTTCCGCAGCACAAATGCATGCAATTCCCTGAGCACATTGACCCCCCGCAACACCGCAATCACATGAAGCAGAGTATTAAACGACGCAGCATTAGGCGCAACGCCACCGGCCGAAACCATCCCACCGAGCAACTGGATAGCAAGCTCTCCATCCCCGGCACGGACGCAACCGGCAATGACAGCGTTCCAGGTGGATGCGCCAACCGCGACGCCGCATTCCTCCATTGCCGCCATCAGCTTGAACGACTCATCCAGGCACTCGTCCTGCGCGTACCTGTCACAGAAACAAGAATTCACAGATTACAGCAACAATGCAAGGCTCAGGGTGAAGAAGTGACGTTGAGCAGGCGGCGCGCGTACCTTAGGATCATGGAGTTCCAGGGGACGGGGGAGGCGGACTTGGGGATCCTGTCGAAGAGCAGGCGGGCTCGGGGAAGGGGGCCGAGGGTGGCGTAGAGGTGGAGGAGAGTGGAGGCGGAGAATGTGTGGTCGAGGAGACGGGTCTTGGTGAGGAGGGCGTGGAGCTGGAGGCCGAGGCCCGGGAGGCGGAGGTCAGCGGCGGCGCGGAGGGCGCGGGGGAAGACGGAGGGGGAGGAGCTCGCGGGGCGGCCGGAGGAGAGGAGGGCAGATAGGGCGGCGAAGGCGCCGGCGTGCGGGGAGGCGGAGGCGAAGGCGGAAGTGGTGGTCGTGATGGGAAGCCGGAGGTGGCCGGCGGTGAGGTGGCGTGCGACGGGGGGAGGAGAGGGAGAAGTAGAAGCGGGGAGAGCGGCCATGGAGACGGAGACCGTTTCAGGCGGCTAGCTATCTGCAAGAGCTCGCTCCAGGCGCTAGAGCTTTTCTCGAATATAGGCGGCTAGCTATCTGCAAGAGCTCGCTCCAGGCGCTAGAGCTCCATCTTCCTCTAAATCTACGCGTAGGCGCAGATAATATTGTTAGGATTAATCTCTACTTCTCCTAGAACTGTTGACAGTTGCTCGACGGTTGCTCACGTCCCTTACTTACATCTCTTGTAATTGTATAAAAGGCTACATCACTAATAAGGAATGACAGTTCTTTCACTACTCTGTGATTACATTACTTCGAACACGTTATCAGTCACTTTCGTTCTTCCGCTAGAGCAATCCGGTCACCACATTGAACAAGCACGCAATCAAGAAGCAAGAAGAAGAGTCTATGGGAGTCAATTCGATGAAAGAGGAAATGTGTCTTGTGGACAGTGGTACCATAAACTCTATTATTAGAGAACTAAAATATTTCCAGAATCTTACTAAGAGAAAAGGAGAAATTTTAACAATCGTCGGACGCGATGCTGTAATTGTAGGCTCAGGTCGGGCTATAATTACTCTCCCTATGGGTACTCAAGTAACAATCGATGATGCTTTACTGTACCCCGATTCCACTCGTACCCTACTAAGCTATAGAGATATCCGTCAGAATGGTTTTCATATCGAAACCCATGATGACAATAAAGAGGAATATCTCTTCTTAATCAAAAACAACGGATATGGCAAGCAAGTACTTGAAAAAATTCCCTCTTTAACGTCTGGATTATACTACACATACATCAAACCCGTATTACATGTTGCGTACAAGATAATTTTTCAGAATGTTGATGCATTTAGACTTGGCATGATCGCCTTGGTCATCCCGGGATAGGGATGATGAGAAAAATTACCAGCAATTGTATTGGTCACAACTTGAATAATGCTAAATTTTCTCTACATTCGGATTTTATTTGCACCGCATGTGCAACTGGAAAATTAATATTAAGTCCTTCGTACCTTAAAATTAACGTGGAACCACTTAACTTCCTTGAACGCATTCAAGGAGACATCTGTGGTCCCATACAACCATTATCTGGACTTTTCCGGTATTTCATGGTTTTAATTGACGCATCAACTCGATGGTCACATGTGTGCCTTCTATCCACACGAAATCATGCTTTCGCAAAGATTATAAGTCAAGTTATTAAATTAAAGGCTCATTATCCCGAGCATCGAATCCAATCAATTCGCATGGATAATGCTGCGGAATTCTCTTCTAGAGCTTTCAATGATTATTGCATGGCTCTGGGGATAGAAGTCCAACATTCAGTACCATACGTCCATACACAAAATGATTTAGCCGAATCACTCATCAAGAGGATTAAGCTTATTGCACGACCATTACTACACAATTGTAATATACCAACTTCTTGTTGGGGTCACGCAGTCTTATGCGCTGCTGAATTGATACAATTGCGCCCAACTGCTTATCACGGTACTTCCCCTCTGCAACTAATACGTGGAAATCATCCAAGTATTTCCCATCTGCGAAAATTCGGATGCGCCACATATGTGCCCATCTCACCACCTCAGCGTACATCCATGTGACCACATAGAAAATTAGAGATCTATGTGGGGTCCAAATTACTGTCAATAATCAAGTATCTAGAACCTCTCACCGGGGATCTATTCACTACCCGTTACGCTGATTGTATCTTCAACGAGGACCATTTCCCGGAATTAGGGAGATCTCAAGTACCAGAAAGAATGCCAGGAAATTGATTGGAATGCCAAAGGTATTTTCTCCTCTGATCCACGTACTCAAGAAACTGAACTCCAAGTTCAGAAAATCATAAATTTGCAACATCTTGCAAGTAACTTGCCAGATTCATTTACAAATCACAAAGGAGTTACAAAATCCTACAATCCTGCTATAAATGCGCCCGAACGAGTGAAAGTACCAAAAGAAACCACTCAACTCTCCATCAACAATAAGAGGGGGAGAAGTACAGCCGCAAAACATGATTCAGCTTCACGCAAGCAACAAAGGAAACAGAAAAAGAAACCCTCTGAAACTGTAAATGAAATTCAAACTCCTCAAACCAGCTTAAGAGTGCATTCAAATCTAGAAGCTGGGACATCAGAAAATCCTGACATAATCATATTGGGAAATCATGAACAGTCACCAAGGGATAATGAAATTTCCACCAATTATATCGATTCTGGGGAATCATATAACCGTAAGACTACGATTGTCGACAATTACTTCTCCACAAAGATTGCAAACAACCTCCAATCTGATCCAGAGCCCAAGACCATGGCAGAGTGTCAAAAACGCTCAGACTGGAATCAGTGGAAGGAAGCAATCCAACCAGAGATAGCTTCGCTCAATAAAAGAGAGGTATTTACAAAAGCAATATCTACACCTCCCAATGTTTTTCCTGTGGGATTCAAATGGGTCTTTATCCAGAAACGGAATGAAAACAATGAGGTGGTGAGGTACAAAGCGAGGCTCGTAGCACAAGGGTTCACGCAGAGACCTGGCGTTGATTTCAACGAAACATACTCTCCAGTAATGAGTGGAATAACCTTCCGATACCTAACATCACTGGCAATGCAAAATCATCTATCTATGCAACTGATAGATGTAGTGACTGCATATCTTTATGGGTCACTTGATTCGGATATATACATGAAGGTTCCCGATGGAATCCCACTTCCGAATCAAAGCGCTAAACGCAACATGTATTGTGTAAAACTTAACAAGTCATTATACGGCTTGAAGCAATCAGGTCGAATGTGGTACAATCGACTCAGCGAATTCCTTATTCAAAAGGGATACACAAATAACGATGATTGCCCATGCGTGTTCATAAAGAAATCCTTGAACGGATTTTGTATCATATCCGTGTATGTAGATGATTTGAACATCATTAGCAACACACAAGATATTGATGAGGCACGTAATCATCTAAAGACGGAATTTGAGATGAAGGATTTAGGCAAAACTAAGTTTTGCTTAGGGCTACAAATTGAGCACCTTCACTCTAGAATTTTGGTACAGCAAGCTACTTATATCCAAAAGATCTTGAAGAAATTTAATATGGACAAATCTTATCCATCAAAGACTCCCATGGTTGTTCGATCTCTAGACGTAGAGAAAGATCCTTTCAGACCAAGGGAAGATGGAGAAGATATGTTGGGATCAGAGTTCCCATATCTTAGTGCTGTTGGAGCTCTTATGTATCTTGCAAACTGCACTAGGCCTGACATCGCATTTGCAGTAAACTTATTAGCAAGACACAGCGCTACTCCAACTAAACGTCATTGGACGGGAGTCAAGCAAGTCTTATGCTATCTCCAAGGTACTAAAAATTTAGGTCTATATTATCAATCTCACAAAAACCAAGATACAAATCTAATCGGATACACCGATGCTGGATACTTGTCTGATCCCCATAATGCTAGATCTCAGACTGTCTATGTGTTCCTACATGGTGGAACAGCCATCTCATGGAAGTCTTCTAAACAGACTTTAGTGGCTACGTCCACGAATCATTCTGAAATTATTGCCTTATATGAAGCATCATGTGAATGCGTGTAGCTTCGTAGGATGATTAACCACATACAACAGTCATGTGGTCTAAACAAGACATACAAGACATACCTATTGTTCTCTAAACTCACTTATGGGTTTTTGCCTAAACAGGTTTTTCTCATATGAGTTAACAAAGAGACAATGACCATTATATGCTGTATCATTTTCTCCTTATTTTCCCACTAGGTTTAAAGGAGTTTTTACAGCATATCAAATATCACTCCTCATATTTTTCCCACAGGGTTTTTGGAGGAGCCTTTCTCAAGATGATGTCTACTCACAAGGATAAGCATTGATTAGGGGGAGTGTTAGGATTAATCTCTACTTCTCCTAGAACCGTCGATAGTTGCTCGACGGTTGCTCACGTCCCTTGCTTACGCCCCTTGTAGTTGTATAAAAGGCTACATCATCAATAAAGGAATGATAATTCTTTCACTACTCTGTGATTATACTACTTCGAACAAATATTTCAACTTCGTATTAAGCGCTGCAGTGTTGATTGATAGGATGCATATATTTTGATTAATACATATGTGCTTGTTGTTCTCGTCGTTAACCAAAGAGAGGTGTCTCAAATATATTGTCTATGATTATACGTACGATAATTGACACTGTCCGTGGGGAATCGATGCATACGTAACGACAACGATTGTGCACATCTATTGTTCCGGTTTCTCAACTATGCCAAGGTTCCATCAACGGAAGCCACATACCTCTAAAAGCAACAACCGGCACCTAGAGGAAGGCATGACAACTCCTGCGCACGACAATAGCGCCCCCGCATGTCAAACGCGCTTGCGAGCAACGACATCGACTGTGTTTGTGACAACAACGCTCGAGCGACCAAAGCGGCCGCAGCGACCCCCTTGCTGAAGTGCAACAACATCATCCCACACGAGGACACCATCTGCGTGCGCGACAACAACTCCTGTGCGCAGCCCGTGCGACCGATGCACTCACGTGCTACGACAACGCCTGTGTGCGTGACAAAGCACCCTGTGCGTCCAATGTGCTCACGCACGATGACATTGCTCACGCGTGACCTACACTCTTGTGCATGAAGACAATGCTCGAACGTGCGACTACAATGCTCATGTATGTAACATCCCTGTTTTACTAACCTTGTAATGTGCATCATGTGCATTTCATAGCATGCAATTATACTAAAGCTTGAAATTGAGTAAAATTTTGAATTTCAGAATTAATCAAGGAAACCCTTTGGTTACAAGTTAAGTTTCGGGAAATTTAAAGGTTGAGAAAGATCGGTTTGAAAACTCACTTGAAATGGAGCAAAACATTGCAAAGAATGTTTTGAGATTTGATCATGAATTTGAGAGAACTTGAAATGGTTCTAAAGGTTTTGAAATAGGATCTAAGTTTGTTTCAGGATTTACCTAAACACCCAAGCTAGAAAATTAAACAAAACCAGAGGGAAGAATCCCAAAACCTTCGTTTAGATTTGAATCCTAGAACCAGGGTTTTAAATTGATTTAGATTGCAAATCCAAGAATTTAAAAACAGAAAAGGAAAAGAAATCAACAAAACCCTAATCTACCCGGGATGGGCCTTCCCGGCCCACCTTCTCTCCCCCGCACCCGGCCCATCCAGCCCGCCACCGCCTCCCCCATTGCTTCTTCTCTAAGCCACCGGCCACCTATCCCTATCCCTATCCCCTCACCCGGCGCCTTCTGCCTTATCTCTTCCATTCCCGCCGCTAGCTTCCCCAATCCCCCACCCGCCACCTCCTTGCTCCTCCGCGCCTCCCTCCCTCACTCTTCGGTCGTCGTCGCCGTTACCTCACCCGCCTCCGCCGCCCGAGCTTGCCACGGCCCCGGTGCCTCTTCCACCGCACCGAGCTCCGGCCTCCGCTCCGCCCGGTGTCGTCCCGAGCTCCTCTCGTCCCGCTTGCCATCCGCCCCTCGGCCGAGCCTCGCTGGAGCTCTCCCCTCACCGCCCCGGGCCTTCTCCGTCGCCGCCCCTCCTCGGGTTGTTCCCTCGCCGCCGGCCTCCTTCCCTTACTCGCCTCGCCGGAGCTCCCCGCTCCTCGGTTCGCCGCTCGGGAGCCACGCGCCGTCGCCGCTCCACCTCCCCACCAAGAGGCCGCCGCCGGAGCTAACCGTGCCGAAGACCTCCGCCGCTAGGCCGAAGGACCCCGCCGCCGAGCCCTAGCCGCCTACCGCTCCCCGCCACGCCGGAGTCCGCCGCCTCCCCGGTAAGCCGTCGCTTGTCGCCGGCTTCACCCGATTGCACCGAGGCTTCAGCTCAATTAAGAGCAAGCAGCCCTTAAATGTGTCCTAATGACACATTTATCACTAATCCGCCGGTTAACTACTTTAATTCAATGCAGCACCATGTTTAATACTAATCATCAGTAACTAAATTTAACCGACGCCTTAATGACCATAATGAACAGCTGATCTGTGTAATGATTGAGCTCATTTAAGATGTCTCTATGACCAGTGGCCCCCACATTTAAGAAACTAAAAATAAAGATTAATAAAAAGGGGAAATCAATGACAGTGGGCCCCACCTGTCATTGACCCAGTCAATTTTGGTCAACTCTGACCAGTAGGGCCCACCTGTCAGCCTCTGCTAATATTTGAATTAATTTAAACATTAATTTTGCTGAGAAAAATACAACAAAGGGGTAAAAATTGATTAAAACTTGGAAAATTCATAGAAAATCCAATTTTAATCAGAAAAATGCAAATAATATATCAAAATGTTCAGAAAAAGAAGATCTATTCAAAAACATCATTTTCATCCATGTTTGCATGCTAGGAATAATACAATTTGCTAAAAACTCAAATTAGGGTTTCCGATTAGCCAGAGGATTTTCGGATCGCGATATTTATGCGTCCGAGCTCCGATTAAATTGATTCCACTTGCATTAGTTTTTATTTTGCACCCTTTATGCCATGGCATGCATTGCATCTCATGCCGATGTTCAGCATTTAGATATTTACTGTTATACCCTTGTTTCCGGTGTTTTCGTTCTTCTCCGATAGAGCCGGAAGGTCCAGAAGACGATAATCTCGATCACGAGCAGGGTGTAGTTGCAGTGCAACCAGGCAAGCAGCCCCATTGGTCACATTGCAAAACTCCTACTATTTGCAAAGTATTAGTTGTTTTCAAATTCATTATCACATGCGTTCAAATTCTATTTTTCCGCTAAGCAAAACCCTAGTCCGATGAATAAAACTCACCTTGTCGCTCAAACAACTCCACCACCGTCCCAACCTATCTAGTGTAGTGTAGTATCCTCTGTTCTAATGCTACTATGCTAATAATGCTTAGACATGCTTAGACATGTAGAAGTCGTAATTGCTGGGTTAGCAGATGAATCAACACCGTGGATGGGTTACGTGGTAGGTGGGTGTTCACCGGGGATTAACTAATAACCTGCTTAATCATATCTGGGTTTAGACGAGAGGCCATGGCTGGGAGCATGGTGGGTTGTCTCGTTTTCCCGCAAGCACCGGTTTCCGACGTACATTGACCCAAGATTTGCGTACTTCTACACGGGTGGATTATGGGGCCACCCACGACTCACTAATTTGCTTAGACTTAGTGTATGAGCTGCATTAGTTCGCCGTTTCCATTTGCCGTGTGCATGAAAAAGGAATGTGGTGTAGTATCTCATATAAGGGTGGGGTGGACACACGGTCTGAGAGGCCGGGGATGTACCTCGATTCACAACGTATGGGACCGTGTCGTAGTCACGGCCGGACTGATGCACATGGACTAGCCCGTACGGGTGGCTCATACCTAGGTCGACAGCATTGTAACAGTCATGTTCGATCACCCTCTGCTAGCACACCTCGTGAAGGGTGTACTTGGTAGCATTAAGAGTCGATCGATACGTGTAGGTAAAGATGTACACCCCTGCAGGGTTTGAACTGTTTGAACAGCTGTGTCCGCGGTTATGGACAACTTGGTGATTACCTGCGTCGAATTAGACAACTACAACAAACTCTAAAACTTGCCAACTTTAAGGTGTGGTGTTAGCGATTGCTTCCTCCCAGGGTGGTCGAGGAAGAATCGGGGGTTTTCAGGTGTGGTGATCTGCAGTAAGGAATGCTCGCGAAGTGTTCGACTCGTCTTCTTTTGAAAGTGCTCGGTTTTTCATCTACTTACTTGTATTGACAAAGGTAAACCTTGCTTTCCGCAAAATAGTCCACAATTACCCCTTTTATTGATACTTGGCACGTCTATTACTAATTTCCGCACTGTAAGTCTTGCTGAGTACAATTTTGTACTCACCCTGCTATTGTTGATATTTTTGTTGCAGAGGAAACTACCCCTCCTGAGGGTGGTTTCTATGTAGAGATCGACACCGACGACGCCTAGTCGTGTTTTACTAATGGCTATCTGTAATGCCTTGCTCATAGCAGCTCGTGAGAAACTTGAGCTAAGTAATGAGTAGAGATGAGCAACCTCATGTTTTCTACAAGCATCCGCGAGTCGAACTGAGCTGGCTCAATATCCACCCCTACTCACAAGCATGGCGTTGATGACCCCTAGAAAGACTGAAGACGATATGGTTCGAATGACAAGAAGGCTAAGAAACTTTTTGTAGTCATTTTAGTGGTTCAAAGAATCACATTAAGTAATAGGCAAGCCATACTATAAAGAGGGGAGTTAGTCAACAGCTAGGGTGGATATCTCTACTACGAGGCTCATCAGGATCAACTTTCTTAATCTCTAGAATCCCCCAAGTTCTCTTCACACAAATTCTAGGTGTGCCCGGAGGATCCAGACCGGTCGGCCGAAGCCTCCGATCTTTGTATGTGTTGAGTTATTTGCTATCAGGAGCCATCGAGTGGTTTTAGCTTGGACCCTCTAATGTGCTCCTTGGCTTCTATCCAAAAGCATAGTTTCCTTTCGGAGCCATCGAGTGATGTTGATATGAAGCCTTCGAGGTGTTTCAAGTCTTCTCTATAGAAGAATTACTTTCATCTAGAGTCTCCATATGGGTTCTGTTTGGACCTCTAAAGTTTTTCAAAGTCTCTGTGCAGAGAGCTTTACTTTTGCCCAGTGCCTAGAGTCTTTGCCAGAACCTCCGGAACAAGTCTAGAGAGTTTTGATCTTGGTACAGACACTTCGAGCTATCTCTATCTGGACACTCCGAAGGAAAATTTAGCTTCTCTGTCTTGTGTGCTGAACTCATCTAGACTCTCTAAGTGTTGTGTGTTCAGATCTTCTAGTGAAGCTAGTTGGTTCTTTGTTTCTGACGATGAGTAGTGTACAACTATTATATACGATGACGGTATCCGTATACAAATACACAAATACCTAGGAGTATCCTAACTACCCGGGAAGGTATGTACCCCGGAGAAGGACTCTAGATCAATAAGGAAACCACCCGTGGGTATCCGGGACTCCATAAACTAGGCAGTCAATCCCGATGTTTAAGAAAGTTGGAATCCTACTCGGAGATGTGTCCGTATCTCTTACGATATGGTATCTATAAAAGGATCTCGAGGGCCTTCGGAGAAGACATCTTTGACAAGTTGCTTTAGTATTACTCAAGCTAGAAGATTAGCCTGATGACTTCCGAGCAAGTAGAAGGAAAGATCAGCCTCAACAACCACATTCGACTAGTTGTAGATCCCATCTAGGACTACAAACCCCCCTTGTAATTTGTCTTGAGATCAATATAAACCAACAGGGCATAGAGTTGTTTCCTGAGGGAGGCCCGAACCTGTATAAACCTTGTCACCAGTGGCTAGATTCATGATCAGCTTTCAAACACGATCCCCTTCTCTCTTTTCTCTACCCGCTGACACAAGGATTCCTCCTCAAGATCCAAGGACCACCCAAGCGGACAACCCAGATAATCAAGAGAAGACTTCAATTCTACGAGATTCTAATCTATTTAGATTGAGAGCCACTCAATGCATGTCTGGGATCTGACAACAGTTCTGACAACCTCTTTCAATGGTTCTGATGACTCTAGAGGGGAAACTATGGTTAATAGACATGGAGAACCGCATCCTCCAGGCATGAGAGCAAGCCGAGTCCTCAAACCACGTGGCTAACGCCCGCAGTTCCATGAGAGGCGGGACTCATTCCAATGCTTCTCGTGAAGGGGCTGGTCACGAAAGACAATCTAGTTGGGAATGGTCTTCTCGAGATACAGATTCTCCGTGTCATCATGAGTATTCACCCATTTGAGGACACCCGATAGAAGATTTGTGCAGCTACCTTGATCAGCGGAGGAACTCGAGGGCCCCACCACATTGCTCCCCCGGTCACAGTACTTCTCGGTATCATGGCCGGGATTGAGGACGATCACCGATACTGAATGATAGTACCACTCGAGGAGCTATCTATGATTGTGAAGCTTTTTCCATAGAACTGAGACAGGTTTGCTGGCCCTAACGGTGCAAACCAGGATCGATCGAAAAGTATGACAGCACGACGGATCTAGCTGAGTTCCTATGGATCTACACAACAACTATCGAGGCCGCAAGAGGGAACGCGAAGGTCATGGCCAACTATCTCCCGACTGCCCTCAAAGGACCGGCGAGGACCTAGCTTACCAACCTTCAACCCCGATCGATCCACTCATGGGAACAACTGTGTAACCACTTCTAGGGGAATTTCCAAGGCACATACGCACGCCCTGGGAAGCCTGATGACCTCTTCCGACTCTTCCAAGAAAAGGAGAAACCTTGCATGATTTTACCCAATGGTTTAACAACGTCCGAAGTACCATACCCAAGATAACCGACCATGAAGTCATTCAAGCTTTCATACATAGGCATGTATTGGTACCGGCTTTAGTCGTTCGACCAAGTTTCTCAACGGAGAGATGACTTCACCAAAAGTCTAGACTTCGACAACAAACGATCGAGTCTCTACTTGTTTTTGGTTTTCAACATACGTAGGCTTCTCAATTTTGATACATGTTGTTTGCATGCCATAGGTTGCTAGTTTACTTGTGAATTCCTTTTGATACTAGTATACATAGGTGGCAATTTTGTTGTTAGGAGTAATTTTTGAAAAAAGTCTATTCACTCCCTCCCACCGTCTAGACATCATCCTCGATCCATCAGCTATGGAGCGTATCTTGACATGGCTATGGAATCTTAGCTCACTCACGACAACAAAATATATCTCAACGTGGACGCGGAGTCTTAGCTCGCTCACAACAACTAAATGTACCTCGACGTGGCTGCAGAGTCTTAACTCATTTATAGCGACGAAGTGTTTCTCAACATAGCCAGGGAGTCTTAGCTTGCTCATGACAGCAGAGTGTATCTCGATGTGGCCGCAGAGTCTTAGCTCGCTCAAAGCGACGAAATGTTTCTCAATGTGGTTGCAGAGTCTTAGCTCATTCACGATGATGGACTGTTTCTCTGTTTCTCGACGTGGCTGCGGAGTCTTAGCTCGCTCACGGAAACAGACTATTTCTTAACATGGTCGCGGAGTCTCAGCTTGCTCACGACGATGGAGTATTTCTAGATGTGGCCGCGGAGTCTTAGCTCACTCACGGTGATGGAGTTTTAATAATGTTGCACTCAATCCTTTGGGGAGAAAAGCTACACGTAAATGCAGTGTCATCGTGGAATGTTTCCTCGCATCTGTATGCAATGGATGTTGGTTGCACATGACATCACATAATGTGTCTTCAGGTCCTTACATGGAGGGTGTTGCATGCCTATGCCGTTGCAGTATTTTTCAGTGCATCCGTGCATGGCAAATGTTGCAACTCATGACATCATACAATCTTACTTCTCATCCGTTCAAGGCGGATGTTGCTTTTTTCTCATGACGTTGCGGAATGTTACTTCACATCCATTTATGGAGGGTGTTGCTGTTTACTCATGATGTCATGGAATGTTACTTCGCATCCATTCATGGCAGGTGTTATTGTTTGCTCATGACGTCGTGGAATGTTACTTCGCATGCGTTCATGGTGGGTGTTGTTGTTTGTTCATGACTATGCGGAATGTTACTTTGCATCCATTCATGCTGAGTGTTGTTGTTTGCTCATAACATCACAGAATGTTGCTTCACATCCATTCATCGTGGCTGTTGTTGTTTGCTCATGATATCGCGGAATGTTACTTCACATCCGTTCATGGCGGGTGTTGCTATTCCCAGGTGTTACACAATTGTGGAGTCTTAACTCACGCATAGCGGTGGAGAATTTAATCGACATGGTTGCTGTTGTTCGGCTTCATGGTTGATGCCATCACACATTGATAGACAATGAGATGATAGCTTTTGTAGAATTGCTTGATAAGTTCCATTACATTGCATAATATAACAGCATGAGTAGTTATAGGAAATAAATTTCACTAAGGCAAAGGACCAAGGCGGCATTCTATTGCATAAGGTAAACATAATTGGAATAGGATAACTCGATAACTTGTACGTATGGATAAACCATGGGCATCTTACCATACTGCATGATTGCACCTTGTCAGTACTTTTCACTTACACATAGTACTTCTAGAGGTTATTGGCATTCCAGCTGTGCTTGAGAGAGGAGGGGTGGGATGAGCTGATCACTTCATACAGGCCTTTCCACTTAGAGCTTAATTTGTTGTTAGCTTCAGGATTCGCCTTTCTTCTTGAGGATGAGGTCACTGACTAAGATTGGACGTTGCTTGACGGTCTTGTGGTAAGCTTTTACCATAGTAGCCCAATAATGCTCGATGTTGAGAGCTGCATCTTGTCTTATTCTTGCACCTTATTGAGTGACACTTCTTGTTCTTCATCATTGAGTGGTGCCTTAACACGAAAGGATCCGAGTGTCACCTCTTTCAGTGTAATAAGCCCGTGGCTCGACTTGTAGTGCGTGTACACCACAAGACAATTGGCAGCTCATTCGCCCAACACCCCTTTGGCAACTCGAATAGCCGCGTGCAGAGACCTAACAAAATTATGACGTTTGCATGTCCAACTGTGTCGTTTTACTTTGAATTGGCAACAGACGTGAAGCACGAGTTGATGCCCAAGCTAATGCATAGTGATCTAAAAGTTGTTGCATCAAATTGTGTTCCATTATCCACTGTCAACTCCCATGTTACTCCAAACCGGCAGATGATGTTCTTCCATGCAAAAATTTTGATGGCCTTGGACGTGATCTTTGTCAGTGGTGAAGCCTCAATCCACTTGGAGAAGTAATCTACTGCCACGATTGCAAAATTTTCTCGATGACTAGCTGTCTTGAACGGCCCTACTAGATCCATGCCCCAACACATGAGAGGCCATGATGGTGAGATTGGTTGCAACTCATGAGCAGGTTGGTTTGAGCCCCTTCCCATCCATTGGCATGCTGGATAGGTCTTGATTTTTTTGGCATTGCATAAAGTCATCAGTGAATAGAAGCCATGTTGAAATGCCTTAGACACAAGTGCATGTGGTGCTAGATCAGACCCGCATGACCATTGATGCATCGCACCAGCTCCATTCCCTCTTCTTTTGATATGCACTTGAGGTATGGCGTGCATGCGCCATGCTTGTAAAGTACATCTTCGTGTATCACAAAGCTTCTAGCATGCGCCTTGATCCGTTGCGCTTCCGCTGGGTCGCTTGACTATGTTCCATCTTGCAGATATGATATAATTGGTGCTCCAAACTTGAATAGGACAATGCAGACTTCAAACAACTTTTTTGTTATTGGTAACGAGAGGACTTCAAAAAATATTTCTTGCGGGACTTCAGCTCTTATACTAGCAGTGCGAGCTAGCGTGTTTGCCTTGATGTTCGGCTACTATGCACGGTGATGTCAGTGAAGTGTTTCTCCATTGCTCTTGCCAAAGCCAAGTACTTCATCATTTCTAGGTCTTTTTTTATTGGAATCTTTATCTATATGCCCTGCAACGAGCTATGAGTCATTCCTAACTAGAACTCAATGCGTCCCTACAGCACTGACCTAGTATAGATCAAGCAGGAGTGATTCGTATTTAGGGATGTTATTAGTTCTCTTGAATTCAAGTTGCACCTAGTACTTGGTCAGTGCGCCACTTGGTGATTCCAACACGACTCTTGCACGGGCACCCTTTGAACACAACGAGCCATTGACATATATTAGCCACAGAGGTCTTGAGATTTCTGAGTGAGTAGGTTGTTCATTAGGAAACCATTTCGCTAAGAAGTCTATGAGCACTTGAAACTTGATGGCCATGCATGAAAGGAACTCGATTGAGAATAGTGCTAATTTAGCTACCCATACCAACTCTTCTCGAAGCTTGTCTATTATGAAGCATCTCCCCAATTTGGTATGATGAAAGGACCCATATGGAGTGTGCCATGAAGTAGTTTCTCAACTTTCTTAACGCATGAGGAGTACCTAGGGAACTCCGCCAAAGCATAGAAGTGAGACTCTTGGGGCTTGCAAGAATCACCTGGGAATGTGCATTCCTTCCAATGTTTAGGCAAACAAGATATGGATTGAGCTTCACCGGTCCACGAAGACGCGCTTGACTTCGATTTCTGAAATGAATGTAGATTGCACCAACACATCTATATGGGGATGCAACATCTGCTGCATCCTCTAGGCCGAATGTCACTGGTATGTTGATCGATGTGGGCAACTCTATTGGCGGATATGAGCCTATGTGCTGAACGCTTCTAACATATTATTTACATTGTCGCTTCGACGGGAAAGTGTAAGCACTACCCCTAGTGATTGCATGTATCATGTGGCATTGTTTTGTAATGTTTGGTGCTTGAGCCCACATGGTGGTGGTGGTGGGGTGGCAAGGCGAGAACTTTTGGTTGGTTTCGACGGTCTTGTTGCTCTTGCGCCTTGCCGAAGCATTGTTCTATGACATGGTGTTCTTGATCATACGAGCTACCTTAGCCTCGTGTAGTGATGCATGCGCGGTGTCTCGGTTTTGTTGAATCATAGCATGTAGCATCGCTGCCCCTTGCACCATCGAGGATGGAGGCTGCATAGCTCGAGTTCAAGCATTGGTGATGTCTCGATGAAGTTCATCCATGGCAGGGTTGTCGAGATGTAGGCTCTCCAAGGCGCTGGCGTGCGCTTGTCCTTGTTGGTGGCCCAGCGCTGCCGCTGTAGAGCTCTCTGGTGCAGGTGCCAGCATAGTTGCAGCCTTGATAGCTTCTAGTTATTTGAGGAAGAGTTCTACGAACTCCCACACCTTCGTTGCCACGTGTATAGCTTCGAGTTTCACGGCCTGCAGGGGCGTGCACATCTCTTTATTTTGTTGGTTCTCTTCAGCGGCTTGGCATAGTTGGCGCTTGAGCCCCTCTCCACCTTGGTGTATCACCAACTCGGTTCCCCTCTTGGCTTGCTTGAGCCGTAGCGAAGCGAGTGTTCATCCCGCGCACAGTGACTGGGGGTGCTCCGCCAACAACCCCTTGGTTTGTATATTCCGTGTTGGCTTCGCCTACTTGAATGATGAGATTTGTATCGCTTGCGTTACCTGCTGCAGCGGTCGCGCTCGTTGTGACAATGTCGGTCATGATGATGGTGTTGCTAGCCGGGTTGGGGTCTCCAGCAACGTTGATGGTGTTGGACACACGAGGGCGCTATTGTGGCACGGAGGGTATTGGTCTCATGCAAGCAATGTCGTGTGTGCGAGCGAGATTGTCACGCAAGGGCGCGTTGGTCGTACATTGTCGAACCCCAGAATTCTTAACAGAGAGTCTTAAGTAAAACCACCTGCTAAGTCAAAACGTCAACCCCGACCTCAACTCCTGGGGATTAATCCCAAGAGGAGTGGAGTGATATGGCTCCGAATAGCCCGAGACGTCAACCCCGAACTTTCTCCGGCAAACTAATGCACGGATCAAGTAGGGTGATATGGTCTCCTCACTCTGTTCTTACTGAGCCGGAACATCAACCCCGAACTCGTCCCGGCAAATTAATGCTCGGCTGGAGTAGGGTGATATAGTTCCCAATCTCTCAGTAGCAGAGTCGCTTCACAGGGGTGATCAAACCTAATAACTCTATGATAGAAACTCTGAAATCCTACCCACAACATGTGCTTCATCAACATACACGCATGGCACATGAGCAGGCGAAAACAACCAGATTTCACAACAGTAACTCTACGACCGAAACTGCAATAGTATAAGTTTGAAACTTAACAAACATGTATTCACATAAGGATCCGAAGATCCAAATACACAGCGGAAGAGTATTAACGGCTACGAAGCCAAAACGGTGAGGCCAAAAGTGGCAGCGAAACAAACCAAGCTGCCAACCCCAGGGCAGGATCACTGCCTGGGATTCCCAGTTGTGCTAATAGGGATTGTTGCAAACCAAATTAGAATTATAAAGGTTCCCTAAGCATTTAGAGACAATAAATAATGGTTCCATACACACTATGTACATAATTAAAGTTCTAGTACATCATGATTAATATTTCACATAATTCAATGCAACCAAGTTTCTCGTAGATCAAAAGCCAACATATATAATGTCTTCCACAGTACGGTAACCAAACAAGCGACTAGAATTATGTTCTATAGAATAGACTAGGTGTGAGATGGACTCTATTACAAGCTAATGAGTAGCTCACGAGCTAGTTCAGCTTGGCTCATTAAGATAACAAGCTGAAAGGTGTGCTCAGCTCGACTTGTTACTTTTACAAGCCAAGCGCTAGCCAAGCCACTACCAGGCGAGTTCGAGCTTTTTTTCCAGCCCTACTTGTGGGACTAAAACCTGATCAACACTTGATAAACTCATTAGTCATTTAATTGTTTTGTCATTAATCATCAAAACCCACTTAGAGGGCCTAGATGCACTTTCAATCTCTTTTTTGGTGATTAGTGACAATACAATTAAAGCTTTATAGATGGATGTAAAGAAGTCGTTTTGAATTCTTTGGTGTTGAGTGAGCTCCCCCTAAATGTATGCATTATAAAAAATTCTCTTTGAGTAAATATTGCACATATCAAGGAAAAATTATGGAAGCTCCCTCTATATCATAGTATCTGTGAATGTGCATAGAATACAATAAGTCATATGAAATGAAGAATTGTGCACAAAATGACGAGTGAGTGATCATGGCAAAACAAAAATGCATGTGATTAGAAAAAAACATAGCATCCAAGAGTAGCAATGACAACCATGACACCACAAAGAATAGTTTATGAGACTACCAGGTCAAATGTAAGAACAAGTCTTATAACTCTCAAAACACACTATCCTGACAACCTCCAAACCTAGTATTTTCCCCCTTTGGCATCAAAGCACCAAAAAGAGAGAAGACGACCATCTAGTCCTCAGGAGCGATGATTGATGTTGAAGAAAGCTCTCCTGGAGTTGAAGCAAAAGCATTGGGGTCGACAATGGAGGTCGATGTAGAGGCTGGAGTAGGAACTGGAGGTGGCACTAAGGTGGGAGCTATAGCTTGAGTCGGCGAGGATGTAGCAGCAGCAGCAGACTCTAGATGGAAAGGAGGAGGTGAACCCTGGGGAGACTCCTCTTCATCCTCATCCTTTGATATGGACTGAGAACCAATGGCTAACTCTAGATAAGCCTTCAAGGACTGATAGATGATCCGCTAGTTCTTCTCCATCCTTGCCATGCTTTGATGACGTGACTTGTGAGATTGACATAGATATTCAAGCATATCTTTTGAGTCCGAGAAATATCAGAGGAGGGAGGAGAAGGAGGAGCTGCACTCGTTTGAGCATCTGGAGCTTCACTACCCTTTGCCTTCTTGATCTTATGCTTGAAAGAGATACCTAAGTTCTTCTCTACCTTGGGCTTGTAGATCTAATGCGTCACCTCAAGATGAAGTCTTTTCTTCGACTTGGAATTGATGAGGGTCTAAACATATGGAGCATAGGGAATGGACCTCTTCTGCTCAATGGTAGCAAGATGCATCTCAATGAAGATGAAGTCCATGATATTGAATGGCTTGCTTCCATCTGTAGTATCCAAACGATTGAGAGTGTGAGATCTGGTGTTGGTCACATCTCCAGCTTTTGGAGCCAAGGTGTTCCTCATGAGCTTGTTGAGGGTTGTCAACCCTTGGTGTGGACCACTGGTGCCATCCTTCACCACTTTGGGAGCATGGTTGTCGTAGAAGTGGCCTATATCATTAGTGTAAAGAGCAGACACACCATGCAGGTTCTCTACTTTCGGATCATTTACTGGTAGGTTGAAGAGGATGGCAAACTCATCAAAGGAAGCTCTGAGCTTGTCACCATCTGCCATCTAGTGGATGTGACGCTCATTATATATGTCAAAGTAGATAGCGGTGTAGAACTGTAAGATGAGCCATAAGATCTGATATGCCGGCAGTAGTTCACTCCTGATGTACACTAGAAAACTCAGGCACACTGTTGATGTAGCTCTAGTCAATCCACCCTTGTGGGATCACCATGGGGTTGTGTGCCAACAACGCAATCTCATAGAAATCCTACTGGAATAAATTCCAGAAGCAAGTATCGGTGGCTATCCTCTTTTGCTTGTATGGATTGACAACCTGTGCTTGTGAAGGTCAGCCTTCGACTTTGTCCTGTAGTCAATTGGTGCTCGCAAGTTATGCCCTCTATTAGGATGATGAGGTACAAGCACCAGCTTATCACTGTATGAGGCATCTGCAAGGTTGGGCCTCTTCGTGATTTAGAATTCTTGGTGTGGGTCCTAAAAGGAGAGGAACCTTGAGTAGTCCTCGTTGATGCCCTCCTAGCATCTTCAGCGCTTTGGCCTTATGTGCTCCTAAAAGCATCTTCTCTGCCGGAGCACTCAGAGCATCATTGTAATTGGAGTCACTATCATCTGAGGACTTTGATGCCAAGGCCTTTCCCTTGGCTGACCTAGTGGCTCTAGGATAGGGCTTAGGGGTAGAAGTCTTGGAGGGAGCCTTCCTGTTTGGTGATCTCAGCAGTTTGAGAAGAGCCTGTGAGGTGCCTTTTTGGCATCAAGTGGTTGAGGAGAGGCTGTGGCTTTCTTTGCAACTGGAGTGAATCGTCGTCACCCTCTTCAGCTACCTCATCTTCCATGTCCTTTGTGAAAGGTCATCTAGGCCCTAATATGGTTTTGATGGTTAATGGCAACCTAAACTGGAATCTAATGTTTACATTTAGTGTAAGCAGAATCTACAGGTTCCATAAAGAAAGGTTATCCAGAGAAGGATGGCCACCAAAAAGGGTACAAGGTGGTTTCAAGGACAAAGAGATGGCTGTGCTAGGCAGCTGTGCCACAGCTGAGAAGAAGCCGGTGCTGTGCAGGGAGCTGCAAGCAAGGTGATGTTGGCTTGATGCGTCAAGGGCCGTGACTTTAGCTGGTGGCAGGTAAAGCCTAGATTTGCTAGTTTCTTTGAGTCCATAGGAATCACCCGTACTATCAAGAGGGATGAAACAGTAGCAGTTGTCTAAGGGAAGCTTGCTCATTGCTCAGAGTGTTGGTCAAGGGGATTGGTGCTTTGAGGCCAATTGCCCTGTGTCAATAGCTTTGCACAAAAGTATGTAGCTGTGTGAAAACCCTAGAGCTTTAGGCACCTGTGTGACACAGCTGTGTCACAGGTGGTCTTTCGCTCTATGACTCAGGTACATCTCTGTACCAGGGGAGAGCTAGTAAATGCTAAGGTACCTGCACTGCGATAGGCGGTCTGATGAGTCAGAAGTCTGTCGGAGGTTCTCTTCTTATAGGTATTACAGTTTGAAGTATGCTGAGGGCATGTCATGTGCCAGGACCGGGCTGAGTAGTGCGGCTATCAGCTAAGGGTTCACCTGTGTGCGCCACCGGTGACACAGGTGTCGGTCTGCCTGAGCCGGGTACAGTTGGGCGTAGGGTGTAGCTGTGTCACCGGTGGTTGACACCGATGGCTCACTTAATCCTACGTGGCAACAGGGTAACGGTCAGGTGCCTGTGGACCCTATATATAGGGGACCAGGGGAGGACTCTGTCCTCAACCTTGCTCAAATCAGTGATTCGCATACGACCGTTGCAAAGCCTCCAACCACTCCACAAGAGCCGAGAGCCTAAGGGTTAGTTCGAGTGGGTTTGTGAGCTAGAGCACGAGCAAAGGTTCCTCCATGAGATTGCTGCTGCATCATCTGTTACTCTTGGAGTTTGTCTACTCCTAGACGGGTGTAGGAGTTGCTGGTATCACCCAAGCTTGTGTGGGCTGAACCAGTAGTTTGTGAAGGTGTTCTGAGGGTCTACCTGCTGCAAGGCAAAAGGATCTCCACAAGCAAAAGGAAGAGTCCTGAAGGATCAGGTACTCAGAGAAGAAGCACGGTTTAGTGCTGGCCAGCTCTTAGGAGTGGTCTCTCCAACGGAGACGTACCTTCTCTGCAAAGAGTTGGGAACTTCGGTGAAAAACCCCTGAGTCTCCTTTACTTTCTTGTATTGCATGCATATTTGCTTATACTTGCTTGCTTGTGTCTCTTAGACTTGATCTGCTAAGTTTACCTTTTTACCTATGCTAAATTACCTTTATACCTGTGTGTGATCACCTGTTACTCAGTTGCTTCATTCACTTGTATTCACTTGTATCAGCACTTGTGTAACAAGCAGTCTAAGTAGAGTACCTGTGTTAGGTTAACTCTTCACCGGTGTCTTCCACCTATGTGACAGCTGTGTGTTAAATTACACATAGTTTCTACCTGTGTCACTCACCTATGTCACAGCTGTCCACTATTAACTTGTGAAGTTAATCTGACAACTCAAACAAAAGATTAAAAGAGGAAAATTTGATAAGCCAACTATTCACCCCCCTCTAGTCGGCATCTCGGTCCTTTTAATTGGTATCAGATCAGGTTGCTCTTTGATTTGGCTTAACCGCCAGAGTAAAGGATGTCGGGCTACGAGGGTAAAATACCTGTCTTTACTGGAGCTAACTATGCTTTCTGGAAGAGGAAGATGCAGATGCATCTTACCGCTATCGATCCAGACTGTGGGATATTGTTGATACAGGTTATAAAGTGGAGAAGGCTGATGCTCCCACCATCAACGACAAGAAGAATATCCAGAACAATGCCAGAGCTGCCACTGCCATCTTCATGGGCTTGCAAGAACATGACTTTAACAGAGTCAGCACAGTGGAGTCTGCTAAGGAGATTTGGGATACCCTGCAGCAGATATATGAGGGTAGTGACACCTTGAAGAAGTCCAAGAGAGGACTGCTGGAATCAACTCTGGAGAGATTTGAGCATGAACATGGAGAAGACATAAATTCTCTGTACTCAAGACTGACTCTCATCACCAATCAACTGAAGGCATTGGGTTCCAACCGAGTTGAGGATGAAGATGTTATCAAGAAATTCTTATCTGTGCTGCCCAAGCCCTACAGAACCTTGGTCTTGATGCTCAAGGAGAAAGAGGGTTTCAGTAGGATGAAGCCTACAGAAGTGTTGGGAAGAATCCTCACCCATGAGATGGAGCTCAAGCAAGAGGGCAAGCACAGCTCCTCCTCAGGACCCAAGAAGAATATTGCACTGAAGACCACTGCTTAAGCCTCATTGCCAGACAGTGATAACAGTGAAGATCTATCTGATGACATGTCAAGTGGAGAAGAGAATGAGTTGCTCCTTCTTACCAGAAACTTCAGAAAATTCTATAGGAAGAAGAAGCAGTTTGGATCAACAGATAGATTCAGAGGCAAGAAGCCCTCCAAGGACAACAAGTGTTTTGAATGTGGCAAGGAAGGCCACTTCGCAGCTGATTGCCCTAGCAAAAAGAAGGACAAAGGGAAGAAGAAGGACTTCCACAGCAAGAAGAAGACTTTCGGCAAGCATCCTTCTTATTCCAAGAACAAGGCTACTGCAAGAGCCTATGTAGGGCAAGCCTGGGTTTCAGATGACTCTGGTTCAGATGGAGAATCAGAAGAAGAAGAAGTCCAGGTCGCTGGGATAGCAATCTCCATGGCTGACACACCCAGCTGTGTCACAGCCAAGTCAGACAGCTCCAAGCTGAACTCCAAAGCTGATCAAGCTTCATCCACTCCTGCTCCCTTATGTCTCATGGCTAAGGACTCTAAGGTATTAACTGAAGATGATTTCCCTGATTATGCTGAACTAATGGATATCTTAGAGAGAACAGAGAAGGGATACTGCAGGGAGAGGAAAGAGAACATATCCCTTAGGGATAAGCTGAGGGAGCTGAGAGAGACCTGTGATGAAGTCACAGATGACAGGGAGGATCTCAGGCTGAATCATGAGAACCTGGAGATAGCTCATGAGAAGCTCAGATCAGCACATGAGCTTCTCCTCAAGGAGCATGAAGAGTTAAAGGCAAAGCATGCCTTATGCATTGATATTTCTGATAATATTGCTGAAGCTATGCCTTTACCTGCTCCTACTATCATTGAATCATGTTTAAACTGTGCCAGTAGAATCAATGTTCTAACATCTACAGGTGGAGTGGTAGACAACTCTAAAGAGGCCTCAACCTCTATTGTTACTAACTCTGTGGATGCAGCTGAGCACAACAAGCTTAAGGAAGAGCTAGAAGAGCTTAAGAGGCTCATGAGAAAAGGTCTCTGCAGTGCCAACATTGGCATGCAAAACTATCAGCTTATAAGAGCTGAAATGTTGAGAAAGAATGAAGGCCGAAGAGGCTTGGGTTATTCTGCATCTACTGTTAAAGATAAACTGCCTACTGCCACTAACACTTGTCTTGCAGCAAAATTCGTGAAACAGGCAGGAATTAATGACAACAAGAGTGTTGGTCATGAGCAGAGAAAGAGGAATGAAGCAAGCATTCCTTTTAACCCAAGCTATGTTTTGCAGAAGAACATGAAGGGAAAAATAGTGGCCAAGTACGTAGGTCACAGGCACCTGACGAAATGGTTGTCTGCCATCTGGGTGCCTAAGGCTACTCTTGCTGGTGTCACCGGTGGCTTACACAGCTGTGTACCCACCTGTGTCATAGGCAAATCTAACAGGCCACTAACCCATGTGTCTAAGGTTGCAGGTTATTGCCAGCCAAAGAGGATCAAAGTCATATCATCTGTTGCTGATGCTGCTAACCTTAAACACAAATATGCTATATATACATCTGCTACTTCTGCCTATGATAAAACTGCAAAGGGAACCAAACATGTTTGGGTCCCTAAGTGTCATCACTAATCTTGCAGGAAACTGTCTCCAGTGGAACTGATTGGATTGTGGACAGTGGATGTACACAACATATGACTGGAGGCAGAGAGGAGTTTGTAGAGATCACAAGTGAAAATCTTCCAAGTAAACATGTGATCTATGCAGACAACTCTAAAGGAAAGGTAAATGGCATTGGTAAAGTTGCCATTTCTGAGAATCACTCCTTATCTAATGTAATGCTTGTTGATCAGATAGGCTATAGTCTGATGTCTGTGTCACAGCTGTGTGACACAGGCATGAAAGTTACTTTCTATCCTGAAAAGGTTATAGCTTCCAAACTATCTGATGATTCTCAAGTATTTGAAGGATGCAGGTCTGGTAAGCTATACACTGTGAATTTCTATGAACAGCCTGCAGCAGCTCCATGGTGTCTAATGGCCAAGACCAGTGCTGGATGGCTATGGCACAGGAGGCTAGGACATGCAGGGATGAAGCTCCTAAACAAGCTGAGCAAACATGACTATGTTATAGGCTTGGAGAAGGTGAAGTTTGAAAAGGACAAACCCTGTAGTGCATGTCAAGCCGGCAAACAAGTTGGAGCTGCCCATCGACCTAAGAATATCATGACAATCTCCACTCCCTTCGAGCTCATTCACATTGACCTCTTTGGTCCAACAACCTATGAGAGCTTAGGAGGTAACAAATATGGCTTTGTCATTGTAGATGATTTTTCTAGGTATACTTGGGTGTTCTTTTTGAAGGAGAAGACACAGGTGTACAAGAAATTCAAGCATCTCATTGTCAGAGTACAAAATGAGTGGAAGGTGAATGTTGTAAAGGTCAGGAGTGACAATGGGAGTGAATTCAAGAACTCCAAGGTGGAAGCATTTCTGGACAAGCATGGAATCAAGCATGAATTCTCAGGTCCATATGCTCCACAACAAAATGGAGTGGTGGAAAGGAAGAACAGAACTCTGATAGAGATGGCAAGGACTCTACTAGATGAATACAAGACTTCACCAAGATTTTGGGCTGAAGCTGTCAATACTGCCTGCCACTCTATCAACAGGATATATCTTCATCCATTACTCAAGAAAACTCCTTATGAACTGCTCACCAACAGTAAGCCTAACATGTCATACTTCAGGGTATTTGGTTGTAAGTGCTACACTCTTAGGAAAGGCAAACGCCTAACTAAGTTTGAAGCTAAATCTGATGTTGGTATATTCCTTGGTTATTCTACTAACTCCCATGCCTATAGAGTCTTTAGCAATTCCTCTCAGGTTGTTGAAGAATCTATAGATGTGGATTTTGATGAGTCTTATGGCTCCCAAGGAGAGCAAGTTGCTATTGATGTAGGAAATGAGGATATTCTGAAGAAGTCCACTGATGAGATCAGACCCACCATCAAGGAGGAGCCTGCCCCACCAAGTGATCAAGAACCCTCTACTGCATCAATCCTTGAAGACACTGGAGATCATGATATAGAGTTCGAGTGCAACCCAGCCAATGATCAACTTGACACAGAAGACTTCATGCACCCAGCTGTGTCACAGGAAGAACTACCGGTGTCACAGGCAACTCCATCAGCTGTGACACAGGCAGTTAACCCTCGATCCCCTTGTGATCAGCCGGCTGCAGAAGGATCACCCTTGTGGACAATATCATCGGTGCCATTAATAGGGGAGTGACCACTCGATCTCGAATTGCTAATTTTTGTGAGCATTTCTCCTTTGTCTCAAATGTTGAACCCAGGACCATAGGTGAAGCTCTAAAGGATGCTGACTGGATCAATGCTATGCATGAAGAGCTCAACCAGTTTGAGAGAAATGAAGTATGGTCACTGGTGGAAAGACGTAAAGATCACAATGTGATTGGAACCAAATGGGTCTTCAGGAACAAGCAAGACACAAATGGACTGGTGGTAAGAAACAAAGCCAGACTTGTGGCGCAAGGATTCACACAAGTAGAAGGTCTGGACTTTGGAGAAACATTTGCCCCAGTGGCAAGACTTGAAGCCATCAGAATCCTTTTGGCATATGCTGCTCACCACAACATCAAGCTTTACCAAATGGATGTCAAGTCAGCATTTCTAAATGGTAAACTTTCTGAACTTGTATATGTTGAGCAGCCACCTGGTTTTGAAAATGACAAGAAACCATACCATGTCTATAAATTGCACAAAGCACTCTATGGTCTAAAACAAGCACCAAGAGCATGGTATGATACATTGAAAGAATTTCTAATCAGCAATGGATTTAAAATGGGCTTAGTTGATACAACTCTATTCACTAAAAGAAATGGAAAAGAATTATTTGTGTGCCAAATTTATGTCGATGACATAATATTTGGCAGTACTAACCATTCTATGAGTGAAGAGTTTAGCAAGCTGATGACCAAGAGATTTGAGATGTCTTTGGATGGAGAACTCAAGTACTTCCTAGGACTTCAGATTCATCAACTAAAGGAAGGGACTTTCATCTCACAAGAAAAGTTCACCAAAGACATCATCACCAAGTTTGGCATGAAGGATGCAAAAGGTATACACACTCCCATGCAAACTAATGGCCATCTGGATCTAAATACTGAAGGTAAGTCTGCTGATCAGAAGGAATTTAGATCTATGATAGGTTCTTTGCTTTATTTGTGTGCATCTAGACCTGATATCATGCTTAGCGTTTGCATGTGTGCTAGATTCCAAGCTAACCCTAAGGATTGTCACAGAGTGGCAGTCCGCAGGATTCTGAGATATTTGATTCACACTCCAGGGTTTGGCTTGTGGTACCCTAAAGGTGCAAACTTTGAGCTAGTCGGCTATTCAGATAGTGACTATGCAGGGTGCAAGGTTGACCGAAAAAGCACCTCAGGTACCTGTCAATTCCTAGGGCACTCATTAGTGTCCTGGTCATCCAAGAAACAAAATTCAGTAGCCCTTTCCACTGCAGAAGCTGAATATATTGCTGCTGGTAGTTGTTGTGCTCAATTATTATGGATGAGGCAGACCTTGAAAGATTTTAACATATCTTTTAATCAAGTACCCCTCTTCTGTGATAATGAAAGTGCAATCAAGCTAGCCAACAACCTAGTACATCACCAAAGATCCAAGCACATAGAAGTGAGGCACCACTTCCTTAGAGACCATGTAGAAAAAGGAGATATCCAGCTGTGCCATGTAAGGACTAAAAAACAATTAGCTGATATATTCACCAAGCCCTTAGATGAAACTAGATTCTGTGCCCTGAGGAGTGAATTGAATATCATTGATGTCTCTAACCTGCAATAAAAGGTTTGGCTTGGTGTCTAGCTGATGTGATTTTCATCTCAGTCATTTGCATCATTGTACCTGTGTCACCCACCTGTCTCACAGGTGTGTGCATTGCATCATGCTGAAATCATATCTTATAGTCTGTTAAGTGCACTCCTTTGTGTACAAGTTTTCATCTAGATCAACTCATGTCAGTTCGAGCTTTGCTTGATTGATTTTCTGGCAAGCTGACACTGAGAAGATCACTTAAGGACTCTCTGATAGTGCTAATGCTTTCTTTCTCATCTAAATCAATCCATCTTGGTGTTCACTAGATGAAATACTTGTCACCTGAGTCTCCCAGCTGTGTCTCAGGTGAATGCTTTCAAAATCCCATAGGCCAGGGTATACATCTCTTTCACCTGTGTCACAAGTCCTTATGTCAGCTGTGACACAGCCACCTTATAACCTCCGGCCTATATAAAGAGTTGCTGCGTCCACACAGAAACCGCTTCGAACTCCCATACCCAAAACTTCCGCCGTGCGCCAAATTTTCGAGTTCTCATCTTTTTCGCCGGTTTCGCCCTCGAAATTTCTTCAACAAGTTGGAGGAAGCTTTCCGTGGAACTTTAACGTCGATTCCTCCGCAGCAAAGTTCAATCTCGATCAAAGTAAGCCTCTGCAAAACCCTTCTTTGCGCTCAGTCATGGTCTAAGTCTTGATAGCCTAATCCAGTAGCGCATTGATCCATATTAGGGTTGGTCTTACTCTTTGCAATCTTTAGATCTCATCCAGCCAGAAATCAACAAGCAAATCGTTGTCAAACTCAAAATTCCATGAATTTGCTGTCCGCCCCCGCACATAGCTGTGTCACCGCTAGGGTCTCACCTGTCACACAGGTGTGCCTATTCAACAGGCTAAGGCCTCGGTAATGCTTCAAGTCCTCACCTGTGTCTCCCCATCCTGACACAGGTGTCTAACACAGCTATTACTCTGCATCAAATGAACACCTCTTACCTATCTCTCTCTTATCTATCTTGTTTCTACAGATGTCTAGATCTGGTAATCAGCCTGAGGATATCACAGATGATCTTCCTCTTGCCATCAGAACTCAGATCATGGAAAAGAAAAACCAAGAAGAATGGGAGGCAGAGGAAGCAAGGAGACTTGCTAAGAAGCTTGATGCTGAGGAGAAAGCCAAGAGAGCCGCTAAAATCCCCTAGTCTCCAGCAGAGTTGGCTAAAAGGGAAGCAAAGAAGAAAGCTTTGGAAGAGGAAAAAACGCCAAATTGAGCTGGTTGCCAAAGTTTCTGCCTCCAGGTTGGAAGAGCTTAAAGCTGCAAAAGCTGGCCAGAAGGAAAAGCAAATTCAGGAGAGAAAGAGGCTTGCAGATGAAAAGAAAGACAGTTTGGCTGAAGCTAAGAAGAAGAAGGCAGATGAGAGAGCTAAGAAAGCTTCTGCCAAAGATGCTGCTGTCAAAGCTAAGAGGGCGCCAGTTGTGGACACCCTCAAGAGAACCAGAGCTGCTGGTGGACCAGCTGATCTATCTTTAAGCAAAGTTCATAAGAAGCCTCGATCAGAAACTGTAATTGAAACCAGAAAGAATAAGAAATAGCAGCAAGAAGAAGAAGAGGCTGCATGGAGAGCTGAAGCTGAGAAAAGAAGATCTCACAGTGCTCTACTCAAAAAGCTGCATGAGTTAATGGATTTATTGCCGAATGTTTCAGGAGCTGAACGAGCTGCTCTAAATTCTCAAATTCAAGATCTCAAGAAAGTAGTCTTCAAACCATCTGTTACCCCCAAAGATGTCTCAGTTCAAATGGATACATGGAAGACAGACAAGGCAATCAAGGAAGAGCTTCATGAGTTGCCAAGCAAAAGAAGAGAAAGCTGTAGGAGATGAGAAATCAGATCTGATTCTACAAATGGAATGCCTTACATCACAGCTCTCTTTGGTGTACAAAGAGTTATGGAGGAAATATCAGGACAACAAGTTGCACAGAAGGATAGATGCCCTATCAATGGAATTGTCCTCTTGCTCAGATGAAGCCCGTAAGAAGGTCCTGCAGGATGAGATAGCTGCAGTCAATTTGAGGATTATCAAGTTAGATTGTTCAACTGCTCCTATCTCAGCAGTCCCTCTTCAACAAGCAAGTGCTCCAGCTCTTCAGTCAAGTATGCCAGCTGAGTCTCAGGCAATATCCTCAGCTGGCCTAGAGATTGTGCCTACAGATGTAGAGATCCAACAGAAAGCTGCTCTTGAATCCATAGAAGATATTCTTGCAGAGCTAGACTCAAGTGGAAAGCAGCTAGAAAAGAATCTAGATGATTCTATGGCCCAGCTCAGAACATCTTTCGTTGTTAATCCCCCTGTGTCACAGGTGGCTAGGCCAGGCAAGTCACGTCTTCAGACATACCAGAGGAAAGGAAGAAAATCTCAGAGTTCAACCAGCATTGAATCTATTTCTACCCTGGATGTTCAGAAACCATTGTCTCCTTCTCACTTTCTAGTTTCTGAAGCTGAAGATCAAGCTACACCAAAGGCTCAAGCGCCTTTATCTCCAAGACCAGCTTCAGAAGTGTCTCCAGTGGCTGCAGAACTAACAAGTCCACAGCTATCTCAACCAGCTGTGTCTCAGGCAGGAGAAGAAGCTCAGGCACAAGACTCTCACCGGTCTCCCTCACCTGTGCCACCGCCAGCTGACCTAGTTCAGTCAATTCACGCACCTGTGTCATCACTTGTGGCACAGGTCAGTAAGTCAGCTGAGCAAAAAGATAGCTCAGAGAGCTCATCTGATGATGGAAGAGGCGTGTCTGTGACTCCTCCAAGGCCAAGAGCAGCCAGAGCTGATTCTGATGAAGATTATCAGGCAGAGAGTTCATCTCCAAATGCCAAATCAGCAGAAGAAGTTGAAGAAGAAGAAGAAGAGGAAACAGTGGCAGAACATGAGGACAGCTCTCCCAGTAACTCAGTTGGAGAAGAAGACATGGAAGAAAAGTACCATTATATCTTTTCTCATGCCCTGAGGACTGAGGCAAATCAGATGGAATTCATTTCAAGAGCTGTTACCAAGAAATTGCCAAGGAGTGATCCCAAGAGATCCAAGAGCAAAGTTGCCTCAATGAGACTAAGTTCATTCGTTAAGATGAGGTCAACAAACCCATATTTCTCTGAAGATCAGGAGTTTATAGCTCCAACTTGCTCAGACCCCAGATTCCACAATGATCATCAAAGGGGTGTATACCATGAGATTCTTGCCTCAAAAGGTTTTGTGGATTGCAAGACCATAGATTGGTCAGCTATGACAGATTCAAGACTGAGAGCAGTCCCTTCTTTGATCCAAGCCTCAGGTCTTGAATTCTTATGCAATCTCCAGCAAGATTATGATCCTGAGATCATCAAGGAGTTCTATGCCACAGTTTGGATAGAACAGGAGAATCAAGATGTTATGCTCTGGAAGACAAGAGGTCAACTTCTGTCAATCACAGCTCCAGAGTTCAACAGCTTAATGCATGCCCCTCTGGAACCAGGCATGCCTAATCTTTTCAAGCTTGCACCAGTTCCTAATGAAGTAAAGAAAGAAAATTCTATCCAAGGAACTTTAGATTTCCTGCCAAAGCCCCTTCAGATCATGTCTATTTCAAGGGTGTAACCATCACAGCCAAGCATCTGATCAAGATTCTGAATGTCACTCTTTAACCCAAAGGGGGTAACACAGATGCTGTCTACAATGCAACCTGGCAGATATTGGTGCACATAGCTAAGAATCAGCATTTTGATATAGCAAGATATATCTTTCATGAGATAGATGCTGCCACCAAGGATAAAAAGGCTAAGCTGAGGTATGGATCGTACATCATGTACATGATCCTTCAAAGAACAGGTCTTCTGGATTCTTCTCTTGATTTCTCTGTGAGGACTATTAAAACCCAACTTAGACCTCAGGCAGATGATCATCCAGATGAGGTTGCAGTCCCTGCTTTATTTGGAGACTCTCCTGGACCAGCTGTGTCATCTCCCAGTCACACAGCTGCCCCTCCTGCTCCTCCAAGGTCATCACCTGTTCAATGCCCAGTCCCCACCGGTGCCACAGCTGCCGCACCTGTGCCAGTCTCAGCTGATGCTGATGATGATGATGACACCTCCTCAGTCCCTGCCAGAGCTTATCAAAACAAGATCATGCCAGTTCAATTTGCTGCTCTGCGTAAAGAACACCACCAGCTTCAAGAAGAGATCTCTCATCTGAAAGCCAACATGGATCAAATTCAATCTCAGCTCTCAGATATGTCCAATCAGCTCTCAGAGGTTATTCAGCTGCTGAAGAGCAAGTCTTGAAGCATCTCTTTCTCCTCTATTCCTTTTTGGGTGTTTTAGTGTCAAAGGGGGAGAGAGTAGAGTTAGAGAGAGTTGGTGCAAAGGGAAAGGGGGAGAGTATGGTGTACATTCAAGACTTGGTTCTTCCTTTTTATCTTATGTCTTGATAACATTGTATCTTTTATGCAAATCTTTTGATCTGATACATGTCTTATGCATTCATATGCCCATTCTTATATGTTGGAATGCTCTGATATACACATGTTTGGTATGCTCTGATGCACATTTTCCTATGTTAAACATGTGTGAATGCTCAGATACATAGCTTACTCTGATATACATATGTATGCTCTGATATATACATGTCTGTCATGCTTTGGTATACATATCAAATTCTCTGATGCATGTCTTGCATGTGCTATGCTCTGATATACATATGTTTGATATGACTTGCTCTGATTAATTATAAGTATCCATTTCAGTTAGACAGTGAAAATGTTAAGGAATATAATGCTCTGATCATTCATCCAACATGTCTAAACTGATAAGAATGCAAGTCATCAGAAAATACTTCCCATGCTTAAAACTTGTAAACTGTGCATCTCCTGTTAATCAAATCTTTTATGCACAGATTCAAGGGGAGTATATTCTAGCACCATTCACATGTTTCAATATTCTAATTCTATATATTTGAATGTGTGAAGCTTGGGTTGCCACTAACCACCAAAAAGGGGGAGATTGAAAGGTCATCTAGGCCCTAATATGGTTTTGATGGTTAATGGCAACCTAAACTGGAATCTAATGTTTACATTTAGTGTAAGTAGAATCTACAGGTTCCATAAAGAAAGGTTATCCAGAGAAGGATGGCCACCAAAAAGGGTACAAGGTGGTTTCAAGGACAAAGAGATGGCTGTGCTAGGCAGCTGTGCCACAGCTGAGAAGAAGCCGGTGCTGTGCAGGGAGCTGCAAGCAAGGTGATGGTGGCTTGATGCGTCAAGGGCCGTGACTTTAGCTGGTGGCAGGTAAAGCCTAGATTTGCTAGTTTCTTTGAGTCCATAGGAATTACCTGTACTATCAAGAGGGATGAAGCAGTAGCAGTTGTCTAAGGGAACCTTGCTCATTGCTTAGAGTGTTGGTCAAGGGGATTGGTGCTTTGAGGCCAATTGCCCTGTGTCAATAGCTTTGCACAAAAGTATATAGCTGTGTGAAAACCCTAGAGCTTTAGGCACCTGTGTGACACAGTTGTGTCATAGGTGGTCTTCCGCTCTATGCCTCAGGTACATCTCTGTACCAGGGGAGAGCTTGTAAATGCTAAGGTACCTGCACTGCGATAGGCGGTCTGATGAGTCAGAAGTCTGTCGGAGGTTCTCTCCTTATAGGTATTAGAGTTTGAAGTATGCTGAGGGCATGTCATGTGCCAGGACCGGGCTGAGTAGTGCGGCTATCAGCTAAGGGTTCACCTGTGTGCGCCGCCGGTGACACAGGTGTCGGTCTGCCTGAGCCGGGTACAGTTGGGCGTTGGGTGTAGCTGTGTCACCGGTGGTTGACACCGGTGGCTCACTTAATCCTACGTGGCAACAGGGTAACGGTCAGGTGCCTGTGGACCCTATATATAGGGGACCAGGGGAGGACTCTGTCCTCAACCTTGCTCAAATCAGTGATTTGCATACGACCGTTGCAAAGCCTCCAACCACTCCACAAGAGCCGAGAGCCTAAGGGTTAGTTCGAGTGGGTTTGTGAGCTAGAGCACGAGCAAAGGTTCCTCCAAGAGATTGCTGCTGCATCATCTGTTACTCTTGGAGTTTGTCTACTCCTAGACGGGTGTAGAAGTTACTGGTATCACCCAAGCTTGTGTGGGCTGAACCAGTAGTTTGTGAAGGTGTTCTGAGGGTCTACCTGCTGCAAGGCAAAAGGATCTCCACAAGCAAAAGGAAAAGTCCTGAAGGATCAGGTACTCGGAGAAAAAGCACGGTTTAGTGCTAGCCAGCTCTTAGGAGTGGTCTCTCCAACGGAGACGTACCTTCTCTGCAAAGAGTTAGGAACTTCGGTGAAAAACCCCTGAGTCTCCTTTACTTTCTTGTATTGCATGCATATCTGCTTATACTTGCTTGCTTGTGTCTCTTAGACTTGATCTGCTAAGTTTACCTTTTCACCTGTGCTAGATTGCCTTTATACCTGTGTGTGATCACCTGTTACTCATTCACTTGTATTCACCTGTATCAGCACCTGTGTAACAAGCAGTCTAAGTAGAGTACCTGTGTTAGGTTAACTCTTCACCGGTGTCTTCCACCTGTGTGACAGCTGTGTGTTAAATTACACATAGTTTCCACCTGTGTCACTCACCTGTGTCACAGCTGTCCACTATTAACTTGTGAAGTTAATCTGACAACTCAAACAAAAGATTAAAAGAGGAAAATTTTATAAGCCAACTATTCACCCCCCCCTCTAGTCGGCATCTCGGTCCTTTCACTTTGCCCTTTTTCTTTTCTTGTGCACAGCCTGTAAAAGCATGTCTCCTTCCTCTGACCCTAAACTGGGAGAATGAGCAGCCGGAGGGCTCTCATCTTGATCCTCTGTGCTAGTGTCTATGATCATCTTGGATTCATCATTTGCGAATGACATTGAGACCCTGTGGAAGCATGTTGATAAGATAAAAAGATAAGTGCATAATGGACCAAAGTTTTTTGTTTTAAAAATGGAGCTGAAATCGACGCAAAAACCCTATTTCTCACTGTCCGAAGGCTCTGAGTGGTACTCAACCGAAAGCACCAAGTAGGTCACAGAAGTGAGGTTCGGTGCATCCGAATAGTGCTCATCCAGAAGCACCGAGCACATCAAAGAGAGCTCAGGGCATCTAGACGTAGCTCTTCTAGAGGTGCCGAGCAAACTAGGGTTGCTCGGAGTCTTTAGACACAGCTCGCTGGGAGGGTCCGGACGTGAAATTTTGACCTAACCCTAGATTTTCTACCCGAATGATTTTGACCAAATTAAATGATTAAACTATCGAATTAGAGTGGGGAATCGAAGCAATACCGAGAGAATTGAAGTCCTGAGCGACGGATTGGAGGAAGAGGCTGAGGTGGCATCACTTGCCCTAACTTCGTGCAACGGCCCCTACGGCGACGTGCAACAAGGAAGATTGCTGGCAACGATGGGGAGATCAACAAAGGCAACGGTTCGGAGGATCACAACGACTGTGCAGACGACGAGAGGCAAGAGACAGTGGTGAAGAAATTTTGACTACGAGGTGAAAAGGGTAAAATCTAAGTCATCCTACCCTTTAGTGGTTGAGATTCACTCGCCGTCTTGAGGTTCAAGCAGGATCCATTTGGAGATTCCAAGCAGGTTTAATAGCTGTGGCTATTCAAATGTTCTGGAGCACTTAGATGGATCTCTTTCAGATTGTCCAAGAGATAAAGTAGATCTTGTGTGTTGATTCATAATTTCTGAGAGAAGGTTATCCGGACACTCCAGAATGGAGTTATGGTTTTGGAATAGAAGGTTTGCAGTCATCGAAGCATCCGGGTGAAGCTCATTTGGAGGTCGAGGCTATAGATAAAACAACCAATTGTGCAGATATGGATGAAGAAATTGATGAGATAGAGATAGATAGAATCTATGGAATCCTTATGTGTTCTTTTTGACATCCAAGTAGGAAACAAATAATCAAACAAAGCAATACTTGGATGCAAATCAAAAAAGATCAACTCAAAAGTATATTCAATGTATGCACTAGTGCAACATAGTATCTAGACTTGTTAGAGAAGAGAAAACCTATGTAGAACCAAAGATGATGATGTTGACAATGTTTTGACCATGTATGAGTCATAATTTGCACTAGGACCAATATGCATTTTAGCATAAGATCCCAAGCAGCAACAACTCACATTTTGCATACACATTACCCTATGAGTAATAAATACATAAAAATATCATTTTACTCACACCTTATATGATATGGTGTTCATTGAGAGAACAACACTCTCTCTTGATGTGTTCATCATCTTAAGCTCCAACAAATCAAAGCAAAGCATACAAACATATGTGCAAAGCTTCAAGCAACATTTCAAGAATCCAAGATATTCAATTCATTTCTCAGCTCACAAAACATATGCTCATCTAATGGCCTTATGAAGATATCCGCTAATTATTTTTCCGTCCTTACATGGCTTAAGGCCATGTCTTTCTATGTCTCATGATTCGTAAGGAAATGATGTCAGAGATCTATGTGCTTGGTTTTTGAGTGTTGAACGGGGCTTTTGGCTATTTTTGTTGCATTTTCATTATCACACAAAAGAGGCACTTCTTTCAGATTTACTCCATAATCCCTCTAAATTTGCCTCATCCAAAGCAACTACGCACAACAACTACCTGCAGAGATGTACTCTGCTTCGGCGGTGGATAGGGCTACGGGTTCTGTTCCTTGTATGACCAAGACACTAAGGATCTTCTAAGGAATTAGCATGTTACGGAGGTCACTTCCTATCTACCTTCCAATTTGCATAATCTGAATCCCAATATCCAACAAGATCAAAACTAGCACCCTTGGGATACCACAAATCTAGGTTGGGTGTATGAACTAAATATCTCAAGATTCTATTGACAGCCACAGGGAATTACCAAGCATGATCTCCTGCATGGGCACAACCACTGAACAAACGATAGCTATTATACCAATTTTTTGAGCAATTGGTTTCCACCGTGTATGAACACGCGGATCCTACATTCAAATGTCATACTCCATTACATTCATCAAGTGTGATTCTTCACCTACAATAGAGTAGACTCCATCATCTTTAGTGAGCTAAGATCACATGGTGGTACCAGGTGCACCTATCTCATTCTCAGTGGTGATCATGCTCTATCTCCTTATATAAAAAGCCAACATGCTCGTCACTATGTTTTCATGCACCAAGTTTTTTTGTTTGGAAGGAAATGATGAATTTAATGTCACTTATACACTACTGCCCTATCTAATATTAAGAAAGCAATTTGTGCGGTACTACGCAACCATACTGATAAGGACATGACCACCATAGATACACCCACTGCCACCTCTACTACCATTACTTCAACTACGTCCACTATAAAGAACAAAAGGAGATTTGTCAAGATCGTGAAGAACAAGCGAGGATTCAAGTCCAAACTCTCAAGAGGAGGAGAGAATGAAGTTCATGTGGCTATGACCATGTCCCACATGAATTGGTGTTGAACAAGGAGTCTTCCCACTTCACTTTTGGTCCAAGGAGAGCTAGAGATAGAGTCCCACAAGATTTAGACTCTGATTCGGCTTGCTGAGAGAGCCCTGACTTCAAACGTCTTTATCTCGAGCATACGGACTCCAATTTGGGTGATCTTGGACTCTTTGGAAAGCGTATCTCGTGCTCTTTCCAACCCGTCCAATCCCATCTCCAAATTCCTTACGACCAGACCGTAACTATCAAAACAATTTGAGACTGTCTCTGAAATAGATCACATCTTCTCTTTATATACCCCCTAGGTTTCTCCCTTTAGTTTTTGGTGGTTTCATTGAGTTGTTTAGCTACTGATACATTATCGCATCTACAAGTCGTGTAGGACTAGTGCCTTGTTTAGATTACCAGTGGAATCCCAATATATTTTCTTCTATCTCTTGTGCCAATGTAATACTTGCAATTTCAGATTGCAATTTATCATAGTTCTTGCTGGTTCTTCAGTTGCTTGCAGGAACTCAAATTTCATTGTGCAGGTTGATCATGCCTACGGCAAGGTCAATAACCATCGGAAAGATTGGGCCACCGTCTCATCAAGTGGTATCAGAGCTCAAGTTGATCGGTGAGAAATTTACCATTTTCGTAGTTAGATTTGTTTTTATCTATTGTCCAGAAAAAGCCTTAAAAAATAGTAGATTGGTGTCCCCACTGTCCAAACCACTTCGAGACATTGCATCTTTCTTTTCAATAATTTTGCATTGTTGAATTCGTGGTTGCATCGTCGTGTCAAGTTGCTATGCTGGTCATAGTTGTAGATCGTGTCTAGTTCATCTTGCCATCGCTCACCACCATCGCTGCCATCACCATCTCTTTGGGTTTGTTTGATTGGTTTGAAGAAAAAGTAGAGATCAATTCCATATGTGTTACGGATAGAGTCCAGGGCAAATACAACTCCTAGTAGTTCCGGACTCCAAAAATCAAGGGAGACATATGTGTTGATTCTGCCCCAAAGGCTTCAGTTCTTTTCAGGCATCCAAACTCCTAGTAGAAGCCACCAAAGTCCTGCCACGGCCAGAAAAATAGTAGATTTTGCGGCCGCGGCAGAGGATAGCTCTATTCCGGAGACTCTGACTTTTCCGGAAGCTCCAACATTTCCGGAGGGTTTGACTTTCCCTCCGACTTCCATCTCGTGCGGGAACCGAAGGTGAATTCGGATCTTCTGAGTTCAATCGCGGAGGCTCCGGGAACGTTCGCACTTTCCAGAGGCTAAGCTCAGTCCCTCTGAGTTCAACGTCAGAGACTCCGAGGACGACTGCGTGTTCCCAGAAGCTAATCTCGAAACCTCCGACTTCAGTCCCGAAAGCTCCAAGGTCATCTGCTTATTTCCAGCAACTGATATCGGTACCTCTGAGTTCTATCCCGGAGGCTCTGACTTTTCCAGAAGCTCTGACATTTCTGGAGGATTTGACTTTCCCTCCGACTTCCATCTCCTGCGGGAACAGAAGGTGAATTCGAATAATCCGAGTTCAATCCTGGAGGCTTCGGGAACGTTCACACTTTCCAGAGGCTAAGCTCGGTCCCTCTAAGTTCAACTTCAGAGACTCCGAGGATGGCTGCGCGTTCCTAGAAGCTAATCTCAGAACCTCCAACTTCAGTCCCAGAAGCTCTGAGGTCGTCTACTTGTTTCCAGCAACTAATAACGGTACCTCTGAATTCTATCCCGGAGGCTCCAAGGACAACTGTGTTTTTCCAGAGGTAACTCTCCGAATCTCCAAATTCTATTTCCCGGAGGTTCTGATTTCAGTTCCGTGAGTAAGTAGCAAGTGTGCTAGTTGAAGAATTCAAATCCTTTTTGGACTCAAAAATTCAAATTGCTCCAAAAATTCTGAAAACATTCTGTGAAATCAAGGATATTTTGAGGAGCCTATTATAAAAATTTCAGCCGATTTGGCCTAGCCGTTTGGGAGAAATCGTGATTTTAAGTTTCGGCCTCCTGCCGTTTTCCTGCCGCGGAAAAGTTTTTGCTTGTTTCTACTGCTGCGGCAGCACCACGACAGCTTTGAGCTTGCTGTTTGCTGCCACTTCTCTACCGTGGCACCATATTTAGCTGTTTTTGCTGCCGTGGCAAGCCAACGGCAATCAGATTTTAGCTTTTTGCCCGTTTGCTTGTTTGAGTGAGTTTCTGAGATCAGAAAAAAATTATAGAAAAGAAAAAGAAGCACACAGAAGGCCAATTAAAGAAAAAAATAAAAAAAATCTCAGAACTCTCACTCTTCTTTTTGGGCTTTTTGTACCATATCTCTTTTAGCTTCACTTATATTTTTTAGGCATTGATTGTCTAGTACCCGGTCTAGGCTAGGATCAGCAACATCGACTAGTACTTTGTGAAAGGACCGAGATGTCGACTAGAGGGGGGGTGAATAGTTGGCTTATAAAATTTCCCTCTTTTAATCTTTTGTTTGAGTTGTCAGATTAACTTCACAAGTTAATAGTGGACAGCTGTGACACAGGTGGAAACTAGGTGCAAATTAACACACAGCTGTCACACAGGTGAAAGACACAGGTGAAGAGTTAACCTAACACAGGTGCTCTACTTAAACTGCTTGTTACACAGGTGCTGAGACAGGTGAATACAAGTGAATGAAACAACTGAGTAACAGGTGATCACACACAGGTATAAAGGAAATCTAGCAAAGGTGAAAAGGTAAACTTAGCAGATCAAGTCTAAGAGACACAAGCAAGCAAGTATAAGCAGATATGCATTGAATACAAGAAAGTAAAGGAGACTCAGGGGTTTTTCACCGAAATTCCCAACTCTTTGCAGAGAAGGTACGTCTCCGTTGGAGAGACCACTCCTAAGAGCTGGCAGTACTAAACCGTGCTTCTTCTCCGAGTACCTGATCCTTCAGGACTCTTTCTTTTGCTTGTGGAGATCCTTTTGCCTTGCAGCAGGTAGACCTCAGAGCACCTTCACAAACTACTGGTTCAGCCCACACAAGCTTGGGTGATACCAGCAACTCCTACACCCGTCTAGGAGCAGACAATCTCCAAGAGTAACAGATGATGTAGCAGCAATCTCTTGGAGGAACCTTTGCTCGTGCTCTATCTCACAAACCCACTCGAACTAACCCTTAGGCTCTCGGCTCTTGTGGAGTGGTTGGAGGCTTTGCAACGGTCGTATGTGAATCACTGATTTGAGCAAGGTTGAGGACAGAGTCCTCCCCTGGTCCCCTATATATAGGGTCCACAGGCACCTGACTGTTACCCTGTTGCCACGTAGGATTAAGTGAGCCACCGGTGTCAACCACCGGTGACATAGCTACACCCTACGCCCAACTGTACCCGGCTCAGACAGACCGACACCTGTGTCACCGACGGCACACACAGGTGAACCCTTAGCTGATAGCCGCACTACTCAGTCCGGTCCTGGCACATGACATGCCCTCAGCGTACTTCAAACTCTAATACCTATAAGGAGAGAACCTCTGACAGACTTCTGACTCATCAGACCGCCTATCGCAGTGCAGGTACCTTAGCATTTATAAGCTCTCCCTTGGTACAGAGATGTACCTGAGTCATAGAGCGGAAGACCACCTGTGACACAGCTGTGTCACACAGGTGCCTAAAGCTCTAGGGTTTTCACACAGCTACATACTTTTGTGCAAAGCTATTGACATAGGGCAATTGGCCTCAAAGCACCAATCCCCTTGACCAACACTCTGAGCAATGAGCAAGGTTCCCTTAGACAACTGCTACTGTTTCATCCCTCTTGATAGTACGGGTGATTCCTATGGACTCAAAGAAACTAGCAAATCTAGGCTTTACCTGCCACCAGCTGAAGTCACGGCCCTTGACGCATCAAGCCACCATCACCTTGCTTATAGCTCCCTGCACAGCACCAGCTTCTTCTCAGCTGTGGCACAGCTACCTAGCACAGCCATCTCTTTGTCCTTGAAACCACCTTGTACCCTTTTTAGTGGCCATCCTTCTCTGGATAACCTTTCTTTTTGGAACCTGTAGATTCTGCTTACACTAAATGTAAACATTAGATTCCAGTTTAGGTTGCCATTAACAATCAAAACCATATTGGGGCCTAGATGACCTTTCACTTTGAGCACTTGTTCAACTTGCATTTGCTTAATTAATTTTTGTTATTCCTTGCTACCATATTGAAGCCAACCAAGCTCCACCTTCCTACACTATACTTTGTTCGGTCACCTTGGTAATCGCTATACTAATCTTTTGATAATCTTTGACACCGCCAAAGGCCAACAACCACTACAGCATGGTAAGAAATAGTAAGAGCTTGGTATTTGCTACAGAATTATTGAGATTCTTTCCACACCACACCCCACATTCTAGTAGTTGGTAGGAACATATACTTGTGATTTGTTTCCTTGTCTACTACTAACAATGCCAGGTTCTGAAGTAATTAGTTCTTGGGCTAGATCGATAGTGGAAGATCCATACCCTGAGGCGCGTGTTTCTTCATCACCACTACGGCAAGTACGACTACGTCCACGAAAGGTACCACAACGTGAAATGGTACAGGATCATGTTGTTTCTATGCCCATATTTGAGGGTTGTAATAGGCCTGATTTCTATCTCGATTGGAAATTAGAACTCAATGAAATATTTGCTAGCCATGTCTTTCCTAAGCATAAGCAAGTACGGGCTGCTATTAGTACATTCACTGATTTTGCTTCTATTTGGTGGGATAAATATTGTCGATTATACCTTGATTATATACCTGCTACTTGGGATGATTTAAAACTTGCAATGAGATACAAATTCGTACCGTCCTCTTTTATATGTAGCAAGCTTCGAAAGTTGCAACATTTAGAACAAGGTAGTAACACCGTTGATGTGTACTATCAAGACCTTCAATATTACTTATTTTGTTGTAATATCAATGAAAGTGAGGAAGCTACTCTTCATAAATTTTGGAAAGGTTTAAACCATGAAATTTCGGGATGAACTCATGCATAAGGACTGCTTTTCTATCAATCATTTGTTTCGTCTTGCTTGCAAAGCTGAACAGGTGATCAAGAGACGGATAAATGAGGCTAATAAAGGTACAAATTCCCATGTTGCAACCTACTAAAGGTACTAGTCCCCATGCTCCCCGTGATGAACTCTACTTGTCCACTACTCATGCTATTTTAGAGCAACCTACAGTGGAACCACTTGTTACTTTGCCTTTGCCACAAGTTGAGAGTACTATGTGTGATGAATTACTTGATGCTCCTTGTGAAAAAGAAGAATTGTGTGATAATACTTCATTTATATCTATACCACAACTAGTTGATAAACATGCTACTGATGTTTTTGAATCACAGGTTAGTGCTGAAATTAGTGTTCCATGTGCTGAAACTATTGATATCTCTCATGTGAAATTGCATAGATATGATGACATTGTTTCCACCACATCACTTGACCAATGTTCTGAATCACATGAATTACTTGATGATTTTTATCACTGATTTACCTAGTGATTTGGATGTACAAAGTGATGATACACACGATGAAAATTCTGAAATTTCTGATTTGGACACCCCATGCGGTGATATTAATGATGTGCAATCTGTTTTTGGGTGATATAGAAGTCGATTTGGGTGCTCAATGTCCTGAGATTGTTTCTTTTACTAACTTAAGAGCACCAATTGTTGAGCCATGTGTACAAACTGATTCTGACATAGGCTATGATAAGTTGATAGAATATAATGACATGTATAATGCCGTTAGTCATGATGTTGTATGTGCTATCCAACTTGTTAACCCATGACTTTGAGAAATGCTCTAGAAAAGGTTTCTGAACTTGTGAACTTACCATCTTGGAATTCCGCCTACACTCCTGCTTATAGGATTAATTTAATTGGAGCTACTAGTGTAGATGATGAAATTTGTGTGGATTTGGTTTGCATCAATTATACTGAACCGGTTGTTTCAAAACTTACTCATTTTGACAATGACTACCTGCAATTATTCATCTCATCACCTACGCATTGTCACTCTTTTATTCAAATGATTATGTTACATGCTGTAGCAATTTATGACATAGGCAATGAATTCTTGATGCATAGGATTTGCATTGCATATGGTCAACTTTTTGCTTTTCGAGGAGATAATTTGACGCCAATGCTTTGTTGTTTTAATATGACCTCCAATATTGGTGCTGAATTGATGTTAGATAGCTTGTCACATGATTGTTCCAATATTAGTGTATTGACTTGCTCTAAAATTCAGCACGATGTGGCTTATTATTTGGGTACCGCTGATGATTATTCACATATGTTGGGATGGTTAAGTGATAGACATTGCAAACGTGATTGTATGCATGAACATTTCCCTTATATTTGCAAAACAGATTATATGCATAAACACTTCACTTATACTTGCAAATTGAGTTGTTATACTTGTTGGAATTATAAAAATGATGTACCACTATGCATGTTTCTAAGATCCGCCAAGCTGAATCATAGTTGTGATCATGGTTTTGATATAATTGCTAACCAAGAAAAGTTAACCATGATTGATAGATACATATATGCTGCATACATGCTTTCTTTGTTCTTTGATGGTTTTCAGGTTATGCAAAGCAGAGGACGGTTTTGTTTTCAAGGAGGGGAGGATGATAAGGACATGACCACCATGGATACACCCGCTGCCACCTCTACTACCATTTCTTCAACTACGTCCACTATAAAGAACAAAAGGAGATTTGTTAAGATCGTGAAGAACAAGCGAGGATTCAAGTTCAAGCTCTCAAGAGGAGGAGAGAATGAAGTTCATGTGGCTATGACCATGTTCCACATGAATTGGTGTTGTACAAGAAGTCTTCTCACGTTACTTTTGGTCCAAGAAGTGCTAGAGATAGAGTCCCACAAGATCTGGACTCTGATTCGGATTGCTGAGAGAGCCCTGACTTCAAACGTCTTTATCTCGAGCATATGGACTCCGATTTGGGTGATCTTGAACTCTTTGGAAAGCTTATCTCGTGATCTTTCCAACCTATCTAACCCCATCTCCAAATTTCTTATGAGCAGACCGTAACTGCCAAAACAATTCGAGACTTTCTCTGAAACAGATCACATCTTCTCTTTATATACCCCCTAGGTTTCTCCCTTTAGTTTTTGGGGGTTTCATTGAGTTGTTTAGCTACTACTATATTATCGCATCTATAAGTTGTGTAGGACTACCATCTTGTTTAGATCACCAGTGAAATCTCAATATACTTTCTTCTATCTCTTGTGCCAATGTAATACTCACAATTTCATATTGCAATTTATCATAGTTCTTGCTGGTTCTTCGGTTGCTTGCAGAAACTCGAACTTCGTTGTTCAGGTTGATCGTGCCTATGATAAGGTCAATAACGTTCGGAGATTGGTTTAGTGATTGCTAAGGCGTATCATCGCGTACAGTATAGTCGGATCGTCAAGGTCAAACTCTACCAAACCATTAGTTATCTTCGTCTCACCGAAAGGTCGGGCCACCGTCTCATCACATGCGCCACGTGAAGACCGACGTGATGTGGCGTGTATTTTCTATGTGTACGTACTAAGTTTGTGATACTTTCACCCACCCATTTGGGACAATTTCATGGGGATCTGGAACCTGGCAAGACACTTTCATCATAATAAGACCCCATTCATCTTCCTCAAGCTAGACATCGCCAAAGCTTTCAACTTACTGCATTGGGATTATATCCTCAACCTTCTCCAGTGTTGCGGCTTTCCTGTTTGCTGGAGAGGGACCCCTGGGCTAACTATCATGGCCGAGGGTTGCAGCAGGGGGACCCGCGATCCCGACTTATGTTCATATCGCCATTGCACAGTAGGAACTTGTCACCATTGCATGGTCAAGTAATTTTCACCATTGTATATTAATTATCTGCTGCGATCATGCAACAAGTTTCAGTGCTCGCGGAGCTAGCAATGTAAGATTTAGCATGCTTCTAGGCAATGGAAGCTGTTGTCAAAGAAGATCGCCATCATGCACCATGTGTTTCACTTAGTCATGTGCTTGGTAACACACACTCAAACAACAATGTCGCTCGATAAGAAGTTGTTGGAAACATCTAATTGCTCTTTGCAATCGTGCGAACAAGTAGTACCTACCAACATGTATGGAGTAAATTTTCACTCTCGTCATGCTAACTATCTGAGTGGGAAGCATTAGCGTCCATATCGCAATGCTTTCATGGTGCTCAAGGTTGTCATAATAGGACACACCACAAGCCCTCTCAGCGCCATCAAGTGCTAAGTTTTTTTTGTTGGTAAGCGGGGTACCTTGTACCCCACAAATACTATTGAAAGCTTACACCTCAAATGGATACAACGTCCAAGCATGACACCCTTACCCCTCTGGTACAGTGACTTATCATACTAACGAAAGGTGTCACACTGAAAGTGGTGCCGAAGTTGGCATTACCGTATGAGTTGCTCTGGTGTACAACTTGCGGGTACCAAACATGGTGCCATCCCAACAGGGGACTCACCTATTGCTTCTCAACTGCAACGTGCACAAACTTAGTGCTTTTGTTGTTGCAATGGTGATGACGCCTTCGGCACACCCCAACAACAACAGCTCTCATCAAAATCATCTTAAGCCACACATGCTCCACTCGACATCATCAACCTTGCTTGACGTCGGCACACCTAGTTCAGCATCATCAAAACTCTCGGGGTCGACATGCTTTGTCAAGCATTGACGTACCTTGCTTGGTAAAAGAACCTTGTCCATTTTCACTTATTCGCCTGACGTTTCAATGCTCCACTTGGCGAGACTGTCTCTCTTGACATCGTCGCCATGCCCTAGCATCAACAGTCACTATCTTGCCTTGCGTTGACGTGCCCCACCTATTGCTATCATCTCGCCGGACATCGACACACTCCATGTCGCGCCATCGGCCCACTCCGTTCGAGTGGCGTTATTGTCAGTGAGAGGCACACGCGCTGCAGGGGAGTACGCTACACAACGTCGTGCCTCTTCGTGTGTGTGACAACTCACATGAGCGACGCTCGTGCACGAGAGTAGAAACACTTACATGGAAGCACAACAGGATAAGTGTAACTCAATGGGGACATGCAATGCAAAACGAATAAAATGACACAACATCCGCATATGCTTCGTCCCTCACGATCAATACAGCTTGTAAGCACTAACAAGTGTGCCACAACACTCATCCACGTCTACACCCCACTGAAGTTAACACATCACCTGCTATCTAACTATAACTACCTCATGCATTTTCACCCAGAGCTCTGCTACCGAAAACTTTGTCATGGTTGAGGTGGCCCTTTACCTTGTCATGTGGCATGATGCTGCCTAGGATTCTATCCGGAGCATGGTGCCCACACCACCTCACGATGCTATGCAACACAACTGTCATGGCAGGGTGCCCCACACCTTGCTGCGTGGAATGTTGTGACAAATCTGCCGAGGATGAGGCACCTTTACCACATCGCGACCGCATCACCCAACCCCTGTTGGCTCATGCAGGTCGATGGCCGCACCGCTAAATCTCTCAGGATTGCACTCCGCGTCACCCTATGCGACACCCCGCCGCTAGCCGCCTGGCGCTCCTCACGGCTAAGGCTGTGCAGGCGGGTCATACCCCGCCACGGTACACCCGCAGCTCCCTGCTGCTAAGGCCATGCAGGTGCACCACTCGACACCCCATACCACTCTGCTCCTAGCTGCCTACCACTCCTCACTGCTAAGGTTGCATGAGCGGGGTCGCTTCCCGCATCACCCCACTATGGGACACCCGCCGCTCCTTGCTACAAAAGCCGCGTAGGCAGGATCGCAACCTGGGGCACCCCACGCCACCCAGCCGCTAGCTACCCACTACTCCTCACTGCTAAGGCCGCGCGGGCGGGGCCACACCCGTGGTACCCTGCCGTGGGCAGCCCGCCGCTCGCCATTGCTTAGCTCACGTGGGTGGGGTTGCACCCTGCTGCACTCCATCTAATCCCACTATGCGTGTGCTGCTGCACCTTGTGCTTCCTCACCCGGTGGCACCCTGCATAACTATCTATAATCCCCGCATCCGCGTGTTGCCACACCTCATGCTTCTTCACCCCGTGGCACCCTGCCACACTCCGTGCATGCTGGGACTTGAAATTTACCTTGTATAACCTCAAGTGTAATCATCGATAAGCCACGTCAACCCTGACTCAACAGTCAGTGTATAAATACTTCGATTGAAAGAGAGTGATATGGCCTTAAGAGAGCCCAAAACATCAACCGTACCTTGACAGTCAGCAAAGTAATGCATCAACTAGAGCAAAGTGATATAGTTTCCACACTCTGACCAAACTGAGCTAGAATGTCAACCCCGATCTTGTCTCAGCAAATTAATGGTCGGCTGAAGTAGGATGATATAGCTCCTAACATCTCAGTTAGTGAGTGGCTTCACATTGACGATATTGAACATCTACACACTTTATAAACATTCATGTAGAGCCCATGAAGCATGCTTAAATCAATAGGTATCACAATAGAGCTCTATAGCACCTAACAGTAAACTTCAATAATAACAACTCTTTCAATGAGAAAGTTTAACAACTAGACATACACAATGGTCGAATGCCAAGTACAAGCCCAACAAAAATATAAAAGCAACTTATACAATTTGCAAAGTTAACAACCACCATAAGATGACTTCAAAACAATAATAGAGTGATACCATAACCTTCCCGGGTCACTACCCGGGATTCTTAAGCCGATGCGTTGTCGTACTTGATTCTTCATGTACAAACCACCACTACTACAAAAAACATCATCCTGGACCCTACCATCACTGACGGGTAAGAAATATCCGTCAGTGATGAAAACCATCAGTGACTGGTTTTGATGAAAATATCATCACAGACGGGCAAAATAAATACCTATCAGTGATGTCGAGCATATCACTGACGGGTAATAAAAAGACCCGTCTGTGATGTGAATCTCGCCAACTCCGAAATTTCAAAACCCGAAATTTTGTCATCACGGACAGGTAGTTTTCTGACCCGTCAGTGATGAGTTACTCATCGCTGACGGGTTAAAAAGAGACCCGTCCGTGATATGAATCCCACCAACTCTAAAATTTCAAAACCCAAAATTTTAGAATCCCACGAGGTATATAATTTACCTCAGTGCCCCTCAGTGCAGATCCAGATCCAAATTTTTTCCTTCTCCCTTTCACCCTCCTCTCCTTCCTTCCACCCTTCTCCTCCTCTCCTCTCATCCTAGCTTCCTGTCCAAATCGGTCACAAGGGAGCATATCCTCTTCACGTCACCATCCCCGTAGGAACATGGTGGAGCTTACACGGGAGTTTCAGTTAGATTCGAGGTAAGAAAGATCCTCCCGAGTCGTAATTTCTAGTAGTGCCTAAAATTTTTTCTCGTATTTTTTTGTAGCAGCTCTACTCCCTCACGGTTCAGAATCCACAAAAATTACTACATTTAGAGCTTGGGAAGAAGTTCAACGGAGGCTTCGGTAGCAGCGATTATTCGTTCGGGGCAAAAGTCAGTTTTAGAGGCCGAATTTAGAGTGAAATTTTTTTATTTTTAAAATTTTTTCTCGTATTTTTTTCTAGTAGCTCTACTCCGTCACGGTTCAGAATCCGCAAAGATTACTACATTTGGAGCTCGGGAAGAAGTTCAACGGAGGGTCGGAAGAGGCGATGTTTCGTTCGGAGGGAAAAAAGTCATTCTTAGAGGCCGAATTTGGAGGTGAAAAATTATACAAGTCTACGGACTAGTAGATTTTTAGATGCGCCTCGTCGATATGGTCATTTGAGTGGTCGTGGACCCAAAACAGACACCGTATGCTAAAGTTATAACTGTTTTAGTGAAACCCTACCCGATAGTGCCCGGGTAGGGCTTTTTTTTGCCCATCTGAAAACGTCATCACTGACGGGTTAAATATTTACCCATCCGTGATGGTAGAGTCATCACTGACGGGTAATTTTTCTACCCGCCCGTGATGACTTTTCGTCACCTGTGAAAACGTCATCACTGACGAGTAAAAAATGTACTCGTCAGTGATGACTCTACCATCATGGACGGGTAAATATTTAACCCGTCAGTGATGACCTTTATCAGTGACGGATGATTATACGAGTCATTACTGACCTTTAGTTGCTAACGGGCCAAAAATCCGTCATTGATGTGGGTTTTTGGCCCGTCAGTATTGATATGTTCTGTAGTAGTGCACCCACTTGGGTGTTGACTCTCTATGCAGCAGTAGGATCATAATAAAAGCAAGGTGAAATACAAAAGTACTCCGCAAGAATAACATCAAAGTACTAATAGTCATAATAAAAACAAGAAGAGTACAAAAGTACTCCACAACATCAAAGTAGTAATAGATGCACAAGGTCTTAAGGAAGCTATCTATTGACTAATTTGCATAAAACCAAATTATGCTTGCATTACTCTAGATAGATTTAAACCAATTATCAGATTAGTTTAAAAAAGTAAGCAAGCATTATTCAAAAACTACTCTATTACTTCTATCACAATCACAAGAAAGTGGTCAGTAGCTTCACTAATCAAAATTTTGTAGTTTTAGATTAATATTGAAACTGTCTAATTCGATGCAATTAATTGCAAAGCTATCCATAACTGTGGACATAGCTATTTGAATAGATTTAACCCTATAGGGGTGTACAACTTTATCTATACGTGTTGATCAACTCTTAATGTCAAGCTATTAGCACACTTCACGAGGTGTACCGGTAGAGGATGTTCGACCATGACTGTTATAATGCTTTTGACTGAACCTATGAGCCACCCATATGAGCTAGTTTGTGTACACTAATCTGGCCAGTACCCCGAGATGGTCCCATCAGTTGTGAATCACGGTACATTACCAGCCTCTTCAAGATTGTGTGTCCACCCCACCCTTATATTGAGATAACCACACCACTTTCACACCCACCACAAAAGCAAATGGCAAACTAAAGCAACTCATAAGCTAAGTCTTGAAAAAATAGTAGGTCACGAGGGTTCTATATGCCCTAGTGTCGAAGTACACTCATCTTGGGTCAGTATATATTAAAATCGGCCTTGTGGGGAAATGAGACAACTCACCATGTTCCCAATCCTGGGCTCTCGTCTAAGCCCATAATTATTATCCAGTTCCTTCCTAGTAGTATACAATCACCACTACATGTTATTCATCTACAAGCACCCTAAATTCATCGGACCGTCTGAAGGATCATGAGTTGACAAATCTAAGCATGCATAAGTATATGATAACAATATAAAACTACTAGTTACCAAAGACTTGGCTAACACTTAGTCATGCTAGGTGGAAGGGATTGTCATGCTATAGAGTTTATGAGGAAGCTCGATGCAAACAATAGGATCATAGCTAATTACCGACAAAGTAATAGTTGATCGCATGCAGTAACTAAGTTGAACCCAAATAGTAAGTTTTGAAAAACAGGGAATTGTCAACATGGTCAAATGAGGGGTTGCTTGCCTTGCTAGGCATAATACTAGATCTTCTTAGGAAGTGGCTTACAGCTCACACAACTCTGGTGTCTATTAGGAAGAAGTAGAGACACCAAAAAAGCAATATAACAATTATTACTACTAATTATAGAAAATCAGCATGACAATATTAAGTAAATTTCATGAAAAAGTAGAATTAATATGAATATTAATGCAAGTGGAATAAATTTAATCAAAATCTGGATACTCAAGATATCACAATTCGAATAATCCCTGACAAGAATGAAATAGTTAAATTCACTTATTTAATTATTTTCATTTTATCTATGGTGTAAACATGCATGCAAATGCCACAAACAAATAGGAAATGTTTTTCTAAACACTTTGGTATATAATTCATACTTTTTTTATTTAACATGAATTAGTTATCGATTTTCTAAGTTTAAACCTTATGAAAAGATTTTCTGTAATTCCAGTAATTCCATTTCTAATTTAATTAAATAGGAAACAATTTTTATACTAAACTAAAACTAGCCATAATCAATGACAAGTGGGGTCTAGGGTGAAAGTCCACACAGCCAACTTGGACCGGTCAAATCGGCCATTGTACCCACATGTCGTAGACAAATATTTCACTTAGGTAAATTAAACATATGATAGTTAAATGCGGCCTGCATGACAGTGAATAATTCATACACTATTTAAATTAATCTTAATTTTGACTATTATTAACCAGGGGGGTTCGTGTGTTAGTGACTCATCTCCTTAAACCTATTTTAAACAGAAATGACGGTCGGTTGGCGCCCACCAGTCAATGAATGTTAACCCTAACCACGTGGATAACGACCTGACAAGCGGGACCACCCGTTGGTCTACCAGCGTTTGAACTTCGAAAAGAACTTTCATGGGCATGCACGGTTGCGTGCGTTTTTGCACTACAACGCCAGTGAGGACCCATGAGAAAAGAAGGCATTCTAGTTTTTGGTGTCTTTGAGAGGCTTTATTCTTTGAAGTGCCTAAAGTCAATAAAAGCGAAAGAAGTTTGAGACATGAGTGAACTGCGTGCACACGTTCAGCCTCTTGAGGTCACACCGCACCCGTTGGTGGTGGCGTGGGGCCTTAGGATCACCGGAGTACCGCCAGTAGGGAGAACTAGTGGAGGAGCTTGGTGTCGCTCGGTTGACCAGCGTTAAAGGATAAGTACGAGCAAAGAAAACGCGTAAATGCTTTAGGAGCTCATTGTGAACGTGAAGAAGGGCTCGTCGTCGACGCAGGAGCTTGGCAATGAGGAGTTCATCCACGACAGCAGTGGATGGTGGAGCTTTACGGCGAAGTTGATCCACAGTGCTCAAGACCTCACGCGAAGTGGAGGGAGAGCTCAACGTGAGGCGATGAATCTAAAGGAACCAGTGGAACAACCTAAAATTCGAAGGGGATGGAGATCAGCACAGCAACGGAGCTCTGCCGGAGTTGGAGGAGACGGAGGCGGAGGCCCCACGATTCAGAGCACCTCGGTACAATTCCTTTGGTTGAAAGGCTCCAGAGGATGTGATGATCCTCTTCGGCACAGTGATGCGTTGGGGGATTATGATTTATGATTTGAATTTTGAAACCAATTCAAATGAGCTTTAAGAATTATGTAAATTTTATCGGGGCCTACTAGGAATATTTACAACCTTATGAAAATATTTCCCATGTCACATTATTGTATGATTTTTTATAATAAATATATTTCAGTTTTAGCCCTATTTGTGTTTGAAGTACAACTATGTTATGAATTTATCCCAAAAATCAGTGAAAATTCTGGTAGTCCATGGATAGCTTATAAGGCCTAAATAAAAAGTACGATGATTTTATCTAACTGGATAACGCTCCAAACATATGGTTAACAGCGCTATTTTACATACTTTTTAATGATTTTGAACTTTAAACATGGGGTTAAACTACCCAGAAAAATCTGGAATTTTTATGAGGGTTTCTTGATATAGAGAGGCTGAGGTAAAATTTTGAGGACTTCTGAACTGGTGAATCTTGTCCAGATAAAATAATGGCTAGCTTAACATTTCTTACCTTGATAAAGGCTCATTCCTACTATGGTCTTCTTGCGTTGCTTCTCTTTCTTGGTGATTGAAACCTGGTCTCCTTAATTCCATGGTGGTCAGCTTGCTCCTAGTCATTTCCTCCTGATGGTGGTCTTCTCGTCCTCCTCTTGATTCTTGCTTCTCCAAAAGGATGATGTGTGTGTGTGTGTTAGTGTGCTCACAGGGCCTCTAATCTCTTCTTGGATGAAGCTTTGGTTGGGCCTGATCGATAGCAGTAGGTGCTGGTTATTGAGAGAAGGCAAAGAAAGAAGAGAGTGTAGAGCTGAACCTGCTAGTGTCGGGAATGAAATAGGGGTAGTTAAGAAGATAAAGTAGAAGAAAATATCAGTCTTGCTGCTGCTACTACTTTTGTTTCTGTAGATATGTTCGGTCACTACAAGGATAAGGCAAAAGGCTTTGCTGTAGCTGCAATAGATAACTTGCAGCTGAGTCACAGGAGTTCACCTGGAGGTGGCTTGGTGGTGAGGTGGCCAACTGCTTGGATAGCCTGACTAGAGGTGTTGGGCAAGAATTCAAGTATCTTAATTTTCCATTGATATTTCGATGCAGCAAGATGAGTTGGCCAAAGGGGTTTTTCTTTGTATTGTGACTGCCGCTACAACCTTTGTTAGCTTCACATGAAACTGCAACTTATTTGCATACATGGGTATTAGGCAAAGGTGTGGCTTAGCCATTATTGGTGTATATTTCTAGAATAGCTAGTTGAGCTCATAATGATATACTTATATATCTCTACTACTATAGTGTATCACATTCGAATTTTTGAATTTCCATCTTTTTTATCTCTCCTCATAAGATCCAGAATCAATATGAACCATTGATTCAGCTCTCTGTGCTTTTGATCTATGCTCAGATGCCTGCTAGATTGAATCCGATGGTTTGGATGTCTCGGATTCACGTTCGTCCCAGCGCGCACTGGTTTTGGGCCTCTTATCCGTGTGCGTGAACAGTAGAACACCCTAGAACCAATTGAAAAACCAATCGAAAATATCGTCGCTACTCCCTGCGCCCGCCGTCGCCACTCCCCGTGCCCACCGCTGCTCCCCTCGCCCCCCGCCTCCCATCACCACCGAGGCCACCGCCGCTCCCACGCGCCCGTCACCGGCAGCGCTGCTCCCGGCGCCCCCAGCCGCTGGCTTCCCGTGACACCCCCCACGCGCCTCCCATCACCACCGAGATGACCGTCGCTCCTCTCGCTCCCGCGCGCCCATCACCGGCCGCTCTCCACGGGCTGCGGCAAGCAGCTCATGCCCCACTGTGTGACTTCCTACTCACACTGCCGGCCCCGATCAGCCAAACTCAAGCATAGATTTCAGCAAGGTAACATAGTATTTCTGAAATCTGAAAGTATATAGTGTACTATGTTCTTTGATTGGATGATTTGATGATTTGATCATCTATTATACCTTTTCTACTTCTGTGAGTAAGATGCTGAAAATCTGTATCCAAAGATTTACTTTTCAATCTAAGAGAAACTGAAGAATATAAATTACATTTGATATTCTGACCACCAAGTGTTTGTATTTATGCCCACAAAGCTTTTGAATCTAAGAGAACTAGGAATAGGAACAATTACCTTTGCATATGCAAAAGTGCAAAACCTGTTGTAGGAGTATAGTGTTTGACAGACTTGCCTCTCGGACTATTGATGTTTCATATAGATTGAGTGTCTCCTGCTTGGAAACAAAAATTCCAATGCTGCTGTCTGTAGAAACTGATAACAACAATATCTATCTCTATAAAGGATGCAAATAGATATGCACATGAGCACCAATTATCCTCTTATCATGAAGTACTGAACTTGTAAAGACCACAACCCTTCCACCTGCAACATAAAAACTGCGTCATAAAGTTTGCATAAAGATTCTAGCATATAAACCTAGAGAATTTACACAGTAACTACTTGATAATACATTTGGTATAATGACTAAACAATTAGACATAAGGACCAAGGAGGCTGCTGAACTTATAAATCGCGTGACACACCATCTTTGCCCATCCATTTGAAGAACAAAATCTAAGCCTCAGCCTGTAAGGCCAAAGAAACAAGCATGATGTAACAAAACTAAGAGATACATTATTAATTCAATAGGTGGAGTGGAACAAAGAATCGGCACTAAAATAGGGGGAAACATATGCGGTAATCCAAATTTGAGTAAGGGGGAAAACATATGCAGTAATCCAATCTGAGCAATTAGGTGAAACACCAAATTAAATGATTGTATGGACAACTATAGCAACACATGTCTATTGCCAATATCTGAATGCACCTTCGTTATCTTTTCATAGGCAACCTATAGCGCTTCATATGCAGATATGCTGCATTTGCTGCCTCCTTTGTCCAAGTAAAATACAGCTTGGATGATCTAAGTATGAGAACCAAATGACAACAGTATAGTGAATAAAGCATAATACAACTTGAGATAACTTGTATGTTACAATATTTGATTGATTACCCTCAACTGTACAATGCTGAGAATGTTTCTTTGATCGTGATGATTTCAGCATAAACATCTTGCATCGCTGGTTGATCTTTTGGTGAGTCCATTGAGCATTTTAGGCCAAGTTTAGCCACTACATGATACAATTTTGTATTCCAAACACTAGATGATTCTCACTGTCCAAGTTGTGATTTGCTTCTTCACATTTATAATATGGAGTAAGGCTGGTCTCTAAAATGTCACCAATATCTTGTGGAAATGCAGAGACTACCATCTGTGAAGGTTCAGCCCATCCTTGAAGATATCATCAGTTGGATTCTTCCCTGTGAGCATTTCTAGCAGAATAACACCATAGCTGTAGACAGTGGCCACAATTCAGTTAAGAAGTTCGTTGGTGCTCCAATTTGGTCGAGTTTGAACCCCTTAATAGCAACTGGTTGTGCTTGGAAGTTGAACATACCTTTATAGACCACTCCAAAACTCCCCGAACCAACTTCATTTGCTGAAGAAAAATTATTGGCAGCTCTAACAAGCTCAGCATAATACTTCATCTGCGTTACCATTTCTGAAAGATTTACATGATTAAAGATACTCTGGGCTATTGTATAGGATGCGTAGTTAATATCCTACTAAAATAATGTTTTGAGGGTTTGTTAGGTTAATAAAGTAAGGGCAGAGTTGGTCAGAAATATTATGCAAGACAGTCAGGACTGATATGATGCAGTCAAACACCGGGATTGATTTTAATTTCTCTAAAGAGATATGTACACTTTCACATTAATCTAAAAGGGTTCATCTTATTCTTGCTCCGAACCTTGATTTCAACATGAATGCCTAAATATAGATCTCACAAAATGTGAATAAATGCCTAAATACCGTACAACTATAATCAAGTCTGCACTTTGCTCTTTCTTTTCTCTACATTTAATGCAGCATTTTAGTGGAATCATGTACCGGCAGTTATCTAGAAAGAACAGAAGGAAGATTCAAGTGATCATACAACAAGATCCACCATGTTACAAGCACGGACTCCTTTTTAAGATATTACAAATGTCGTTGGCTCAAAGAGATTATCAAAAGGTAAACAAGGTATATATTTTTCTAATCAACCAAATCTTGAAACAAAATTACATCTTCTTCTATATACTACTGCTACTAGCAAGTCTTATGTGTTCAAAATTGTTCATGGGTTGTCTTGAACCATCCATTTCACTCAATCCATCTAATGCATAGGTATTGTACCAACAAATGCTTCTGAGCATAAGCGTTATCATGATTGGGAAAGATATTTGGGGATGACTCCAGAACAACGCACTGCCTACCTGCAAAGAAACCATGAATACAAACGGAGAAGGCGAAATCATAGTGAAAGTAGTAAAAGTTTGCAATCTAGAATGAGCCAAATCAATACAAGTATCGGTGGCAACATGCACGCTGCAACTGACGACAACAATACAAGGACAAAAGGTACATTTTAATGCGATGTAAAATTTTGTCTTATCTATTTAAAAATATTGACACAAATTGTATGATGTGCTTATAATTACCTTGGAGGCCATTAAATGAAGTCTATGGTAGCATGTCTATATGTATATATGTATATTATGTATATTAAATTACATTGTACCTTTTTTCATTTTGAATATTTATCCACCTTTTCTCTATACTAAAACATTCTTTTGCTGATGCCCCCCTCCTTAAAAAAAGATGAAGATGAATCTGGGCAAGTTGAAGATATGATCGAAGATGGTGGTGAAGATGATGAGAGTTATATATTCAGTGGACAAGGTAAATATTAATATATGTTGATCAATTTGTTTTCATAAGTAGTTTTAACTTTTATCTGTATATTATGTTAAGTTGTTTAATTTTTATTACTATCTTGTGAGTTCTAAGCCATACTACTTTTAGTGATGATTGTTCTGTCCGGTCAAGTCACCTAAAAATGATGACGCCTCTTAGGTTGGTACATTACTCTTTTGTGATTTTGATTCCGTGGCATGGTTATTCATGTTACAATTTATTTTGGATATGTGAATATGCGAAAAATACTCCATCTAAAAGTTATCTTTTGGATATGATGGATTCAGACTTCAAAGCTTTGACTACAAGTATCCTTAAAAGTATTTAGATTACATACTTGAAAATCAAATGTATAAATTTGTCTCAAAAAGTACTTAAAAATATATGGTTTTATTTGGTTTTATAAATATATTTCATAGAAATTAGTAGTGGTTAGTATATGTTCTCAAGAGAAATATATATATTCTATCATCATCGTTATATATCGTTACATAGTGTTTTCTCACTTAAAAAAACAATGGATAGATTCTAATTATGTATCATATCAAGTTCCGAACCATTTTATTTGTGAAATACAAGTTGATCGGCATGATCATATATATCGAAATATACCAAGTCGGCATCATGTCTTAGAGCCGGTACCTAATTGTACACATTGCAATGCAAAAAGGTTCCAATATGAGAAACTGACATTTTGTTGCATGGGTGGCAATGTCAAGATAGTAACTCCACATATTCGTGGTGAAATGCGCCGACTGTACACAAATCAAGATCCGGATGCGAAGTATTTTCAGGATAATATACGAGACTTCAATTCTCATTTTCCTTTTACCTCTCTTGGTGTTATCTTGGACCAAAGATTTTGCAATAAAAGGTCTAGAGTTTACCCTTTCCGTGCCCAAGGTCAAATTTATCACCGAATTGACCAATTGGTTCCAATGGAAGATGGCCCCAAACATCTACAACTATAATTTTATGATAGTGATGTGGATTTGCAACGTAGGTTTCGTTACTCTCCTAATCTTGATAAAGTTCTCATCCAAAATTGGCGCGCATACTTTCATCTAATCCTTATGCCCAAACATATCGAAGCCTTGGTTCAGTGTGAAACCTTGATGAGTATCGAATTGAGATAAACACAGATATTTCTTTAGATCAACGAGTATATAATGCACCTATTGCATCACAAGTAGCAACAATCTGAGTGGAGGGAAACAATCCTCATGGTCACTTTGATAGGAGTATAATGGATGATCCACAATACATAAAAGCGTACCATGGCTGTTATGACCCACTTTCATACCCACTCTTTTTCCCAAATGGAGAAGTTGGGTGGAACTTGAATATGCCAAAAGTAAAATCAAATGCTATTGTTAATATTAGAAATCAATAAAATGACATCAATGAAGAAGGTAAGTTGTGCCATATATTTATGTAATAGTCATTTATAAAATATTAAAAAATTATTTATCAAATGCAAAGCATATTCATTGTATAGGGCTAGAGTATAACTCTGGTTCTTCTGTTTCACCAAGGGGATATTATTGCTTCAAACTACAAATTCAAGCTAGAGAATTTAATGTTTTACTTTTTGGAAAACGACTAACTCAATAGTACATTGTTGATATATACATTAAGACTGAGTCGATAAGATTGCATTCTATTTAAAACCAGCAAACCAAAATCTTATACGAGCAGATTTGTATCAAGGACTGGTTGACAGTGTTGTTGCTAGTGAGACACGTGCATGCATGATTGGGAAACGTATAGTGCTCCCTCCCTCTTTTATTAGAGGTCCACGGGATATGCGTCAAAGGTATCTGAACGCCATGGCTTTGGTCCAACGTTTTGGGAAACCAGATTCATTTGTTACTATGACATGTAATCCAAATTGGGAAGAGATAGCCAAAGAGCTTGCACTGGGGCAATCATCACAAGACCGGCCAGACTTGGTAGCATGAGCCTTTAAGGCAAAACTAGAGGACCTTAAGAATCTTATATTCAAGAAGAAATTCTTTGGCGAAGTTGTTGCTCACGTGCATGTGATTGAATTTCAAAAAAGGGGACTACCCCATGCACATTTCTTGATAATTCTAAAGTGAAATTACAAAATAAATAACCCTGATCAGTATGATCAGATTATATCGGCTGAAATTCCTAACAAAGTTAAGTACCCCATGCTTCATGATTTAGTTATTAAACACACGATGCATGGACCATGTGGTGCTCTCAATAGTAAAAATTCCTGCATGCAAAATGGAAATTAGATATACCATTATCCCCGACCGTTCTCTGAGGCTACATTGCAAAGAAATGACTCATATCCAATCTATAGACGTAGGGATGATGGTCATCAAGTGTGCATCCGAGGAGCTAGTTTGGATAATAGATGGGTTGTGCCATACAATCCATACCTACTTATGAGATACAATTGCCATATCAATATTGAAGTTTGCTCCAGCATCAAGGCTGTTAAGTATTTATTCAAGTACATCTACAAAGGTCATGACCATGCCACATTTACCATAGAAGCCGCAAGAGATACAATTATTGATGAAATTCATGAGTTCAGGGATGCTAGGTTTATATCACCTCTAGAAGCAATTTGGAGGATTTATTCTTTCAATCAGTGAGATCTCTCCTCTTGTTCTACAATTACATGTCCATTTGCCAAATATGCATATTGTACATTAGAAAGATTCTGACGGTTTGGAGAATGTGATAAGTACAGAATCAACTTCAAGACAATGCTTACTGAGTATTTCAGAATGAACTCCATTGATAGTGATGCTAGAAATTTCTTATATAAGGAATTTCCTGAATTTTACATATGGCAAAGGAACTGTAGGACTTGGAGACGTCGTCATACGAAGAGAATTCAAATAGGTAGACTTGTGGCTGCTCATCTTGCAGAAGGAGAGCACTATTACTTGAGAATATTGCTAAACCATGTGAAGGGGGCTACATCTTTTGATGATTTACGTACTATTGAAGGTGTTGTTTTCTCCACATTTAGAGAGGCTGTAGAGAGAAGGGGTCTCATCGAAGTGGACTGGAGCATTTCTAACTGCCTCAGTGAAGCTGCAACATTTCAAATGCCTTATGCACTTAGAAGGCTTTTCGCTATAGTTTTGGCCTTCTGCGAGGTAACAAATATTTGTGCATTATGGGATAAGCACTTTGAAGCCATGTCTGATGATTTTCATGGGGAGAGCATAAGTAATGAAGTAATTGAGCAAATAGTACTTAGAGATATTGAAGATTTGCTATATTCTATGGGGAAGGACATTAGGACCTTTGATCTTCCAAATTTGTTGGCAATGATTTGGAAAACTTAAAGCAGAGAGAACTAGCTGAAGAGATGTATATTGCGGTTGATAAAGAAAACTTAGAGCTGTATGCAACTTTAAACAATGACCAGCGGCTTGCTTTTGATGAGATAATGGACCATGTGTTACACAAGAAGAGTACGGCCTTCTTCATTGACGGTCCAGGAGGCACAGGAAAGACATACCTTTATAAAGCTTTGCTGACTAAAGTGTGATCCATGGGACAAATAGCCATTACAACAGCAACATCTGGCATTGCAGCTTCTATAATGCCCAGTGATAGGATTGCCCATTCCAGATTTAAAATGCCAATAAATATTCAAGAAGATACTATGTGTAACTTTACTAAGCAAAGTAGGATAGAAAAATTACTTCAAAGAGCATCTTTAATAATTTGGGATGAAGTTGTTATGACGAAGCGACAAGCTGTTGAGGCACTTGATAGATCCCTGCGAGATATTACCGGTTGTAGATCACAATTTGGAGGAAAAGTAATAGTGTTTGGAGGAGATTTTAGACAAGTCCTTCATGTAGTGAGGCGTGGCACTAGAGCTCAAATTGTTAATGCCACTCTTCAAAAATCTTATCTTTGGGAGGATATAAAACAAATAAAACTCCAGCGCAATATGAGAGCACAATCTGATCCATGGTTCTCTGATTTTCTCCTGAGAATTGGCAACGGTATTGAAAAATCAATTGGTGAAGACGATGTGCGTCTACTTGAAGAGATAGTTATAGGATACACAAATTTAGAAGTCTCAATTAATAAGTTGATCAATGATGTCTTTCCTTCACTTGACCAGAATGGAAGATTATCATCTTATATAAGTACTCACGCCATTCTTTCCACTAAAAATGAATATGTGGATGAATTAAATGCGATGCTTATAGACAGATTTCCTAGAGAAGAAAAAATCTACTACAATTTTGATTCAGTGGAGGATGATACACATAATCATTACCCACTTGAATTCCTAAATTCTCTCGCACCTAATGGTCTGCCTCCACATGTTCTCAGATTGAACATCAATTGTCCTATGGTCTTGCTTCAAAATTTAGATCCTTCTAATGGATTATGCAATGGCACAAGGCTTATTATTAAGGCATTTCAAGATAATGCCATTGATGCAGAAATTATTGGAGGACAACATGTTGGAAAGCTAGTATTCCTTCCACGAATTCCTTTGTACCCTTCTAAAGATGATGTACTTCCCTTTAAATTTAAAAGAAAGCAATTTCCAATTCATCTTAGCTTTGCAATGACAATCAATAAAGCTCAGGGTCAAACCGTTCCAAATGTTGGCATCTATCTTCCGGAACCTGTGTACTCTCATGGTCAACTATATGTTACTCTGTCCGGAGAATATCAAGGCAAACAACAAGAATACTTGCCAAGCCAAACAAGGATATCGACCCATCAGGAAAAAGTACCAAAAATATTGTCTATAAAGATGTTTTGATATGATAAATGTACATAATGCAGCACTGTCCTTTGTTTCATGTATATGAGCATGCTTTGCTTTGTTTCAAGGTTGCAGTCTATGTTATACTATAGGAGATGTTATTGTACCCCATGGTGAAGCTATTATATTATAGAGAACTTTATAGCCTAGAGAGAACGTTTTGAAGCTAAATTGGTGCTACAGTGTGCTAAGTAAGCATCCAATTTTTATTCTATTTTTATATATAAAATTATCCTGCTCTCGATGATCTCATGGAAAATGGAATCTTGTTTGCACATGACATGTTTCCTTTCGATAGCATTTGTTTCCCAACTTTTGAAGTGTGAAAATATGTGCTTATAGCCTTATATATAGTATTTTTAATTTTCATGATGTGTAGGCTCATGCCAAAGTCAGCTCTTACAGCTCCAAAGGAAAAGAGGCTCACCGGAAGACAACATTGTGAAAGTGGAAGGCATATAATGGTACTTAATCCTACATAACACATCTTCCCTTGCCTATGTTTTATTATGCCTTAGTGCAGCATACTTAGCGATATGCCTAACTACCGCTACACAAGGTGCCACTTTGTTCTACTATTGCAACCTACTCCCCCTTTACCACTTGTGTATAGAGTTCTTATTCACTCTGATTCCTGAGCACAACATTCCACCATTTCTTTTCTCAAGGTCATTGCAATTGCATCTAAATGCATTGGATACTTTTAAAAATGATGCTAAAAAGATGGTGGTTGCGCTTGTTGATATGGAGCGTGCCTTTCTTCCCCCGCAACACTTCATCTGATTCTCTACTTCTCTATATCTCTACTACTATAGTACATCATTTTTTGAATATTTGAATTTACCATCCTCTCCCTGTTTACCCACCACTGACCATACAGATTTAATTCTAGCCATCAATTTCTCCTGTTGACATCCACCATCCATTAAACACAAATCCACTCGATCGGACGGCTGTTCTCACTTAGATACGCCAGCCCCTTTTCCCCACCAGCGTACGAATTGCTCGCACCTTTTGGAATGCTCCTCAGTCCTTACCACCTCAAACAAAAGATGGAGATCCGCTCCATACCCCACCCCACCCTACTATAGCTCCACCTCCATCTTCTTACTTTCATATATTCAAGATTTTATATTATTCTGTAGGTATAGGTATAAATATAAAACATACGAAATTCCTGTCAAGGAAAATGGAGGATCAAGTGGGGTGTTTTGCTATATGACCAGCTACATCTATGTTTATTTAGGTGATTATAAAAATCAATCATGTGTTCATTTATTTGCTTACTAGAATTAAACTTGGATTGAGTTACATCAGTTTGTCTATTATTGTTTCATTTTCGAGAACATACTATCTTCTTATTCAACATGTGGGTAGTCATGATAAACCTGAGTGAGCAACACCGCTGACAAGTATGTTGATGGATTTTGGTAATCTGAATGTACTGCTGTAGATATAGGCCTTCTGATTTGTTTTGGACATCAGAATAGTTATCAATCAACTGAGTAGAGCTGCAGAATTGAGCTATTCAGTGTAGTGTTACAAACGAAACAATTTCTTATCTGAAATGTTACAAGCTTCTTTTAGCCTTGGATAATATAAGGGATTATAGCGATTAAATAAGAAAATCGCTTTTACTTCACAGTTTAGTTACTGGTTCATTGTCTCCTAACACCAGTGCTATGAACTACAGGATCTAGAAGGAAATTTCCAGTGTTGCCCGTCAATTGTACACCATTTCTGTCTGCAGACTTGTTATTGAATTGCATATGCAGGCGACATTTTCACAAGAGGCTGTGCATAAGAGTGAAGAGTGGTGATTGCAACATGCCCTCCAAATATGTATCACTGAAACACTCCATTCTTTTTTGTTGCATAATGGAGCGGGAGTAGTTTTTCTGTTGGATCAATCTCTTTTCCTTAGTGCTGCAGACAGTAAAATGCGCTTCAAATGTACCATTTGCACTCCTGTACCATTTTCTTCTAAAGAATTCGTCATAACATGTACAATAATAGATTACAACTGATAAATAATATTTTAGCGCACGCTGTGTCGAAACTTTGGATAAATGTCATTGTGTTGTGTCTATTGTAGATGGCAACAACTTGAATTCTGAAGGTGCTTTCTGAACAGGCCTATCCCCAAATTGCGTGCACCTCTTTGTCTAATCAATGAAGCCAATCAGCATACTGCCATATTCTGGCCATACTGCCCTTCTTTTATAGGGAGGGTCGGCCGACCAACAGGAGAGCTCCGGCCGGCCATGGTGGCAGCACAATTTCACTAGCCACTTGCCGCAATAGCGCTCCTCTACTCCTCCTTTAATTTGTGGTCAAATATTTTCATTTTTATGGTTGGTGGAATAACAACCTAGATTCATATAACGAACGCCAGGATAAGTTATTCACAAGGAAATTTTTTTAAAGGAGAGTGGTAGGATGCTATCCTATTGATGAGATGGTGACCCGATCTTTCGGTGAGACGAAGGTAGCTAACGGTTTGGTGGAGTTTGACCTTGACGATCCGACTATACCGTACACAATGATACGTCTTAGAAATCGCTAAAGCAACCTCCGATGGTTATTGACCTTGCCGTAGGCACGATCAACCTGAACAACGAAGTTTGAGTTACTGCAAGCAACCGAAGAACCCGCAAGAACTATGATAAATTGCGAGGCTCAGATTGGTTTGGACAGGGGAAAACAAAATATAATCTACTATATTTTTTGCCATTTTTTTTGGACAATAGGACAAACAAATCTAATATCACAGTGACCTGATCTTTCGGTGAGACGAAGATAGCTAACGGTTTGGTGGAGTTTGACCTTGACGATCCGACTATAACATACGCAACAATATGCCTTAGCGATCGCTAAACCAACCTCCGATTGTCATTGACCTTGCCGTAGGCACGATTAACCTGAACAACGAAGTTTGAGTTCCTGCAAGCAACCGGAGAACCAGCAAAAATTATGATAAATTACAATATGAAATTACGAGTACTAAATTGGCACAAGAGCTAGAAGAACAAAGTTTAGGATTCCACTGGAGATCTAAACAAGACGGTACTCCTACATGACTTGTAGATGCAATATTGTAGCAGTAGCTAAACAACTCAATGAAACCCAAAAACTAATGAGAGAATCCTAGGGGGTATATAAAGAGAAGATGTATTCTGTCACAAAGACAGTCCTGAACAGTTTTAGCAATTGTGCGTGCTCATGAAGAATTTGAAAGTGGGGCTGGACAAGTTGGAAAGAGCACAAGATAAGCTTTCCAAAGAATCCAAAATCACCCAAATCGGAGTTCGTATGTTAAAGATATAGTCGTATGAAGTTAGGATTGTCTCAGCAATCCAAATCAGAGCCTAGATCTTTGGGACTTGATCTCAAGCTCTTCCTGGCCCCAAGGTGACGTGGAAAGCCTTCTTAAACAGCACCAGATCATCACTTGCATGTACACTTGAAGTCTTGCGTGAAAACTTGTTTGTATATTGGTAGCCTTATTTATCCGTCCTGTCTTCATGCTCCATTGCTTGTCCAACTTAGCTTGGCTTGGACCTCCATTCCTAACATGCAAAAGAACATATCCTTTAGGCAACACCACATGTTTTTTAATATAAAACGAAGTATCAAGAAATGAGAGAACCTGATAATTAAGTTGCCGAGCACGAGCCCTAGTTATAGGTCCTTGTATTTTCGGCATGGTATTTGGGGCGGATGTTGGAGCTCTGGTTGTATCATTAGTAGGGATGTCCTCATCACCAATGATGGATTGCAAATAATAGGAAGAGAAAGGAAATGATAGGGCCGGCTGGCCTAGAGTGGTCGACTGGCCCTCGCCTGCAATGTTTTCTAGGTTTCCTACAGGGTTTAGGAAAAGGCTGGAAATTTTTTTAGAGGGAATGTGGGTTGTTGAACCTTGTCTTGAGAACTATTTGCGAAACTAGGGAAATGAAGAAATAAAAGAGAGAGAACCGGCAAAAACGATGTTCGAAAAAACACCCCGTAAGGAAAGCGGTCTACAAACTAATACCTCTGAAACATCCCTAGTGATTTATTATAAAAAGGCTGTGTTTTTCTTTCTTTTTATTTTGTTTCTTTTCTTTTTTTAAAAACAAACTGACCATTTTTAAAGGTAAAAGGAAGGAAAAATTTTGTTTTTTTAGAGTATTCAGCTAAATTCTTTTTTATTTTTTTAAAATAAATAATAAAATAAATAAAAAGGAAATATAATTCAGGGTACCTCCAAATCGATATAGGTGGACATGGTGACAGGGCAGCTACTGTTAGTCACAATATGGAGAGACAAAGGAAGAGGCTCACAAAGAGAGGGGGATAATGCACTCATGAGAAAGAAAGAATGCATATGGAGCATGCAGCGAACAGAGAGAATTAGGTGAGGGAATGCATTAGAGAGAGAAAGAGATAATGCATTCAAATCTCGTCGAGAGAGAGAGAGAGAGAGAGAGAGTACTCCGAGAGTATGAGGACAAATCCAAAGGAAGAAGGAATGCCTCGAAAAGAAATAAACAAGTCACTTAGAGAACAAGGGAGATCAATTTTTTTTGTTCTTTTTATTGGAAAAAAAACCTTGTCAAACATGTGAACGGATTTTGTACAAGACTTCTTTTTATTCATTACTATTTTATGTTGGGTGGGAACTTTTTTCATCTTGGAATTTTAAGGATGATTAACGTTTACCTTTAAGGAAATATCTTTTTTGTTTCAACCCAAAAAAGTAAATACTTTGTGTGTGTTTTTTTATCTTTTCAGATTTTAATTGAAGCAAAGCATAATTTTATCATTTCCTAATTAATGAGGAAAGAAGGAAAAGAAATTTTGAAAAGGGAAGATAATTTGAGGTACCTCGCGATAGTGCTCTTTTTTAGGCTAAAACCTGAACCTTTTGAGCTATCACCCTGTACAAGACGGTACCTCCAAACCATTCGCATCCAACGTCTGTGTTCCCTTATGCTGCACGAATGGATGATCTTCTTTGAGCGGAATCATGTGCCATGTTTCTACATACATCGTTCCCATTTAACCCTTCTTAAGTAAATGAAACCCCCATCAAGTCGTTAAAGGACGTCCTCCCGTATCCATAGGGCAACCTTTAAGCTTGTAGAGAAAATCTCGCTTTCTTCCTAGCTCAACCTTCCTGTGCTCACTTTTTCCATACCTTCTGTTGAATTTTGTTATTATACTCCCCGTTCGTGGCCAACTCTTTTCCTTATCTGAGAAGGATATGTTCTGGTATATTGCTCTCACTCCCTCAAAGTGCAATGCCTTCTTGGTACCGCAACTCTACCCCTGATTCTTACATAAGGCAAACATAAGCAACTCCTACCTACTCCGCTATCTCAAACTTGACGAAGCTCATCGTCCATAACAACTCTTCTCTCTCAAACCAACAACCTTGAATTCTGAATTTGCAAAATTGGTGATCATCTCTACACTTCTCAGCTACCCTCTTTCCTTTCTTTTCCCCTCTCTTGGCCAAGTGTAGAGCCTATTAAAGCTGAAGCACCATAAAAGAGTTCTTGTCTAGCTATAATAGTCTGATATGTTTTTCTCTTTCCAGAATCAGTATAAGAGTTGGTAAATAATTCCCTCTCACCTATCAACAACCTAGTAGGAGTAACCCACCAAAGATGAAGGCACCCTAGAATACGAAGGTCGGTTCCGAACACAGGCCATCTCTCCTCTTCTTTACCGTTAGGAATCTCGAGACGAGATTCTTTTAAGGGGGGTAGGTTTTGTAAGGACCCTCTAAATAATCTCTATATCATCTTGAGATCAGCAAGAGCTCACTTGGCTAATGAACTAAGATTTTCATTCGTATGCATATAGATCGCTACAAAAAGAAAACGACGCTGATTAAAAACATTTAACAAGTGTCCTAAGATCAATTTGAGATAGAATGGTGAATTTAATGTCGCAAGGATTTATGGTTCAAAATTTCTATTGGTTCAAATCTTATCTTAGGACATTCTTCGATTTTTGTTATTGGTAAAACGGTCCAAAAGCATGGTAACTTCATATGAACATCTTTCAGAGGAAGATTTAGTTAGCAGACACCCTCCTAAAATTATCTCAAAATTGTTAAACATCTTTTGCCTATCAATGTAGAAAAACCCTAACCAAAACAACAAAGAAAAGAGGAAGTACAAATGTCTTGGAAAATTTGGTCCAAATTTTGTTTGATTTCAAAATCCCATTCGAATAATCCTCCCTGACATTTTTGAACTACAAATAAAATAAGAAAAACGGTAAAGAAAATAAAAAGTTCTTCCCCTTTTCTCCCCGTACTGGGCCGCCGGCCCAGTTCTTCTTCTCTTCCTCCCTCACGCCACACGGGCCTCGGCCCCTTCCTTCTTCCCCAACACACCCGCACGCTGCCTGCTCTCTCCCCAGGGCGCGCCGCCGCACTCGCCTTCTGCCAGGCGGGGCCCACCTGCAGAGCCTCGCCGCCGCGTGGCCGGGGCACGCGTCCGGCATCCCCGCCGACACCCCGCCCCGTCTCCTCTCTCCTACCACCCGGTATAAGAAGCTCCCTCGGGCGCTCCGGTCGCTCCTCTCCTTTTCTTCTTCCCGCTCTGGGTCTCGTCGCCGCCCCCGGCCGAGAGCTCCCCTGCGCCGTCGCTCTCCGCCGCCGCTGGCCTTCCTTCTCGCCAAGCTCAGCGCCGCGCCGTCCCCACCAGAGCTCTCCTCCAAGCACCGCCCTCGACGGCCTTGCCGCTGCCACCGCCCAATACAGCCGCCGCCGTCAACGTCCACCTGAGCCTCGAGCTCTCCAACGCAGTCGCCGCGCCGCCCTTGGATGTCCGCCACGGGAGGCATTGCCGAGCTCTTCGTGCCGGCATCGACCGCGCCTTCGGCAGCTCCACCAGATGCCAGCCCCCTCACCACCAACGCCCGAGCCGCCATGGGCCTCCGCCTCCCATCGCCGCCTCGGTTCGGGATACCGCCGGCGCCTTCTTCAAGTCCAGCGCGCCAAGCCCCGCCCCAGCTGCTTCGCGCGAGCCCCAGATCCGAGCCCACGGATCCGCGCCGCCTCCGGCGGGCTGCTCGTCCCGCCGCCATTCCTCATTGCCGCTCGCCGCCCTCCGCGGATCTCCGTCAAGCCGTCGTGTCGAGCCCGTCCCTGCAAGCGCTGTCAAGCCCCGCTCCTCTTCAAGCACCATAGCTCTGTCTCCCCTTTCCCTCGCCTCCAAGCGCTATCTCACCGACCACACCACCGGCATCAACCTCATCTCCCCTTAGCTCCACTCGGCAGCAACCGCGCCGCCGCCACCGGCTATGCCTCACCCATGTCCTCATGCTAAGGGTAATGCTCTAAAACTTGCTTAAGTGATTTAAGTCAATGATGAGTAGGTCTGCTAGATAGGAGTGGTTGGATCTCTGCTGTTATAGCCACAAATCAGTGGTTTGCTTAGCAGCTATTTGAGTTATCACCAGGACTAGTTAACTGCATGTCTCTTCTAACAGGATGATTCAGTTAGCTTTAAAATTGCCATTGGCAGACTTGCCTAATCTAATGTCTCTCTCTTAAATTTGCAAGCCCCCATATAATGAGATTAGTTGGTACCTAATAATGTAGTTATGATCACACTTAAGCTGATTTTTGAAAACTTAAAGTTAGTCTCAGATAATATCGTTTGAGGTGAACTCTGTAAACACTTAATTTATTGTTGTCTCACTTGTACTTAGACACCACCAATCAGTTTCACTAGGATAGAAGGTGTAAAATTTGTTAGTATGTCATGCAGGCCATTCTTGTTGATGGGTTAGATTAGTGACTAAGCAAAGTCATGAGCTCAGTTGATTAGAACTTTGGAACAGGGAATAACCAGTAGCGCGTGTACAGTCTGCACTAATCCTCTAGGAATTGCTTAAGTGATTTAATTCTATGGCAAATATGTTCCAGATGTTAATAGGTTAATTGAAGAATTAATCGTGAGATAATAATAGTGTGTTGTATCTCCTTGCACGCATGATCATGTCCCTAAGCGAAACCTGGTATAACCTGGTTGCAATGTTTGTGCACCACTAAATAACCTGTAAGGCACAAATTAAAATCTATAAAACAATTAGTCAAGTTCAGTTAGCTGCCAACCTTGTAATTGGTTTGATTAAGCTGAACCATAAATTAAACTAACTTCGATAACCAATAAACTCATCTCTTTAGCGCTATATGATCTGTTTGTTACCTTAAGAGCAGAATGAGTTAACACAGGTTATGACCCCTCATGCCGGTGTGTCATTTGCTAAAAACCTAGGCAACTAGCTTCAGAATTACCTGGGGAGAGTTTTAGCTAATTGCAACTGAATAATAGGTCTCAACCTCCATTCGGCCAAAAAGAGACATTCTCAAGTACCTCAAATCTGCGGTTAGTTTAAGGATTCCATCAGCTGGAACAATTGGTCAGACCAATTTAAATACAATGAGCTAGCATAGGTGAATCTGACATGTAAATTATATATAGCTGGAACTTCTCAGGCAAGATTATGTGGTCTTCGATTGCTTATTGTATGTTGGTGCCAAAATAAGAATTATAGCCCTTGTCAGTAGCTCGGTTTGAAGTACTCATTTGCCCAATTCTGACAACCGGTTTGTGAGCTACGACCAAATTACTCCTGCTGTCCAGAACTGGTTTAGTTAAAATGTGCAACCTAGATTAATTAAGAATAGCCATGTAAATGACAAAATTAAACAATAAGACTATTTGGAAGTCGTTACAAACAAACTATACTATTAACAATGATATGTAGTGTTAATTCATATATGTCGGCCCAATAAACATATTGAATTCTGAATTCCATGATAAGTCAAAGCACACCGTGTTAAAATTGTTGACACCCCAACTTGCATAGTTCAAATGTGGTATAACTCATACATGTCACATGGTATAAAATACATTGAATATTGAGTTCATCTTCATCAATGGCTTATACCTCAGACTAAAACATTATCAACATCCATCTTAGTTACATATCTCAACAATTGAATGCATCCATGTCAATTGCATCCATACATCTCCGTCATTTTCAAATTAGCTTCTTAGGTTTGCTTTTCCCTTGTTGGAGGTCATTTGCTTCTTACCGGTGTTTCGGGTATTATTGGATTCTTGAGTGTGATCACCATACTTCACCAAGCAACAAGGCAAGTTCACAAAAATACTCGCTAAGATTCCCTTAAAGTTATTTCATGCTTGCTATTGATTATGGTCAATTGCTATCTTGTATTGTGGAATTGATTGCAATGTGATGGTGATGGCGAATCACTAGTATTGCTAGGTTCGAATGTGTTGTAAGATCAGCGAGGATCTTTTAATCGGACTAATGCAATATGAAACCCCTAATGGTGAGATGCGAGTGCCAGGGTATCGACGCCTACATACGGATCGACAGGTGGCGAACTTGATCGATACCGGTATCGTAGGGCGCTTTACCTGTCACCCACGGCGGGTTGGATTGAGAGTTGGTGGGAAGTCACGGTCGGCCAACCCTGAACTTACACAATCTCAATTCATCCCTAGCGTCAGGCAAGTTCTAGATTTTCCTTGCCTGACTACACCTTCGGTTGCGCCTCGGTGGGCAACCGCGAATAAAATGGTTTGTTTGAATTGATGTGATTGTTGGATATGAAATTCTCGGTTGAATTGATTCATATTCAGGTCTGAAGATAAACTGGTTCATATGATATTAGTTGATATCGTGTTATCAATATTATCCATGTTATTGTTTATCATGCTCTGGTGATATACATGATTAGTAATTGATTTTTAATTAATAGCCTTGCTGAATTTACACGGGATGAGTATATAAATGTGGCTTGCAAGTACGAAAGTACTTACGGAATTCAATTCCAAACTTGCTACAGGTGAGACTAAAATCGAAGGTTTCTATAATGCTGATTTTGCGCAAGTGAATGTCTATTTGCAAGTTTGTCCCTCCCGGTCGCACGTGTTGGTTACGTGTTTCCATTAGGGATGGTTGGGTTACCATTCCAAGGGTTTTTTTTTCAGTTATTTCCGCTGCTGTTTTTGAGCTTTAGAAGCATGTAAACAACCATTGAGTTGTGAATTGTGTCTTGTATAACCCCTCTCGGGTAAGAGGCAAGATATGTACCTTTTAACTCCTTGTTATTAGAGTTTGAACTGTGATATGAAGTTGTTATCTGTGATCGATCCATATACAGTGCGTGTATGTTTGAAGTATATGGATTCGGTCGTAAAGAAGTGATGTCTCCTCTTACTGCTCACTCCGGGAAGTGTTTCGGTTGAGTGACCCGCTGGCTGAGATGCAGTGCCGGCCAGGCAGGGTGTGGACTATCGTACCGGGCTCTCGAGCGACCCACTAGTTCCCGGACTAGGTTAGGGTGAGGGTACGATGGTTGGGCTCCTCCGGAACTACTTTGCTCAGTGACTCAAGAGAAGCGTCAACTCTTTACCGGACTTTGGAATTGTATGTGGTTTTGGGAAGTTTAGTCGCTTCTGGCCGGCTTGACCCACGGTGATAGATACATACGACGTAAGCGCGTATGGTATGTGGGTCCGGTGTCGGGTTACCCAACGGTGATAGATACATACGACGTAGTGCGTATGGTATGTTGGGTGACTTCTCGGTCCTTGGCGATTATTCATTCCCCTAATCATATGGAATTCCCGGGTCCGTGACAAATAATATATAGGTACATAGATAACTAATATTCTAGCTCAAATTGCCCCCGGCAACTCCACCAGAAATGCTTGTTGGCTATTCTTGTGGCCTATAGATATTTATATCCGCAAGCGCATGCAAAAGTGATTGTAGCATTTCACCTCGGAAGTATTTCAGTGTTATCAATCTGTGGGAAGCAAATCTGTTTGAGCAAAGATATCATATTGTCAATATATCATACATGTATCCAACCTCCTGTCCTTAACGAGGGACATTTCTAGGTAATAAGATAATAGAATAGGGGAATGATCACCAGATAAGAAGGGTTGCTGACCAACACTTATAGTAGAACAGATGACTAGTTAACCAGAATCTATAGCAGGTAGGTAAGATTCTAGTAGAGAAGGATCAAGTAGTGTGGTCTTCTTATGTCTGAAGTTCTATTCTGATTTACACAACCTAGTCTTGAGTTTTATCTAAACTTGGGATTTGCCTCCCACTAACGATGTGAGCACGTCATGGTTTTACCTAAGAGAATTACTCCAGTGTCACTATTCATCACCAAATCAAAACCTCCCACAAGCACTTAGTCCTTTTAGGGTTTTCCAAACCTAAACACCACGCTTAAGTAAGAACCTACACCGACTATGATCGTCAACTCTAGTCGATAGCGCATAAGGCTAGAAAGGCCTAAAGATAAATAGCTCGAACTAGAATAATAAATATAAAATTTAAATAAAGGATATTAGGATTACTGATATAAAGGAGAAATTGACCTTTATTCCATAGAGTGCACGAACATCTTTGAAGACATTTGGAGAAGTACCGATAGGCCAGCCTCGTCAGAGAAAGGTTTCTCCTTCATCTCTCCGTCGCTCTCCCTTTCTCTCCCAAGATACTGAAGAGGATTTTCTCAGAACTTTGGCTCGCAAGCTGACACTTCCTCCTATACTACATTTGTGACTCCGGTGTCACCATGAAGAGAAGAGAATGGTGATTCTTGCTGAGGATTCGTGAAGAATTGGAGGCGGGTTTATATAGGCCCGCCAAGCCCCTCCACATGGCAGCTCCTACTGCAGGGCCGGCCGACCTAGTCTAGATTGGTGGGGTCGGCCGACCTAGTTTGGGGATCAGGGTCAGTCAATCCTTGATCAACAGTGGAGCTTGGTCCATGTGTGGCACGAAGATAGAGGCATGACTGGCTTTTCCACAAGGCTTCTTGGCATGCATAGTCCCCGGAGCGACTAGGTAAGTCCCGCGGGTGAATTTAGTGTGCCGGCCAACCAAGGGGGCGGGGCCAGCCAGCCCTCTAACCTGGCTAGGCATGGCCCAAGGGGTTGGGCCAACTGACCTACAAAAAAGGGTGATCAACGCCTCCTCTTTTCCCGACGTACAGCGATGGGTCAATGAAGCTCTATGGATGATGTTAGGCGGTGATCACAGGGTCTAGAAAAGGTCCTCCGGACGATGATTATCTTCTTTATTATATTTTTGGTGTTTTTGGGAGAAATTTTTTATTTCCTGCAAACACAAGTTGACGCATCAAAAGTTGTGAAAATAGATTAGTATAGACGTTGATTTCTATAAAAAAGACCACAATAAAGGATTTTACGAGAACCTTAGGGGTTAATTATCGGAATATAGGCCAATTCTTAGTGTAGAATTTAATTAAGAGGATTTTCACAAGATCAAATCCTAAAAAGGTCTAGGTTAAATTAAGTGCACCAACACCCTAAGTGTAAAATGAGATATACAAACCTAGGGAGACAAGCAAGCAAAGCAATTTCTACACAAGATAATTGCACAAGTGAAATTGCAAGAAACTATAAGGATTCTCCTGTATAAATATATGAGCATGAGATCAGTGAAGATCCATATGCAATACAATGTTTTTCCTCGTCCCATGCCAGCATATAGATGAATTCAAATGACCTAAAACAAAAACCTTGCAAACTTGACCTAAAATCAACCCAAAAAATTTCGAAAGCAAATGCACCAAAATTTAATTCCAACAATTTTTACAAGTCCTAAATACGTCAAAGAAGCTCCCTAAAAATTTTCAAGTCATTTGAAATTGAATTTTACAAATAGATAAAATTGTACTATCCTAGTTAAGTATATTTCCTCTTATTCAAATTTTGAAAATATTATATGTAAGGTTCATTTATATCTCTGAACCCAAATATAAATTTCTCAAAAATATCTAAAAATTATTTGAAACTACCACTGTTCAAACCTAAGTTTGGAAAAATTTGCATTTATATTTAAATGACAGTTGAAAATAAATTATTTTAATCTAAGAAAATTCATGGAGATTATAAATACCTTCAAGGTCCTCTTGAATTTTTTCAAATTTAAAAATTCAAATCTATATCCTCTACTAGTTGAAACCCAAAAATGGAACTACAAATAAAAAATATAAAAGAAAAAGGAAATTTTCCCTTTTACCTATTGGACCGGCCTTCTGGCCCAACTCACCTTGCGCCTGGGCTTAGCCCGCCAACAGAACCCACGTCGCTCACCCCTTCCGTTTGTGGCCGATAGGCAAGGCCCAACTATCGGGTCGTCGTCTCCATGCACCTAAATGTGTGGCGCTCGACATTAGCTCGCACAGGGACGGTAGGCCAACGACCAACTACCCCATCTAGCCACTGGTAGAGCATCTCCAGCCAATGCCCCATATGCTTCCCTATCCCTAATTTAGGTGAGAACAGTGAAAAATCCCCCTCCAGCCTGTTGGAAATATGCCCTAGAGGCAATAATAAAGTTGTTATTATTCTATTTTCATGTTCATGATTAAGTTTATGTTCTATGCTAGAATTGCATTGGTTCTTGGATATGAGATTCAGAGAAAAACCTAATTGCATGTGTGGAATAATAAACACCATTTAGATCCCTAGTCAGGCCTCTAGACTAGCTCATGTATTGTTGATGGTCTTGTTTTTCTGATCATGGGTATTGTTAATGTAACAAGGATGCCGGCAATAATGGGAACACATTGTTAGGGTAACAATGGTGTTGGATAGACCCCCTTATGAGATACTGCGAGATCACTTCGTCAATATGTTGTCAGTATCTTCTCATTATGTGTTAACGTTTACTTGCGTCCTTAGACCATGAGAATATCGTAGACCCGGATACCGGATGGTTGCTTTGGGGTCATCAAACGTTACTCCATAACTGGGTAATTATAAAGGTGACTTTCAGGTACACCAGAAAGTATATCGTGCTTCAAGATATGTCAAGACTGGGATTTGCCCATCCGGCGATGGAGAGATACACTCTGGGCCCACTCGGTATTATGGTGTCCAGCATCGCCTGGCCAAGTATTGTGACTAAAGGGTTAGTCACGGGGACACCGGAATACGGAAACGAGAAAAGAGTACAAACCGGTAACGAGGATAACTAGGTATAGTGATCAAGGAGTTGATCACAGGGATACCATAAAAGTCTCGCCTCGGGTTGTGTAATGTATCGTGAGGCAAAAGGATGATATGCGGTAATACGAGGTTCGCTCGATAAAGATCTTCGATGATATGTGGGAGTCGTTATGGGTGTCTAGATCCCGCTGATGATTATTGACCGGAAGGTGTTCCGGACATGTCCACATATACTCGAACCTATAGGGTCACGCGCTTAACATTTTAGCGACATTTAGAAATGCTACGATTTATGGAGAACGAGAGAGAAGGGTTCCAAAATTGTTTCGGATGATCTTGAAAGTGTTCCGGAGGTCCCAGATGGTTCCGGTGATGTCCAGAAGTGTTCCGGAAAGTATCAGAAGGTTCTAGAAGGTTCTAGAAGGTTCCAGAAGGTTCCAGAAGTTCTAGAAGGTTCTGGTGGAGTTGGACTCTAACTCCATCAAGGAGTTCCTGTTGGAGTAGAACTCCACCTTCCTAGGGAGAGCTGCCCCACCCCCTTTAAATACAGGGGCAGGGCACCTCAAAGGGCATCCCAAGCAGCCCCAAAGGCAGCCCTAGCCCCTTGGCCGAAACCCTAGGCAGCCGCCACCTCTAGATTGGCCGCAGCCTCCTCTTCCTCTCTCTTGTAAATTGGATCTAGTTCAGCTGTCGGTGCGCTGCTGCTTCTCCTTCTCGTAGATCCCCGCTGTTCTTGTGTGCTGGTCCACACATTACCGCGGTGTCGCTGATCCGGTACGCGTGGATACCTCAGAGACGTTGTACACTTCGGCGTTCGATCGGGCGAACTATTCGCGAGGAGATCACTCTCGCGGCTGGGAGGTATAACCTAGTTGCGGGAGTCTGCGGACTTCATCGACATCGTCAACTTCTCCGCTGCATTGACGTGATCGGCGAAGGTATGATATCGTTGCCTACACCTCGATAGTGGATCTTGGTTTGGTTCGTGTACGGTAAATTTTTGTTTTGCGTAGCACGTTCCCCAACACAGCCGAGTCCCCAACTCATTCCCCATCCTTTTTGGTTCCCTATCCCCCGCCCGTCGTTCCTCATTTCTGAGGAAGCATTTCTCATTCCCCATCCATCAACCATCAGCTTCATCTCTCCTTCGCCCTGCATCCCATGCCCGCTCGGACTTCGTCGCCCCTGCTGGGTTCGTCATCGCGGGGTTCGTCGTCTCCATCGGCTTCGACATCGCGGCCACCTCCATTCTCCATGCCGCCTCGCAACACCTCGTCTAGGTTGTAGCCACCTCCATCACCCCAAGCCACGAATCCTTGTTCCTCCGCCGCCCATGGCACTGCTAGGCAATGCACTGCGGCAGGCCATCATGTCGGGGGGCGCTTACGCGGCGCTGCGGCGGCCACCACCTGCGTCGCCATCGCCGCCACCTGCGTCGCCGTCACCGCCACCACCGCCACAGGGGCGAGCCTTGGGATCGTGTTCCCCGCCGAGCCCGCAGAGCGGCCCTTCTGCCGTGAGTGCCGCATGCTAGAGGCGCTCCTAGCAGCCGCCAGTAACTGGGAGGAGGAGCCCAAGGCGTACCGTTAACAAGGCGGCGCGTTCTACATGACCATAGCCGAGGTCGTTGACTTCTACTGGATGGTCGTCTTCATGCCATCCATTGTCCTCTTTGCCTCATCCGCCGCGTACCTCATAACAGGTGAGTCCGCCCCCGCGCTGCTCTTGGTAATGCTCCGATTTAGCTAGGTTAAGGTGTCGATTTGTTTATCAGTATTGGATGAGTATTGATTCCATGCTTTACCCCTTCAACAGGAGTTACACAGATCATGTAGCACCTCCCATATTGGATATTGAGTTACTTATTTCATAATGATCGTTTTTAGTTGTAAAAGCCAATGACTTTCAAAAAACACCCTGACTTTTCTCACTTTGCACTCATCTCTTTCTACCTTCCCATGAAATAAGTAATCCACGTTGATCTACACTGAAGTGTTAATTATGGAACACCACAGACTTGAATATTAATTAGGCTCTCTTTCAAATCACCTTATCTCCTGTGAGGAAAAAGCTTAAGTAAATTGTAAGTTTAAATCTAGATGGAAACCTAATCATGGACCTATCAATAATGTTATACTTATATGCTTCATACAAATTTGGCATTTCGTCAAGTAATATGATGAATCCTTGCGCTAGAACTATTGATGCAATTCATTGGCGGCAATGTAGCATGACCTTAACGGATGGATAGGGATATGCTTCAAAGAACCTGCAGCATTTCTATGTTGCAGTAGATTCTTAGTTGTTCTATTGTACTATAATTCAAGTATCTATGGATGATTCATGATGATATTGTTTATGTACTTGGTTTGCTTACCTCACTGTGTGAGGCTCTAAATGACTAAATTCCTTTGTTCTGCTTGTACCTAAAATCTCTTACATAAATATAGTTTATACTGTCGGTGCCTCTCCTATAATTTTCCTCTCAAGAAAATATTGTGTATGTACATTTTGTATTAGCAAATCTATTTTTCTTTGTTCTGTATCCATTTTCTTTGCAGTCAAGTGCCATTGTCAGTGAAGAAGCCTTCAAATTCAATTGTGGTTCTTCTTTTTTGAATATTAAAACAATCTATACTTGCAGGATTATCTATTGCATACGCTGCTCCTAGGAGGCATCCAAGACCAATTATTTTTACCATTACAAATAACATGTTAGTTATAGGATACTAATAAAACACGGAAGAGTGAAATATGGGGAACGAGATTTAGGGACTCGGTTGGAGTGTGAAGAGATTTTAGGGAAGGAATCTTTTGGGATGAATCTTCAAATGAGGATATGGGAATGGATTTTAGGGACTTGGTTGGAGATGCTCTTACTGCCCGCCATTATGCTAGTACACACGCGCCTCTGTCCGCTCTGCCATGCATCCGATTGTAGTCGGAGAAAGCCGTTGGGCAACCACATGATCTCGGGGCCGTCCGTCAACTCCAGCAGGCACCACTTTCTTCCCCTTCTCATTTCTATCGCATGTGAGCTCCTCCTCCTCTCTACAATCTCGCTTTTGCGTTCCCTACTCCACTGCGCATCTCCTGAAGCAATTTTGGAGCTTGCCGCGGAGCCCATTGCTCGGAATCCTACCAACTTTGGAGCTTCGGCGAGAGCGCCACCACTGGCACCACTAGTGCAGAAACCCTTATAGCACAAACCTTATTAGTGGCGCCCCCCCCAAAAAGCCACGCCACTGGTATTTGCGGAAATTATCAGTGGCATGCCCAAATCATCCCACGCCACTAATAAATAATTACTAGTGGCGTGCCGACCAGAGGACACGCCACTAGTGCAGAAACTCCTTATAAGTTAAAGGTTACTAGTGGCGTGCCTCTAAACACACACGCCATTGGTAACTTGCCAAAATACCAGTGGCGTGCGACCAAACCGGCACGCCACTAGTATTTAGCTTACTAGTGGCGTTCGTTCAGATGCACACGCCACTAGTAACTGGACTATTCTGTTCAAAAACAAAAAAACTGAACCATTTACTAGTGGCGTGTGTATGTATACACACGCCACTAATAACTGGGTTACTAGTGGCGTGCTATATACACATACGCCACTAATAGTTGATTTGTTTTTTTTAGAACTACGTAGTTTCTTCTTCTCGGTAACTCCTCTCTCCCTCTCTCTCCCCTTTTCTTTCCTTGCTCCGCTGCTAAACTTCTCCCCAAAGCCCCCCCCTTGCTTCTTGCTGATTTTCCAAAGCGTCGCCGTGAAGGTCCTCCGCCCCCCTTCTTCGCCATCTTCTGCATCCGCGCCGCCTCACCGGCTTCTTCCCCATTTATTTTCTAGCTCCTTCCTCACACGCGCCCACACCCACAGGCCCGCATTCCCTTCCTTGCCACTGCCGTCGCAGCCATGTCGGGTTGGGACGAGGGCGCGCTCTTCTACAGCGACCCGGCGCGCTTTTCTACAGTGACTGCGGTGGCCCTTGCGGCGACCCCGCCGCCGCCGACATCACCTGCCATCGCCCCCCCTCCCCCGGGCTCCTTTTCCTTCTTCCCGGCAGATCTGATGCCTCTGACTAACCCGTGCGTTTCCTCGCTTGTTCCAGCAGTGAGAGCCTGGTGCACAGCCGCGACCATGTTACCATCGCCATCGAGGACCTCGACGCCGAGTGGTTTGTTGCCATGTGCCTCTCATCTTCTCCCTCCCCCATCCCTTTTGTGATCCAGATCTAGCTCGCGGCGGCGCCGGACATGTCGTCCTCGGCGGCTGCGTGGTGGTCCGCCTCCAGGTTCCTGCAGGTTCATATGGGCACAGCGGCGGGTGGGCAGTCCCTAATGTTCGGACTGCGATGACATCTCCTTTGGCAAAGGCGCTCTTTGCGATTGATGGTATGTTATGCATGCACCTCTAATAATCTGTTAGTGTTGTTATTTTTCCCGTCCTGCCTTCGTTTGATCTTTGAATATTTCAATTTAGGTATTTGATTAGTTTATCCTCCAGTCCTCTTGTTAATTGGTTAGTTACCAGTCTTCACTGGCTGAGTTTTCGAAGAGCAGTTAGTTTACACATGAGCTATTTCACCTTCCATATTTGGGTATAAACAATTTTGTTCAATCACTCAATGTTTAACATAGGGTTTCCTTCCGTTTAATCTGTGTTTAATTTCCATTGTCAGTTTGTTGTGTCTATCTTCTATTGTTAAAAGCCTCCTTAGCTCTTGAAGGGAACTATTGTGAGCTGTAACTCAAAGGTGGCTTATAAAGATCTTCACACTAAAATTATCAAAATCCGTACTTAAAATTTAGCAGCCAAGTAAGCACATTAGTTTCTTTGAGATCCATAGGGCAAAAGGAATCCATTACAAAAGCAAGAATTCTAATCGTGTCTAAAATTCATACCTGGAGCTGCTGGTTCTTGATTATTGCAAATGCCTCACCCATGCTGCAGGTGTGCAACATTATCATTGTTCGACAAAGAAGATTGACTCCTTAAAAAGTTACTATGTTGAGTCCACATTTTAGCTTTACTATGTTGAGTTTTGGATATATGAACTACTTAAAGCATATTTATCAGAGCCATAACAGCAAATTGTTGCTAGAATTTGTAAATATTCTTGTAACAGTAAATATTCCCCAATGCAGCAATTTCAATTGGCCCCAAGTGTTCCTTTCATTTTCTTTCAATCAAATGCCAAATCTTGATGTGATGTTGGCTGGCTATGATTTTTATGCAGGAGTTACCAGAGTATTCTTTGGATCTGATTTTGTAACTGTAACAAAATCAGATGAAACTACTTGGGATTATCTTAAGCCTGAGATTTTTGCTGCGATAATGGATTTCTACTCATCTGGGCAGCCACTTTTTCTGGACTCAAATACTGCAGCTTCAATGGACACAGCAATTCATGAGGTATCTTGGTCAACATCCATGCATATCCTGTTCTACATTATGCCGTGTCTTGTTTTCGGCATGGCCATTCCTTTCTTGTTTTCAGCATGGCCATTCCTTTCTACATTATGTCAGCATGTTTTGTTTTCTGCATGGCCAATATAAACTCTCTGAATACTATCTACAGTTTTAGAAAAACAATAAACATGGCATAACCTTTTGGTTTATTTAGTCATATCGCTTATTGGCAAAGTACTATTAGGGCAGCACGCAAAGTTAATCGGTGTTGGTTTTGGGTAAGATATGGCCATACAATATAAGATACACATCTGACAAATATGATGTCCACTACAATACCTCTGAATAATACTGCTACCTCAATCCTGAATGTTCATACTGTAAATACTTTTGTGTGTACCAAGAAGGTAGGTAGCACTGACACACATTTTGTTTTCAAGAATAACCAAAAAACTTTGCTTGTCATGTTTGTAAGAGTATCTGCTTGAGATTCTAAATCTGTTGTGCAAACTTTGTCTTATGCCATAGGATGATTCAGAAATAGTTGCTATGATAAAAGAATTGTTGGAGACTCGTATTCGGCCAGCTGTTCAAGATGATGGTGGTGACATTGAATACCGAGGATTTGATCCGTTAGTCTCTCTCTCTCACACACACACACTCATGTTTATATGTAGTCGTGATCTTAAGAATTCAGCTGCATAGTCTCACTGTGATGCTATCCTTTCAGAGAAACAGGGATAGTGAAGCTAAAAATGCAAGGTGCCTGCAGCGGCTGTCCAAGTTCATCAGTCACGTTGAAGTTTGGGATAGAAAACATGCTCATGCATTATGTGCCTGAGGTAACACTCTGATGCTTTATTTCCTGTTTCTACAACACCTCCTAGTGTTTTGTACATCAGTTAAAAAGCTTTCTATTTGACAACTAGAGTGCTGGTTATTTGGTAATATTCAGGAAATCGGTCACAATTGCTATTGCTTCTTATGATCAGCTTGCTTAACAGAGTGACTTGTTCATCTTCGATCCATATATCCTTGTTAGCAGGCTTCACAAACTTCAATGTTTCACACTTCTTTGGCAGGTGAAAGGTGTGGAGCAGGAGTTTGGTGGTGATGAGGAAGCTGAACTGGCTGGCCAGATGGAATGAGTCTTTTATGGGAGAATCACAACCTTTCATGCATATTTCATCCCTTGAAATGTTTTGGGAAATTTGAACCTCCCAAAACCATAGGTTATCACTATGTTTTGTAAGAAAAACCAGGAATAGCTTGAAGTTTTTTTTTCCGACAATTACAAGAATGTAGCTTTGATCATGATGTATGTGAGAAGCAGACTATCACAGATGGTAGAGAGGCAGCAGTAGCCTAAACCAGCATCAGTTGCATTAGGGCTGAAAATGAGTGGTGTTTGTAAACCTAAACCCAAAAATTTTTTTGGGCCCACATAATGTACTAGTGGCATGTGATCAATAAAGCATGCCACTAATGACATATTTTTTTTGGACCTACAAAAACATACTAGTGGCGTGGCCCACTGGGGGGCACGCCACTAATAGCAATATCTATTAGTGGCGTGGGCATTTTAGGGCACGCCACTGGTAATTCTTACTAGTGGCGTGTGTATTGGGGCACGCCACTAATAAGTCTGTTACTAGTGGCGTGCTGGAGCCACGCCACTAGTAACAATTACCAGTGGCGTGATACTAGTGGCGTGCCCTGGGCACGCCACTAATAGACTTTTGGGCACGCCACTAATAGGGGGGTTCTGCACTAGTGCACCATTGGCTTCTCCGCATCCCACGATGTGCGCGACCTGTGGACTTTGCCAAATCACTTCGCCAATCTCCGTTGATCCTGTTTCCGTGCTTTGCCAAGCTATTTTCGTCCTAGTCTCCGGCCAAGCTTCCTTAGTGAGTTTGAACATGATTTCAGGGCTTCTCTAGCTTCCTATGGAACTCTTTGCTCCTCTTCAGTGCTCTATTTCCCTCTGCATGCCCTAGATACTGACCTCCTCGACAATTGAACCTCCTTGCCACCAGGGATGTCGAAGGCCTCATCATCAACCTAGCCTCAACAAGCCAGCATTGGGATCTTGCTCAGGGAGTCTCTAGGGAGCTTCTGGCGCCAAGATCTGGATTGTAGCCGCACTACATTGACCTGCTTGACGGCACCACATCTCCCTCGCTGCCGCCCACCGCGTCTTCCTCTACTCCGACCTTCCTTGCTTCGATTCTGGCTTTAGTGACCTCCAGGTGAGCTCTTGAGTCTTTCCCATCCCTTCTTTCTTTCACCACGGTGCTCGACCGCCTTCGCCACCGATGCCTTGTTCTACCTCACTGCCAGCAAGCTGTTGTTCGGAGCTTTGATGAACCACTAGCCTTGTCGACCACGAAAATGGAACGATGGCAATGTCAGGAGCTAAGGGTGGAAAGAAAGCTCGAGGCTCATAGCTCGGCTCGAGCTCAGCAGGACTCGACTCGGGCTTGGCTCGGCTCGGAGGCACAACGAGCCGAGACCGAGCCTCCTCCTCAGCTCGTAAAGCTTGCAGAGACAAGCCAAAAAGCTCACGAGCCGCTCGTAGGCTCGTTTGGGCTCGTTACATTAAAAAATTTGATATGACCTTTGCTAAAAACTAATAATTCACATGTATATATTGAACAATTATATAATGTCAATTCCTATAGTGGGCCGCTACAGCGTTTGCATGGAGTAAGTAGTTGCTATATATAAGGTAACCAAGATATCGCTCCAGTAATGTCAAAGTATCCAAAGTTGGGTAGATCAAAACCTAGATATTCTGAATTTCTACTGCATTTGTCTTGAATCCAAATCCTTTAGTGCGAGGATCCGGACTTAACTTCTAGACCTTCCCTGTGTATCTCCTCATCAGTCCAGGATCAAGCTGATGAACACAGGCGAATTGATATCACTGCACACATCACGAAACATTTCAGAAACATAAACAATTGAGTTATAGTAGTGATATGACTAAATAAAGTAACTAGGACTTATATCCCTTACCATTCAGAAACACAGCGGAAAATAAAGCGTAGATGTCTCCATCTCAACCACAGGCAGTCGACGGAGGCCACGTGACCCAAACCTCAGCATTGACGTAGAAGATTCCTCATAGTCTTTATCGTCTACATAGATATCTGAACACGTCCAACAAACAATATGCTCGATGTGTACTTCACGTACTCAGCAAGCCACCTGGCGGCAGATGGTCCTACTATACTATATGCAAGGCTTCAAGGAAGGCTTTATGGTTTATTTGTGTAAAGCAACTTTTAGTTGAATTACTATAATAGATTCAAAGGCAGTATTTTGATATAAATCAGTTTTAATATCAAGGGTGTTTCTCATAAATGTGAGGGCCCACGACCAACACATGCGAGTAAGGCGTCCGGCCTGAACTCATCCATAAGTTCCAACCACCTTTTCACATTTCTAGAACTGGGGTAGAGGGAATTAGCAAGGGGGAGACATGTCCTTTTCATCAAGAATGAGTCTTGTGTCATCTGTGACCGTGGATACGGCTAATCGATTAGTTTTATTACTCTGCAGAGTTTCTACACTTTATCCACATGACACGATCATCCCCTTATGCCAAGCTGCGCAGGCTTGTACACATGCTCATCAGTGTGTCGGCAGGGTGACTGTGCGAGGTCTTTTAGCTAGATCCCCCTAAGGTGTGACATGCCCACTGGGTCTGACCCGGAGTTGAGAGTACATCCCCACAGTCCAGTCCCCCATCTGTGCCGAGGGTCCTCGTAGCTATGTCCACCCCTTCTGCGGTACGGCAACATCGGCACCAAAGGCTGACTAACCTACTTGACCAAGCCAGTGCCCATATAGCATGTGGTTGTACTGTTGTCACAATTCTCCAACTTCAAGACTTCAGCCTTAAGCGGTACGGACGACCAATGGTTCCTTTAAAACCGGCCTTCTGCGGGTAGGACAACCATATGCTCCTTCAACATTGATTCAGCTGTCGCTCGCACCATTTTAGATGGTAAGTTTCACCCAGAGTAGAATTTGGAAGAATAGAGAGAAAACAACGGGCATCCAGCCCTAGCTCAGCGAGCTCAACAACAAGTTTCAATATCAAGGATCATTGATCCAAAGATCATTCAAAGATCATTTCCTCCGAAGAGGCAAATCAAAACATCCTAAGGATATATTTAAGCATGGCTAAGCATTTCTCTACTTTATTCAGAAATAGTAACATATTAATCTACTCAGGGTATCAAGTAAACGGCGACAAGCGGAAAGATAATGGTGTGTCAATCGACACGCTAGCTACTAGAATAAAAAAGTATGCATGTTTATAAATAATAAAATATAATGACTTTGAAAATATAGGATCAACATGATCAAGAAGAGGGGACATGCCTTCGTTGACGAGTTGGTCTTCTTCTGCAGGAACTTGTTCTTATCGAACGCCGTTACTTCCTATTCGTCGCAACGGCAATAAAGTGCAAAGCAAATGAATATAACTCTAAATTAAATATCAAATGCAAATACCAGAAAAATAGGGCTAGCAAGGTCGGATAGGTCTCAAAGGATAAGGGTGAAGGGATAGGATTGTCGAAAGACAACTAGGAAGGTGTGAGCTTATATATCTCAATCAGATAGAGTACATGTACTCGAAAGATGGTCTTCCGGATCAGATCATTCTAGAAAAAGGATAGATTTATGGAGGATAGGATTTGCATGCCAAATGACTCAAGTTAATCCACATGCGAGATAGGGATAGATGTGCAACTGGGAACAGGATATGGTTGATGACAACAATAGCACAACCATATGATTAAACATGAAAACCCGACATACTAGTAAAATAAGCATAACCTATCATACTGGTAGACAAGCAAGGTCCTAAACCAATTCACAGCAAACTATTATCCAAAACATAGAATTAAACTATGTTTAAACAAATAATTAAAATATAAACAAGAGTACAATAATGTACTAAACCAATTCACAGCAAACTATTATCCAAAACATAGAATTGACTATATATATATATATATATATATTGATAATATATTATCAATCATTCGGGCGTGGCAGACCCGTACCAAAGAATATATTGGGGCAAAATACAAAAATGTGATGTGATATATAATAAAGCTGAAGATAGACACGAAGCAGCTGGGTGTAGGAATAAAGCTGAAGATAGACACGAAGCAGCTGAGTTGTACCCGTGAAGATAAAAGAATCCAGAAGGATAGCCACGCATGAAGTCTACAAAAGGCTACCAAGCCTAGACATCCAGGTGGACGGTCATGCGTGAAGCGTACGAAAGGCTACCAAGCCTATAATTATTAAATAATGGAGAAGAGCTCTTCGCGCGCGGCTATAAAAGGAGGTTGCAGCCAGGCTCAAAGGGCATCAGAAAAATCATCTGCGAAGGCAATCACACATAGCTAGAGCAAGAGAGAGCACTCCACTCCACTTCTTCTTTAGTTTCCACTCCACTCCACATCCTCTTTAGTAGCCACTCTTCCCTTGTAACATAGTCGCTACTCGAGGTTTGTAATATTAAGAAGGTAATTTCCCTTTTCTGTTTGTAAGCTGTTTGGGGGTTCCCGAAAGGGAAAACCATATGTAAACTAGTTTATGGAAATGAAGTAGTTCTGTTTTGAAAATCCCTTGGTGTTTTTAGCTTCAGTTCTATGAGACGGGATTTTTATACTAAGGATCCTATAGGAGAAACCTCTGCGGTAGTTCTCAGTTGAAGCCCTGCACATGGCATAGGGTATAGAGGACTCGGTTTCCGCTAAGAGAAGTGTTCCCTTCGGGTGGAACTGTCTGGGAAGACGATATAAAACCCATCCCATATGGTTGCAGCTAGAAGTATCCGGGGAAAGCTTAGCTACTTCTAAAGTAAATTAGTGATAAATATGGTGAGTACCGAGTAGGATTTTTACAACTGATAAGCACACACCCGGCTGTCTTGTTGCTTTCGCCAACCCACAAGATCCTGCAAGAACGCTAGCGTTGAATATTAACCATAATCAGTAGTGAAGAATTTGAATAGTTTTGGATAGTATCGCAGCACCTGAATAGTTTCATGAATAGTGTTTCGAATTTTGAATAGTAAAAGTGAATAGTAAAGGTGAATACTAAAAGTAAAAGTGAATAGTGTTTTCGAATACTGTCTGAATAAGTCTCATCGTGCCTCTGAGTTAGATCATTGTGTCTGAATAAGCATATCTTGAAGACTGAATACTTAGATTTAGAGTGAGTAGTAATCTTAAAATCCTGGTATCAGAGCCTGGTCATCATTGAAAAATTAAAATATCTAAATCTAGAAGTAAGTACTGGTAAAATTGTCAATACAAAAGACAATAATAATATAAGGTGCAGATTAAATTCCTCTAAAGAGCATAGTTAGCATACTTCACATAGCCAGTTAAATTTAGTGGTTGATTTATTACATAACTTTTATATAACTTGGGGTAGAAGACAGGACGAACTAGACCTCAAATTAGACAAAATATATAAAGAATATAAAAGGCTTGAGGAGCAATACTCTCTTATCAGTAATAATTTAAATCTAGTGTTAAAAGCTCTAGAAGATAGTAGGACAAAACAAAATATAGTCAGCCAAAATAGCGACTATATCAAGGAAGATATAAGATTAATTGGTAAGAAGCTAGAATTAGATAACGCATTTGCTAAGAAACATAAGCTACCAAAAGGTTTAAATTTTGAGCTAGAAATAATTAAAATTAAAAATTTAGTAGAAGAAGTTAAGACCCTAGTTCTATCGTAGGTGTATGTCAGAATATAAACAAGCTTTAAAAGAAACAGAAAAATATCTTGCTCATCCTATTGGCTTTTCCAACTACGAGTCATCTAAGGAAGATTCTAAGGTAATAATAAGACAAAACAATACCATACTGCAGTTATTAGTTCAAATCTTGAATAAACTCAATACTGAAGAAAGTGGTAAAGAGTTAGTACTAGCCTCCTCTGGTTTAATTGTATCCACCAGAACAATAAACTCAGAAAAATAGACATATCTAAAAGCTTCTGCAGACGAGATAAATCACTCCAAATAGTAGATAGAGATGCCAAACCTTTAACTATAATAGACAAGTTGAAAGGAAAATATGAAGATGTGGATAATTTAGAAGAAGTCATAAATCTAGAAAGAGATCTTGAAAGATATCAGAGAGATACCCTAAGGAAAATAAAGCCTCAACAGATATATCAAATGGGTATGTTTGAAAATAAGTCAGGATTATATAGAATATCCAGAGAAGTAGAATTAAGTGTTTTAACACAGCCAGTAGAATTAAGGGTTGTAAGTAAGCAATTTGAAAATGAACTTAAATATTCAGGTTATAAATTTATACATCAAGGAATGTATATTATAGGAATTAAAGGTATGACAAGAAAGAAATTAGGAACTAAAGTTCTAAGAACCTTATTAGATAAAAGATGGGATACAGTTAATAAAGCAGCACTAGGTTTTTTAGAAGGAGATATGAATGAAAATAAACTAATAACATATATAGCGCCAAACCTAATTATGCCTATAAAAGAATTCATAGAGAAAATGAGTTTTGGGTTCGAGACCAAAGGGTATGAAGAATTTAAAGGAACAAATTTATTAGTAAGCATAGAGTTTGTTGGAAGGCTAAATAATAAAAGTAGGACTAAATACAAGGTAAATGTCAATGATGTAATTGAAAGTATGCAATCAAAAGGTATAAAATTCATAAGTCCCTTAAGAATTGATTCTGAAGAAAGGGCAGGAGAAGAATGGAACATAAGTGATTTAATAAAAAGTAAGGTTTTAAAACAACCTGAAGATTATGTAAGCTATCAAAATAAAGCAGGAAACACTAGTATTAGGTTTATAAATTATAAAACAAGAGCCTTAGATGATCTAGACTCAGTCATATCAGAACAAGATATTGAAGATAACAGAAGGCATAGTGTTTCAGAATTCATGGAAAACCCAGACTTAGATAGTGAAATAAGATATTGTGAAGATAAGTTAAAACAAGTATCTAATGAATATAATAATACTATGACGCATGAATGGCCTAAAGTAAGAGAAAGAGAACTATATTTCTGTAGAGAATTATCCAGGTTAAAGAAGACAAAGAAAGATAAAGAATTATTTATAGAAGAGAGGACGGATAAGGAAAGGCATATTAAAACTGAAGAAAGAATAGATAATAAAAACAAAGGTATACATATGGATAGCAATAATTCTATAACTGAAAAGGAGCAATGGGAAAGGAATGAAAAATGGTTATTAGAAAGCTATGAAGAAGAAGAAGCATTAGTAAATGAAATATATAATGAAGGACAAGCTATAGATGCCTCACAACAATATGATGACTTTTTAGACTCTTTAGATGAAGTAGGAATACATAATCTAGAAAATGCAATGGAAGCAATGGAAGTGGATATAGGAGTAGGAAAGAAAAGAAGTAGGTACGGTGAAGGTTCAGTAAAGAATGAAGGAGAATTTGATAGACCATCTAGATTTCCGGGAAATTGGCCTCCAGAAAAAGAAGAAGCCTCATATAACTATATCCCTGGCCAATACAAATATATGGGATCTAAAAGAAGAGATTTTGAAAGGTCAGTAAAATTTCAAAATCATAAAAGTGATGGTGCAATATTGAATCTAGCTGCACATGACCCAATTGATTGGCCAAATATCATAAGCATATGGAAGGGTTTGATAGTCCAAAAATACATTCAAAACCAGCACAATATAGGAAATAAGGTAGAAGATATGATTACTTATTTAGAAACATTTTTTGGAGAATCTGCAAAAGTCTTATGGGAACAACGGGTAGAAGGTAATCCTAATAACTATGTAGAATTAAAAAGAGCAGGTAGCAACCCAAACAATTTTGCAAATATAATATCAAATATTATTATAGCAGAAGATCCAGAGCTAAGATACACCACACTACAAAATGAAAGGTTGAGAGAAATTGAGAAGTTGACACTAACAAGTTGGAAAGGTATAAAGGAATTTTCACAACACTACTTATATAATACTACTACCGCCAAACAAGGTTATAACAAAGGAGTAGTTGAAAGATACTTCAACAAATTACCAGATCCTCTAGGAAGCATGATATTTGAAGAATATAAAAAGGAAACTGAAGATTCTGTTATTAACATATCACAAGCAATAACATTTGTATTCAAGCAATTAAGGAAAATATGCACTAGTATACAAGCCCAAAGGTCTATGAAGCATTCAGACTATAATTTCTGCACCAAGATAGTTCAAATACCATTAACATATGGTGAGGAGAGACCTAAGAGTAAGAGATATCATAGACCCCAAAAAAGAGATAGTAATAATTTTAGAACAAAGAGAAGATATTTCCTTAGAAGATCAGATAATAAAGTTCCGTTTTTACATAAAAGGAATGTAAGACGTTACAATCCAAGAAAGAATTATGATAAAACATGCAGATGTTTTATATGTAATTCACCTGACCATTTAAGTAAAACTTGCCCAAATAAGGACCAGAAAAGATATTCTAGTAAATATGAAGAACAAGAAAGGGTTTTAATAGTAGATAGTGTAAATGAAAACATATTAGTATGTGATGATGAAATAAAGAATGATGAGTCGATATATTCAATTATTGAAACAGATGAACTTGAAAACAAAGAAGCTAAATATGAATCAAGTAATGATGATATAGACTTAATAGATGAGTTAGTAGGATTAAGAATAGAGATGATGAATCAAGTAAGCTGTGAGCATGATTGGATTAGAGGTAAATGTGATTATAATATAAAATGCGCGTTCTGCATATATTATCCAAGTTAGGATAATAGAGCTACTTGTAGTCTATGTTTGAAACAAGCTTGCTCTGAATGTTTAAAAGCAAACAACCAAAGGTGGAGAAGAGAGATAGAATTACAACCAGAAGGAGAAATATTGTCTAGTAGGGTTAGAATCTTAAAAAATAGAGTAAATAATCTAGAAGTAGAAATAGAATACTTAAGGAAGAAGTTAGAGGACAAAGGGTTACAAGAAGATAGAGTGGTAGAAAACACTGAGTTTAAAGAAGAAACTATAACCATGAAAGATAGCAAGGGTGCTAAATTAATTCAGCTAAATGAGGTTATAACTAAGTTTGGGAATAAATATATAGTTAAATTGCCATTTAAAGAAATATTAGGAATAAAAATCCCGGTTAAAATAAAACTAAGTACAAACGTCACCTATAAGATATTAGCATTAGTAGACACAGGATGTACAAAAAATATTATTCATGATAAATACTTTATAAAGTGTCCTGAAATAGTCCACACTATAGATATTGATAAAGCAGAAACTTCCACAGACATGTCAAGAATAAGAAAGGTTCATAACCAGTTAGCCTATAATATAGAATTATATAAATGGAACAAAATATATCATAGATGAAATTACAATAAGGGACTTATCCATGATAAATGATGAAATGATTATTGGCCTAAGATTTTTACAACAATCAGTGCAGACCACTATTATACATGAACAAGGTATTACATTTATCCCATATCAAGACAATATTCCATATATTTCAGAAGTGCGAAAGCGTGGTGAAACTACCAAACCACAAAACTTAAAAATTTCTGCCCTTGAGAGTACAGATATGAAACCTGAAAGAAACATAGAAAATGAACTTAGTGAGAATATAGAAGAATATTATGTGACAAATTCTTGCATAGAATGCATTGGACTACAGTCATTATCACCAAATTGGTATAGAGATATAAAGTCTAAAAAGGATATAGAAAGGATTGTCCAGAGACTAGAAGATATCCAAATAATTGGAGAAATACCTATGAAACATTGGGACAAGAACTCTATCATCTACAAGATAAATATTATAAACCTAGACTATATAATCAAGACATGCCCAATAGAGGCCACCCCAAAGGACATAGAAGAATTTAAAATGCACATTGAAGAATTATTAAAACTAGGAGCAATAAGAGAAAGCAGAAGCCCACATAGATCTGCAGCTTTCATAGTAAGGAATCATTCTGAAATAGCTAGAGGGAAATCAAGAATGGTTATTAATTACAAAAGACTTAATGATAATACCATAGATGATGCATACAATATTTCAAATAAACAGGAATGGATTAATAGAATACAAGGTAGCAAATATTTCTCAAAATTTGACTTAAAAGCTGGCTTCTGGCAAGTAAAAATGGCAGAAGAGTCTATAGAATGGACAGCATTTACATGTCCTCAAGGTCATTTTGAATGGCTTGTAATGCCCTTTGGACTAAAAAATGCTCCTGCTCTATTTCAAAGAAAAATGCAAAATATATTTAATGAAAACCAGAGCTTTATACTAGTATATATAGATGATGTGCTAATATTCTCAAATTTCTATAAGGAGCATATTGCTCACTTAGAAGTCTTCTTTAGAAAGGTAGAGCAAAATGGGTTGATACTATCTAAAAAGAAAATAGAAATTTGCAAAGAAAAAATTAATTTCCTTGGTCATGAAATAGAAGAAGGTAAGATTTATTTACAAGAACATATTGTGAAAAGATTTTACAATTTCCTGATAATATGAATGATAAGAAAGTGCTACAGCAATTTTTAGGAATAGTGAATTATGCTAGAAACTATATAGAAAATTTAGCAAAGCTTGCCGGGCCGCTATATGCAAAGCTAAGAAAGAATGGCCAAAGGTACTTCAATTCGGAAGATATTAAGTTAGTAAGACTAATAAAAGAAAAGGTTAAAAGATTAAAGCCACTAGAATTACCACTAGAAGACTGCTATCTAATTATTGAAACTGATGCTTCTCAATTAGGATGGGGAGCTATATTAAAACAAAGACCAAACAAATATTCAGCTAAAACAGAAGAAAAAATATGCAGATATGCCTCTGGAAGCTATAAATTAAAAACTGTAAATAACACTGACAGGGAAATTTTAGCTATAATCAATGCTATAAATTCTTTCCGTTTATATTTAGGATTTAAAGAATTCACAGTTAGAACAAACTGTGAAGCTATATGCAAATATTACAATCAAGTTAATAGCAAGAAGAGTTCCACTAGAAGATGGGTTTTATTTGAAGATATTATCACTGGAAATGGATACAAAGTTATATTCGAGCATATTAAAGGAAAGGAGAATATATTGCCTGACTTATTTTCTCGTTCATCTATTTTGCAGAAATGAAGCGAATGATGGGCTTTAATGGAGTTGAATCATTCAGCTTTGGTGCTGAAAATAAGCTAAGAATATTCCCACCGAACTCATATAAATTCAAGCCTAAGGACCATATCGTACTAGATGATATTCAAGAATGCATAGTAGATAATTTCTGGTATCAATATAACAATAGGCGAGAAGACAAAGGCTATATGCTATCTATACTAAATAGCCTCGCCGAATATTTTAATAAAATGAATTATTCATTGCCTACCACAGAAACTCCAGAAATATTAGAACATATAGAGGAGAAGCCAATATATGTGGTATTTGAAGGACCGTTACCCGGAATATATATATCATTCGAAGAAATAGTATCCCAAAAAATAGATGCAAAAATATCTGGGGGAATATCGTGGAAGAAATATACTAATATTGATGAAGCTCTTTCTCAAGCTAGAAGGATATTAGGTATAAATTATCATATGGAACCTGCAGCAAAGGAATATATTCATAAATTTAAGAAAGCAAGAAATAAGAAAGCACCAGCCACACCATATCAAGAAGTTCTAAAAAAAGATAATGCTCCAAAATTCACAACATATAAGGAGTGTCTGGTGAAGGGAGTAGATCCCTTAGACGGGGAATGTATAGATTGGAAGATAGAAGAAAAATTTGAGAGCATAACTCCCCAATGGAAAAAAGAGATCAAAGAAGAAATTTTAAAGGACTTAAAAAAGGAAATGGACGAAAAATTTGAAGATATGAAGAAAATATATGAAGAGAAGTATGATATATCATTTCCTGATGAAGACATTATGGATATTGCTGGACATGGGCAAAATCTAAAAAAGAAATAAATTGAAGCCTATATGGAAGAATGTGAGCTAAATAATATTGATAATATATTATCAATCATTCGGGCGTGGCAGACCCGTACCAAAGAATATATTGGGGCAAAATACAAAAATGTGATGTGATATATAATAAAGCTGAAGATAGACACGAAGCAGCTGGGTGCAGGAATAAAGCTGAAGATAGACACGAAGCAGTTGAGTTGTACCCGTGAAGATAAAAGAATCCAGAAGGACAGCCACGCATGAAGTCTACAGAAGGCTACCAAGCCTAGACATCCAGGTGGACGGTCATGCGTGAAGCGTACGAAAGGCTACCAAGCCTATAATTATTAAATAATGGAGAAGAGCTCTTCGCGCGCGGCTATAAAAGGAGGTTGCAGCCAGGCTCAAAGGGCATCAGAAAAATCATCTGCGAAGGCAATCACACATAGCTAGAGCAAGAGAGAGCACTCCACTCCACTTCTTCTTTAGTTTCCACTCCACTCCACATCCTCTTTAGTAGCCACTCTTCCCTTATAACATAGTCGCTACTCGAGGTTTGTAATATTAAGAAGGTAATTTCCCTTTTCTGTTTGTAAGCTGTTTGGGGGTTCCCGAAAGGGAAAACCATATGTAAACTAGTTTATGGAAATGAAGTAGTTCTGTTTTGAAAATCCCTTGGTGTTTTTAGCTTCAGTTCTATGAGACGGGATTTTTATACTAAGGATCCTATAGGAGAAACCTCTGCGGTAGTTCTCAGTTGAAGCCCTGCACATGGCATAGGGTATAGAGGACTCGGTTTCCGCTAAGAGAAGTGTTCCCTTCGGGTGGAACTGTCTGGGAAGACGATATAAAACCCATCCCATATGGTTGCAGCTAGAAGTATCCGGGGAAAGCTTAGCTACTTCTAAAGTAAATTAGTGATAAATATGGTGAGTACCGAGTAGGATTTTTACAACTGATAAGCACACACCCGGCTGTCTTGTTGCTTTCGCCAACCCACAAGATCCTGCAAGAACGCTAGCATTGAATATTAACCATAATCAGTAGTGAAGAATTTGAATAGTTTTGGATAGTATCGCAGCACCTGAATAGTTTCATGAATAGTGTTTCGAATTTTGAATAGTAAAAGTGAATAGTAAAGGTGAATACTAAAAGTAAAAGTGAATAGTGTTTTCGAATACTGTCTGAATAAGTCTCATCGTGCCTCTGAGTTAGATCATTGTGTCTGAATAAGCATATCTTGAAGACTGAATACTTAGATTTAGAGTGAGTAGTAATCAATTGACTATATATATAGTCAACTTTATAAACACGGTGACGTGGCAATCCTAACATAATTAGTAAACATTCATCACGTGTGATTAAAAACATTAACATGCTAATGAGTAATCATGTGCCACGTGCAATAACAATCCGGTGTGTGCTAATAGGCATACATTATATAAGGATTAACTAACATGGAGTAGGTCATATTAATATAAGTTTAGCAAAGATTATGCTTATAATATTATAGGTTATTTGCAATGTTAAATTTTATTATATATATGCATCAGACACTATATGTATACAGGCATATGATCATGCAATATGAATCTTGTTAAACATGAACAACCTTATTCATGATACAAATAAGATTAAACTAACATATCGAACCAACTCATGTCTAATGGCTATTAAAATAAAACTATTGGCATCTATGCATATTATATTCAATTATGTAAACATGCAACATGTTGCTATACGGGCATGGATACACCTAGTAATTAACTAAACATAGTTAATCAACATGATAGAAACTCTTAAGCATGAATATCATATAAAAGGAAAGAAAGAAATAAATAAAATAATCATACATATAACTATATGAAACTAAAGGCTAACATAAAATGTTACTTAATTTAGTAATCAAACAATAATAAAAATATTAGAGATGAACATATGGTGATGCGGGTGATTTTGGATAGAGATTCATGGTGGAAAAGAATGGCATAATGTGCCATAAGATGATTAGAGATTAACTACATGGGTGGTGGCGACATTCGCAACACGAAACGGTCGGAATTGGACATAGATTGGTTCTGGACAGATCGGAGGATTTTTTATGTTGCGCGATGCTTGCTCAACGAAATCACAATCCGTCAATTGGGTTAGAATCTAGACACACAGAAGTACAATCCTACCAAAGAGTTTTGGAGAATTCTTACTGAGTCAACGGGAAAAGATCAGACAAGTTAGACATTTTGCAGATTGAATCTGGATGTCCGCAGATAGCACGTCGGAGATGGATCAATTCCCAACAAACGGCTACATGGATGAAGGTGAAAATTTATAGAGATGTTCATAGATATCTAAGGCACAACTTCACCAAAAGAATTCTTCAAAGACTCACCGGATTAACGGGGAAAGAGGTGATAATGCCGCTGTACCGTTCGCGCAGTCAAATCTACACACGAACAGCAGCACGAAGAAACTTGACTTCCCAGAGATTGGACCGTTGGATTGTCTTCAAATTTTGTGGAGACGATCCTGACAACATCATCCATCGTCCCACCAAACGGATCTTAGAAAGGAGATCCGAGCCGACGAGGACGTCATTCCAATCTAGATGCACGTGCAGAATAACTGGGTGCAAACAGCATGTTAGTATTTACAGATTTTCCGGTGATTGCACCGTTGGATCTTCACCAAATTTTGCAGAGAAGTAGACAGAAAGGTTATACATAATCTCACCGAAGGGATTTACCAAAAGAAGTTCGAGCCGACAGAAATTGAGAAAATACTGAGGCGATATGTGCTGTTCAGAAACTACACGGGAGGCAAAAAGGGGGTGGCGACTGTTTGGAGGGTGTGGAGGCTAGGGTTTCGTGGGAAAAGAGTGTGAGGGAGTGTGGGTGTATTTATAGGAGGGTGAGGGAAAGATATTTGGCTCCAATTCCGAATGGGAAAGGGTAGTGGCGCATTCTGCTTATGCAGCACTGGCCGGGGTGGCTACCCAAGGGAGGGATGAGGCGACGGGGCGCCGAGTGGAGATGGGCCAGGACGGCGCGGCCAAAGAGAGAAGGAGAAAACCAAAATAACAATAAGAAACCAGATTAAATACCAAACGAACCCCGAAAGTTCTGAGAAAACTCCAATAAACATATTCCAAATTGAAAAGGCAATCCAATTCAAGTTGGATTAATTTAAATTAACTCTGGTCTAATTTGTGAAATTCCAATTAAGCTTTAATTAATTCAAGAATAAACAACAAAAATTTTTAGCTCTGACTTTTGATAAAAAAAATTGAAAAGTTCTGAAAATCAGGATGTTACATTTAGCAACAAGCCTAAATACACAGTAGAATAGCTGAGATAAGATTACAGGGGACCTCTGAAGGTAATTTTGATTTAAGAAGCGGACTGTTACAAATTGGAACTGAGCCAGTAGATGAAAAGATAGGCATAAGAGTTACATAAAAGGTACAAGACAAACACTACAGCTGATGTTGCTCGAAAAGTTTTTCTTCTTCGGTGGCTTTTAAGCCATTAGTGCTTTCTGAAATTTTCCCCTTTAGCTCCTAGCACCAACCTTTTTGGATGCGAGTGTCTTCTTTGTTAGGATAGTTGAAGTCCCTTTAGCACTACGGCTGGAAAGCTTCCGCTTGTCTTCAGTAGCTTTGGCCTCCTGAGCTTGAGCTAGCAATTTTCCTACTGAGGCTTCCATATTTTCATCAGTAGCGTACCCTAAGGCTAGCTCTACTTCATGGGCTTTAGCTTTCCCTTTGTCAGTTTTCTTGTCTTTATTGCCCTTGGCGACAACCTATCATAGATTTCCTTCGAAAGAAAACATGATCTAGAGAGAAAGCAGATAGATGAAAGCATGAGATGAGTACACATGTGACATCAGATAAAATGATTTGATTTTACAATGTTTTGTTGGAAAAAGACATAAGAAACTCAAGTTTTCAGGAAATCTCGAAAGTTTTGGGATCGAAGTCAAAGGTTCTAGAAATTGTCTCTAGACACATTTCGTAAGAAACTCAAAAGTTCTAAGATTTCTTGGAGGTTCCGAGTTGCGCTTTTGTCCATACAGAGGGCAATGTCAGAAGTTCCTGCAAAATCACGGAGGTTGCGAGATCTGAAATATGTGGTTATAACCAATTTTCGGAGCATCCGAGTTTGTCTCGAATGTGCCGAGTTCTGTCTGTTCAGAGAACAGAGGCAAAGTCGGAATCTCCGAGAATATTTCCGGAAGCTCCGAGTTTCTATGAAAACTAGAGTTTCTAAGCAAACCACACGAAGGATTTGAGGTTATTTTGCGTGATTTTCCATAGGCTTTCAATCGAATCAAGTGCGAAACAAATGAGGAAAAAGAAGATTACCCATGGGAAGGACTCGCAACACAAGAGGTGGTCGTGGATCCGGCGGCTGTGCCCTAACTCAGTGGTGGCAGCGCTGCTACGATGGCGGCAAGCAGCGAGAATGCTTGATGTCGGCGTCGGAAGGCTAGAGGCAGACAATGTGTGATTGGCAATGTCGTAATGAAGTCTGGCGGCAGTAAGATGAGGTCGCACGAGAAGCAGCGGCTCTAAGTTGAGCGAAAATGTCGAAGATGCTGAGTTCAAAAGAATGGAAGTTAGGGTTTGGGCGCATGGGCATGTGTCCTTATGGAAAAACACAGTTCGATAGGAAGCTCGAAAACTCTGGGGATCACGTGGGAGGTTTCAAGGTTCTCGAAGGGACCGATTTTAATTCCAAAACAAATCTCAAAAATCCCCATAAATATCTCAAATATTCCGAGACCGTGTACTGATGTAGAGCAAATTGACCTTGGAGGCTCTAGGAAATATTAGACTCCAGAAGCCCTAAGTGGCATGACATAGGTGATTTTTATAAGTTCCGCGAAAGAGATCGGAAATTGTGAGTTTAGCTACTGGACATAAAAAATTGAATCTCAGAAGCTTCGAAAAAAGTCAGAAGTTCCAAGTTTCAGAACAGAAGGCTCACATCAGTAGATTTGAATGAACTTTGCTGGTCAGTTTAGATAGATAAGTTATAGAATCCTTAGAGGTTCTTCTCACATCCAATTGGGAAACAATCAAGCAATCAAAGCAACAAACGGATGTGCATCCAATGAATAGCGAAACCGAGAATGGCAAATAGGAATAAGAAAGAACCAAATATGGTGATTTACAAAGGTTTCACCGTGTATGAGCTTACCATGCCACAGACACTAGATAATATATGATATCAATTCTAAATGGCATTCCTGTCACATTCACATTTTTCAATTTTGTGATGCACAAACGCATAACACTTCCTTATAACGTGATAAAACATGAATATCTCATAAGAGCCAAATAAAATCCAATAAGACGCAAATAAGGCTAAAAACTACACATTCAACTATGTGATGTGTTATACAACATACATATGCTAGGTAACACAGATTGCACATGCAAATATTCAATTATGTGATGTGCCTTGGGAAGTCGCCGATCGCTAGCCAAGTCTCGTACAGAGCTCCTCTCTCGATATAGGACTAAGTCATGCTCCACGAAGTAGTCAAACCTATTCAAAAAATATCGACGTGTCTCATATTGTCGAGTGTACAATAACCTTCTAACAAGGTCGTCGTACACGGCTCATAACTATTGCAACGTACCATCAAGTTATCGATACCCCCTCCTCTATGTTGTTTCCATAACAACAATAGGGTTAGTCTATAAAACTAGTTCTCATTAATCACTAAAAGCACTTAACACAAGTTTAGAAGTCAAGATGCACTTTCACATGGTGACCAACCAAAACCACACCAAGTCGGCCCTCTTCGGGCCGCACGCCAACCGAGTTGATGGTCTCATTGCACCTGCAACATAGGACCACCAACCAAGTTCCACCCAACCATAGCCCCGCCTTCTAGGGCCGCTAGCACGATGCTTCTGGGGCTGCTGGCTGCTGCCGAAGCATCCAAGACCACCGCAATTACCACCACACCACGTCTCGCGGTTGCCTCCGGACGTCCATGCGCAGCTGAAGTGACAGCGCCACCGCCACCTAGGCCACCAGCCATGCACCGAAGCCACACATCATCAAGTACACAACCCAAGGCCACTTCCCAAGCATCCGCTACCACAGACTCGAGCTGCCAAAACAGGCGAACAATTTGCACGCTGTCATCCCCAACGCCTACCGCCACTAGGACGGACCAACTAGAAGAAAGGGCACACCGCTAGGGGCCACCGCCACGCCACCAGGACGAACCACCGCACTAGGGCAATCAAGATCTACCTCCCCCGGTCTAGGTCTAGAAAGGGCGCTGCCCCCACCGCTGGGGACACCACCCATGCTCCTCTCCTAGGGGTCTCGCATGCACCGCCAAGACTCTAGAGTTGTCATTTCCTCATCTTATATTTTGGTGCTGAGAGTTGACGCATAGATTTCTATTGTTAAACTATGGCAAATATGGGAATTTTTATTGTATATTCTTTACGATGGATAGCTTCAACTTAAGATTCCAAGCAAAATAACCAGTAACCACATGTCTTTTAACTATGTGCCTGGTAACTGAACCTAGTGAAAGCAGGGACCGCAGCTGAACCCACACGCTATATATACATGGATAAGTTTGCTAAACACTGCAACAATGGCTTCAGTTCAATTGCCTACTAGCAATATATTCAACTTCCAGCATTGTAAGGAATCATCTACAGTATCCACTTCAAAGACTCCCTTCAACCTTTTTTTTAAATTCAAGGGCAGCTCTGACGACGTTCCCTCTTGTAATGATCCCAACCTTCCAAATAGAATTTTGTTTCAAGACAACAGAAGTAAAGCAAGACAACCAGAAGAAATGAATAAGAAGGTTTGGCCCACTCACCAATTTGCCTGAACTGTCGACTACTGGCAGCCTGCGGTATTTAGTTACGAGTAGTAACCTGCAAGATAAAATATCACCACTTTCATTGATTAATAAAGGAAGTTTTCTTTTGGGTATAAGTAACAAATAGGCTGGTGCATATAATCTCAGAAAGTCACATGCAGTGTTCTAAGCATACCTTGCAGCATCTTCAAGGTTAGTAGTTTCACGCACAACAAGAGGTGCAGAAGTCATAACATCACTAACTACTTTCCCATTGGTTTTGCTCAAGAGCTTTTGTATCTCGCGGAATGTCTACAGAGCATTGATTCAAGTAGAATCAGAAACATACAAGAAGAAATAAACACAAAATTAAACAATCCACCAATACTAGTATGCAGGATACACATGTTTGGAGAACCTGTCATATTATGATTCACATCACGTCATTTACTCATTTTCTAACTGGCTATCAGTGAATGGTGATGTTCCATCAGCTGCAATGCAGGATACTGTTGCATACCTTTCCTCCACAATTGTACAAAAGATATCTATAGCAGAAGGACCGAACCAGTTAAAAATTGGCACTAGCGAGATGGTTTAGATAACTGAGAGAGTGTGAAACTGTTCCGGCATTTCTTTTCTAAAGAACACGAAATTTGGCTCAAATCTACATATATCGTATGCAGCATAAGAAGTTCTAGCTAAGCATACCACAAATCAGCAGGCTGGCCAATCCAATTTTTTGACAAAGGATATGGTAACCAGCCAAACAGTTATGTAATTTGTTAAAATGTAGTATGTAGTTAGGAACATAGATAATCTCACCATGGAAATGACCTAAATCACAGAAATTAATTTTATTAACGAATACAAAAACGGAACCGCAGCCCGCAGCACTTGAGCAGGACAAAAACTGAAATGAACATGATAAAGTAGAGGAAGAAGTCTAGTCTACCCCCCAACTATAAAACCAGACATTCTAAAGCCACAGATGATCCTCCAATCTTCAGGTGTTCATGTGTGCAAATCACTCCCAAATTCACCACAACCATCAGATATGCCACACAAGATCCCAACCATTGGATAACATCACAAAATATATTAACACTCAACAAACTATATGTATATAAACTCCATTCCTCTCTATCCTCATACCACCTTCGTGCTGCACCTCACACTATCTCGCATGTTGGTTCATTCACTCTTGGGCGGTCGACGGCCTCCACTCACAACCAATCTCATCCTTCCCCTCCCGTAGCTTTTAGAAAAGAGCCCAAAAAAAATCAAGTACATCTAATCCAATCAAAGTCCTCTGCTGCTCGTTGTTGACTGTGCATTTCCCTTGTCACAGAATTAGGTAACTGAAAAGGGGCATGCTGTTTGTCTCCCTGATTTTCGTGGCCAGAATTGGGATGCATCCCAGTCATCTCCCTAATTTTGGGTTGCAAGTGCTGGCAAAATTTGGGGCACATGCAAAGATTGCTTTTTGTGGTGGCGCTCGCCCGAGGAGAGATTGTGCAAACCACCGACAGTGGTGGGAGGGCTTGGGCTAAGGTCCAGCCCAATTCCGTCACCACCGCCAAGGCAAGGTCTGTGTCAAACTCAAGCCCGCCTCCCTGTCGCCAGTCCAAGGTCACCGCTGAGCCCAAGGCTGCCTCCACTGATCTTGAGTTTTTGTTTTCCTTTCACAAAACATATTTTTATTTGTTGTATTGTACATGTGGCAGCTGGCAATAATGAGTCATTTTGATTCGAGCTCTTGTACGTGTCATGCCATGTCACGTCCATGGTGGCAAACCACTTCTAGAACCAGTATAGGGGGTTATTTTCTCCAGATTTGATAGTTGAGAGAGTAGAATAGTAAGTTTTGTAATCTATTTATGGGGTTAAGTGGCACCATTAACCATGCGACAGAACAACAAAGTACCTTCCAAGTGCTAACCATGTTGACAAATTAAGTCAGTAAGCATTCCAAGCCTTTCAAAAAGTACCTTCCAAGTGCTATCCACCTCAGGAAATATGTCTGCTTCAGTCTGTCCATTTCCTAACGGAGAAGATATTCAAAACATTAAATGCAAGATATCTTACAATGTGAAGAAGATATTGTATAGCTAATTGCGGTGAAACTTCAACTATGTAACGTCAGCATCAATTCCAAGAAATACCTGATATCGAATCCAGTGCTAACAGATCATAATCTGAGACAACACCAACCTGTGGTTGGGAAATAAATTGCAGTGCAAATGAATATTGTGCTTAAAACAGCAATGTGTTATATCAACATTGTGTACAATGAAATCATGATATTAAAGCTCTAAAAAAAATCTATAGATTAATAGCAGGGATAAGGTGTGGTCAAGTCAATAGATGTGCATGCTTTCATAGATTAATGCTTCTTCAAAAGAACAGGAACTAAACATCAAAGGGACAAGAATTTTCTGGATACATGTTGCTTACTGAATATAAATGTTTGGAACTTCCTAAAACCTCCACATACATTTACCAAAAGTTCAGAGTCAGAACCGAACATGAAGACAGAAAGTATTTATCTTGTGAAACTTCTAAGAGGAAAAGGATGAAATAGAAATATTATCAAAGAAGAACTTTGTTATGTTACAGCAACATCCCTAGTAGTAACAATCAAGAACATGAAATTGAAATGTGACAGCATAAGGGGAGACAAAAAAGAAGAAAGTTTAATCTCTATTGCTTCTTTCTATAAATATTATTTCTGGGGACACCAATGTGATCTAGTGGTAAAGCACAAGGTTGTGGTTGTGAAGGTCTTGGGTTCAGGTCTCCACTCCTTCAAAAAACAATAGGTACTTCCTCCTACCTATTCTCGCTTTTCTATAAATATTATTTATATTTTGAATAACAGTGTCTGGCACGGTCCAAAATAAAATCACCAATGCAAACATGAGAAGGAATCAGCCAGACCAAATACATTATATTGATGGGTACATATAGTACAAGAGTACATGGTGATTTGCACCTCAAGACATGTACATGACAAGGAAACTAGAGTCATATGCATATACAAATCGATCTCTATACAGTTTGAATACAAGATGCATATCTCTAGGAGTTTGGATTGCTAACATTCAGTTTGCTACAATAAAATAATAGCATTACCTACCAAATTCCAGTCATCGTCGATAACAGGAAAGCCAGTTATCCTATGCTCCACAAGCCTCTCAAGGGCTGCTCAAAAACAAAATGAGTTGGTAACTTTCTAATGACAGATACCAGCGCACAAAATCGAGGCAAACAAAACACCTTCATCAACTGAAGTGGTTGGTTTCACGACATGGAGTTCTTCCCTTTTAGTCATAAAATCACCAACAGTGTAAGCTCCACCGTTTTCCTGAATAACAAGAAATCCAGAGTTTAATGAATCATCAATAAAACAGTACACAAAAATATTTCCATCTGGAAATGCAAAATCGAATAGTTTATGGCTTTATGCCAAGCTACATTAAAAAAAGTCATTGCACAGAGGGTTAAAATATGCTACATCATCATGCAAAATATATTTGTTGAAACATTTCGCTGAACAATAAATTTGATGTTGCTTGTTCCCTGAATACACTCAGCAAACACCAAATCTATTAGTTATATTAGTTTGTAATGTGTAGTAACACAAGAAGATTGAAATATAAAAGGCGAACAAATAGTAGGACGACCAATACTCACCCAACGTAGTTAAAGAAGAACTTTGGATAAGTTATCAAAACTTAATAAAAACTCGTGAGTCGTGACACAATATCAGATGGGTAAAACAGCAAATATCCAAAATTTGGCCACAAAAAAACCCACCTTCTCTCTAACAACAACTCCGATAAGCTCGGCCAGATAACAAGATCTTGCGGCCAGCAAAAAAGCTAACAATACGGACGAAGATTTTTGGAACCTAGAATCCAAATATGCCCACATCCACCATCTGATCTATGTATTGTACAACCACGGTGTTGTCTGAACGAAATGCTATGCCCCAATCCTCCGTTTCCAGCAACTCTCGGCATCCAATTGCGGATCCGAACAAACAGTAAACAACAAGAACCAAGAAACGGAACTGGACTCACCCCGGTTACGGATTCGTGGTGCGGCAGGTGGCCTCGGGCGGCGGTGGCGGCGGACGCGCGGACGGAGGAGGCTCGGGGACGCGCGCGGGGGGCAGCGGGAGCCAGCCGTGGCCCCGCGGGCAGAGGAGACTGCCGCCCGCCGGCGACGGCCGGGCAGCCGACGGCCAGGAGCAGCAGCCTGGCGTCCATGGCACCAATCCCCCGCCTTCTCTCTCCCTCACGCCTCACTCGCGTCGGGTCGGGTTCGTCGTGGGTGGGGAGGTAGAGGAGGAACCTGTGGCTCGGCCTGCGCCTCTGGTTGGAAGGGAAGAGAGATTTTTGGGGGTGAGGGTGAGAAATGATGATGATTAGACTTTTGCCTTCTCTAAGCTTATTATTATCTTGGACAAGGATTTTCTGAAATCTGAAAAAGTTGAAAACGGAGAGTTTGCAAATTTCAAAAAAATTGAGAAATTCTGAGTTGTACGTATTAGAAATAGAGGGTTTTCCGCATCTAGGAGCGTCCATACCCTACACCGGAGAGGCACTTTGGGCATAAAAGATAGAATTATATATTTATTTTATGCTATAACATGTACAATTACGAAAATTATTGTGCAAATGTACATGTTTAGCTTGATGCACGTCTATAATATCTTTTTTTATTTTTTAGAAATACACAAAATATCTATACAAAATGTGTAACCGATTTGCAACGGATTGGTGTCTCCCTCTCTCCTCCCTTACTAGCTTACAGTTTTCCTTAGCCACCTCGGTAAACCCCCTCCTCTTAAGGGGGTGTTTGGTTGGGCTTTTCAGCAGCTTTTCACTAGAAAAAGCTGCAGCCCAACCAAACGGCTAGCTTTTCAGCAGCTTTTCCCAACGGTAGCTGTGGGCTTTGCAGTGCAAATCCAGCTGTTTGGAAAAGTTGCCTTCTGCCAGCTTTTTGCAATGTGCTGAAGTTTCTGTGCTCATTTTTCAAAATGTTATAGATGGTTTGGATCAAGCAAAAGCCATATATTCACTTTCCCACAGCCACAGTAGTTTTTCTAAACAGCCAGCCAACAGCAGCTTTGTCAATAGCCACAGCCCAACCAAACAGGCCCTAATTCTTCACCATTGTCACCCTGCCTCCCTCTTATCCACACCATATTCTCACACCTATCGGTATCCTCTTTCTACACCTCTACCATTGCCGCTCACTGACACCTCCAACCCTCCCACCAATCTATTATTATCTACTTAAAGGGGGGAAATCCATCCGAAGAAAGAGAGCAATGAGGTAACACAACTAACACCTCCATCTCCATTACCATGTCTAGAAGCTCCTTCCTATCACCATCTCCACCACCATAGTTGTAACCTACCATTACCATCATCGTCTATTATTCTTGTAGTCATTACGTTGGATTTTGTAATCATCCCTCTATCGATTATCAAGGACACATCTAGAATTGGTGTATTATTTGAGATTGAATACATTCCCCTTCTCCTTATTCATGTATTATTATGTTCTTGATAATTGCAAGTATTATGGTGGCATGAAAGTTATATTTCTTATATGATAATCAAGCTCTACCATTAGTGTTTATATACTTATCTCAATATAAGACTTGATAGTACCCGATGTTTCGGTGATTGATAAAAGCAAAGTGTGCTCGAAGTGTGAGCAATGGTCGACTCCAAGTTGTCCGATGACAAAGGCCCAGCAAATTTCCCCCATACATGTCTTATAGGGATTTACAATATAGTCAACAAATGATAATATGTTGGTCTGGTAATCTCTACCTTAATAATCTTAATGAGCCACATCAAAATATGGCATTAAGGTTGGATAGTAGTGTATGTACGTGAGGATTCCTGGTGGGGATCCATGGACACACTGCCCCATATGAAAGCATTACAATCTCCAATATAAGACTTTGATTACAATCTCCGACCATAATACATTATCAAAATAATAAAAAGTGCACAATATGAAAGAATTTGGAAGATAAGATTAATGACATTATTTTTCATAGAGTGTATCAATGTATTTTGCACATATTAATAGTAAAAGTTTCAAAAGGTAGACTTCATGGTGACACATATTTGAGAATAGAGGTAGTATAATTTATGTATTTACTATATTATTATTGCTCTCCCATAACTCTACTTTGTAGTTACATGGCAATCGAACACCCAATGCCCTATTCCAATCATAAGAATCAACATACAATTTACCATCGTTACTTCTAGTAACTTTATCATGATTCTATTATTATTATTATTAATTATTACCTATAATACTTCAACCTTCCAATTGACATGTTTACATGATTTAAATGTTGCTACGCTTGACAACAGAAGTGATATTTGTGAACTTTGCATTAATGAATAATTGTTAAATCATTTGGCTGTTTGAGGGTAACCTCGATGTTACCTAGGACTCCTAAGGTTCGATATAAACTTCAGAATACTCTGAAAGAAAGTGCTATATGATAGTTGAAATGCATATCCTCCCACGGCGCAGATATGGTAGCTGATCTTGGCACTACTATAGAAAAGCTCATCCGGGACAGTTTATCTCAGAAGGTTTCAATGATTCGTCTCAGATGAGAATCATCTCAGTCGGTTGTTTTACTCACATCGTCTGTATGACTCTCCTACTAATAGCAGGGTCTAGTTTGATAAGTCATCACAGATGGTTACACCGGAAACCATCTGCGATGAGTCATCATAGACGGGTCTCAAGAAGAGCCATCTGTGATATATTAACACATCAAAGATGGTTTTTTTTCTGAAGTGACTATGATGACTTATCTCAGATGGGTTTTGACATACCCATTTGTAATATGGTCCATTATCATAGACTATTCTTCCGGTACCCATCTGGGATGAGTGTTATCATAGACGGCTCTCAACTCCACCCATCTATGATCACTTTCCTATAAGACGGTTTTGGAGTTAGGGCTTTTCGCATTCTGCGTTCCAGCCAGTCAAAAAACCAATCTCACGCGCCGCTCGATCACATAGTCGTCCCCGAGCTCTACTATCAACGCCTCCTCCTCCCTAAGACCGAGCGCCACCACCTTGTCCTCATGGACTGCCATTGTCGAAACCTCCTCTTCCCCGAGCACCACCACTGACCCATCCTTCGTCTTGAGTGCCGCCGCTAGAGCATCCTCATCCCTAAGTGCCGCTGGTGACACCGCCTCCACCTCAAGAGAGGTAAGCCCCCATCCCTCCCCCTCCCCTGAGCCCCCTCTATTCGGTCGGCCGAGCCCCTCCCCCTAACCCAAACCCTAGAACTTCTGGTTAACATATGCCTGCATACACTTTAAGTTGATTAAAAGCTTCAGTTTTAATAGGAAGCCACTGAAATTATTTCTTCTTTGACATATCATGCAATGGATGATAAATTTGTCCTTCAGAATTTCTAAGACTATGATGAGATGATGTTGATGTTTCTTCAATGATTTACTATAAACCAATATGTCATCAAAAAACACTAATACAAACTTCCTTAGATATTCAGTAAACATAGAATATATGCCCCTAGAATCGAGCCCCACCCCCTAATCCTAACCCTAGAACTGAGCCCCTCCTCCTAACCCTAACCCATGAATATATGCCTCTATTATAATTGAATATCCGCCTTGAGACCTTGGTTTCTTGGCTAGACCATTGTATTTGAAAATCCCCATAGAAAGACAACACTGAACCACCACGGGACATGTTGGGTTTGCGGCATCACGTGGGTCACTCAGCCACCAGTAATTGCATATGAGTAGGGGTGAAAATGGATTAGAAATAGACAGAAATGGGCTTTGTTGTTTTAGTTTCCACATTCTTTTTACTGGAAAAGGAAATGAATTCGGAAACCCCAAATATGAAGATACAAACAGTACAGGATATGTGTAACAACCCAAAAGTGTAACCAAGTCCATGTAAGCATCTAAGAATAATAAAACCTCACTTCTCTTGCACTCACCCATTTCATAAACCCTAATCTCTATCATCCTCCAACTTCTTCTCAAAAATTAAAATGAACCCTTGAACCTTTATCACCAAGATTTTTGCAACTAATGTTTTACCAAAACCCTAATTAGCACCCTGGTAGGTCCATGACCTTCCTTGGGTTGCAACTGAGGGGAAAGCAGAAAAAATTGAGCAAAGAAATCATTTGAAAGAAGTGAAGTTCATCCAAATGCATGAAAATGACATATCTGTAATTACTAGTTTTGTGGTGATTCCTTGCATTAAAATTTATGATATTTCATATATGGCCATATATTATCTTATAAACCTCCATTAAAATTTCATAAATTTTGGAAGCACCAAACACCTAGCTATAGTTAAACCTGATTTGGGGCAAATTGGGAGATTTGTATGAATTTTGGTCAAATGTATATTTGTTTACCCTAAAAATTTTACAGTAGCTCACTAATATAAAATAAAGTCCCTATGAATTTTACAAAACATTTCTAATAACTTTTGGGCCTCCTTTTGACCATAAAAGCCCTTGGCAGAAAAAAGAAAAAAAGTAAAAACAAAAACAAAAACAAAAACAAAACAAAAAGGGGCTCTCAGGCCGAGCGAGCCAGCCTCAACCCACTAAGCCTTCGGGCCAGCGGCCACGCCAGCCGACCCAACCAGGCTGCCTTCACCCCCCTTTCAAGGCGCCCTACGCGCTACTGCCTCCCCCTCCCCTCAGCCCTGGCAGGGGGCCCACCTGCCGGGGGTTGTTGCCCACATCACAAGCGTCGACCAGGACAACGCTGCCCCAATCGCGCCGAACACCTCATCCCGAACAGGTGTCACCACCCCTTAAAAGCCCCAGCCCGGCTCCCTCTTTTCCCATTTCTCCCCCTCTATTGTTTTCCTTTTCGGGTAGGCCTCGAGAAACCCTAGCCAGCCTTGCCTCTGGCCGGAGCTCCACGTCGGTGAGCTTTCCATTCCCTCCAGCAAGACCACGAGTTCCACCCCTCCTCCCCAAGCTTCGCTACCCCCTCTATTAACCGGCTAAGCCCATCTCTCTTCCATGCAGGACTTGCACTGCCCCACCGGCAACTCGCATCCTCTGCCGTCACCATTGCCACTAGCAAGCCAAGCCCGAAGCTTCGCAAGCCTACTCCAGGTCACTGTCGAGTTGCAGAGGGCCCTAGGGAGCTTCATCGCCCATTGATGCCATCTCTCCCTCCTCTATCACGGCTGCTCCCCTCCATCTTTCTCAGCTCCGGCAGCCCTGACGCCAACTCCACCGCCTCTCCCCATCAAGCTCCACCAAACATTGGTGACTACTCTCTCTCCCCATGATAAGTACTAGGGCGTCTCTATCTTTCGAAGAGAACATGAGATCATTTTGGGTACAGGCAAATTTGACAATCCGACTACAACCGTGCGACGATGGTGCGTCTTAGCAATCACTAAACCAACTCTGGAGTGTTATTAACCTTGCCGAGAAATATGATCAACCTATCCACGAAGGATGTATTTTTGCAAGCAATCGAAGAATAAGCAAGACCATGATAATGGAAATTTAAAGTTGCAAATATGGATGAAGCACGAGAGATAAAGGTGAGGTTCCTGATAGTAGTCACAACAATTGGTCATTGAACACAATCGACATACTTACATAGGAGCAATAACTATGTTTAAACACAAACTCGATGAAAACAGAGGCCTTCATGGGGTTTATATAGATGGGGCAAAACACCCCTGGCCAAAACGGACTTGAACGGCCTAAGTCAGTTCTGTCGAACCGGCCTACTGGCGGTTTAAACTAGCTCGTATAGTTTTTTGGCAGATTTTCTATTTTTGAGAGCTGACGACCTGAATAACTCTAGAATGATTTTATTCTTTTTATACTTGACTGAAACTTCAATTGATCTTCAAGTAGGCTTGTTCGGTCTTCATCTTCATGACATCATGGGGGCTTCAAGATCCCAAATTCTTCACTAGTCGTCCCTCCTCCCGAGAGCTTGAACTTAAATCCTCACCGGCTCTTGAAGATCTTGATGGATCTTCTCTTGTCCTTCATCGCTTGAGCTAGAGATGTAGCAAAAGTAGGAGTAGTTGTGAGTGTATGCGTGGGGGTCATATCCTCATCATCCTCCCTTCCTTGTAAACAAAGCCATCTTCTTTTTTACATAATCTGAAAACCATCAAAAAGCAAAGAAAACACGTACACATCATATATGTATTGATCAATCATGGTTAGCTCTTCAGGGTTAGCAAATATATCAAAACCATAATTAAAACTATGATGCACCTTGGTAGATTTCAAGAACATATAGAGTGGCGTATCATTCTTATAATTTCAATGATTGTTGCAACTTAATTTGCAAGTATAATTGAAGCATTCATGCATATAATCTATTGTGCAATGCCCATCATTAAACCATCCCAATATAGGTGAATAAATATTATTGGTATCCAAATAAGAAGCCTAGCATGTTGAAATTTAGAGCAAGACAATGCACTAATATTGGAACAATCATGTGACAAGCATTTGGCATAAATTTAGCACCAATATTGGATATCATATCAAAACAATGAAGCATTTACGTCAAATTAACTTTTCTAAAATAGAAAGTTGACCACATGGAATGCAAATCCTATGCACCAATTATTTATTGCCTGTCATAAATTGCTACAGCATGTAACATAATCCTTTGAATCAAATACCGACATTACAAAGGTGAGAAGATGAATAATTACAAGTGATCATTGTCGAAAAGAGTAATTTTAAAAATAACTGGTTCAGTACAACTGATGCAAATCATATGCACACAAATTTCATTATCTACAACAGTATCTCCAATTAAATTGACTCTATAAGCAGGAGTGTAGATGGAATTCCAAAATGGTAAACTCATAAGTTCAAAAACCTTTTCTAGAGCATATGTCAAAGTAATAACGTTAACAAGTTGGATAGCACATACAACATCATGAATAATGACATTATACATGTCATTATATTCTATCAACTTATCATAGCCTATTTCAGAATCAGTTTCTACATATGGCTCAACAATTGGTGCTCTTAAATTAGTAAAAGAAACTATTTTAGAATATAGAACACTCAGATCAACTTCTATATGACCCAAAATAGATTTATCTACTATTACAACATGGGGGGCCGGAATCAAAAATTTCATAATTTTCATCATGTGTATCATCATTTTGTACACCCAAATCACTAAATAAATCAATAATATCATAGGAGGTGTAAAAATCATCTAGCAGTTCACAGGTTTCAGTAACAGTATCAAGTGATGTCTTGGAAACAACTTCATCATATTTAATTACATCCATATGAGGTAAATCAACAATTTCAACACGTGGAACATGAATTTTAGCATTAACATGTGATTCCAAAACATAAGTAGTTGAGGCATGGATATAAGTGAAATATTATCATAAAACTCTTTCTTCACAAGGAGCATCAAATAATTCATCACAAACAATATTCTCAACTTGTGGGAAAGGCAAAGTAACAATTGGTTTCACTCTAAATTGCTCTAAAATAGCGTGTGTATTGGACTACAAGGGTAGTTCAGTCAACTCAACACATGATGCATTTAACTAATCAAGACAAATATCAATGGTATGTGGAGTTTGGGACTTTATACCTTATTAATACCTTGTAGGCTTAACTCGTATGTGATAGGTACCGTAGTGTGGACAATAATAGGACCAACCTCTAGTGAAGAACACGATATGGGATCCTGTACTTTGGTTTGATTCTGTGCTTCATCCTGTATTTCCCTCTCCAAAGCACAAGCACAACAAAACAAACCAATAATATTACAAGGAATATGTTGAAATCTATCACGGATGTCATGATTCAAACCTTTCATAAACTCATCTCTAGCAAAGTCATCATTTTCTGTAGATCACAATGTTTCAAACAAGTTCAAAATTTATAACAAACTTGTACAATGTCACTACCTTGTTCTAAGCATTGTAAAGCTTTAAGAAAATCCCTATCATAATATAGAGGTAGAAATCTTTTTCTCATAAGTTTCTTCAAATCAACCCAAGTGGAAGTTATATTAGTGGAAAATAACTGACAATGTAATTTCCACCAAACAACATAATCAGTAATTCCCCAAGTACAATTCTAAGTTGACAGAACTCAAGAATAGCATGTTTTTCAAATAGTTGTGGCATATCTAATTCCCAAGCAAGATGACATTTAAGATCATATTTACCTTCATAAACAAGTCCGGTGAACTTAGCTACAGAAAGTGCATCGTGAATTTATACCTTCAGTGTGGGTACATGTAGTGACAGAAATGGTTGATGTCGTGGCGCTCGAGGTGCCTCGTCCAAATGACCGAGGAAAGCGTCAAACTTATTGGACACCTCCTGAATGCTCTCTTCTCAAGTCCACGTGGAGAGCATGTTTCTCGTTGTGATGGAATGATGCTCTTTCCAACGTATGGTATGTCTCCCACGATAAATCTAGCCCACGAACTAATTACTTCAAAACCTGTCATTGTTAGTAGAAAGCAAGAAAATAAATCTCAAGTATATGTCCCTATCAACTATTAGGACGTGGCTACAAGACGCTCAACACTCAAGCCAAATCAAGATTCTTACAAGTTCTTACCATACAGCAGGTGGTAGTCGGCAACCGATGGCATCAAAAACCTCCAGATTGGATAAAGTGATTGCTAGGTGAACGCACTACCATAGAAAAGGTCATCGCACACGGTTAAAAAAGCTCATCGCACACGGTTTTTCAGCCCGTATGCACTGGCCGGTCACCGATGCGGGGTGCAGATCGCATACAGTTTTTTAGTTTGGCACGTGTGCGATGTGCTCCATACAGACATGTTATTTAGGTTGGGAAAAAAGCCAAACAAATAACGTCCCAAGTCACAAGTCACGCGATTCTTCGCGCGAAATACGCGCGCGTGCGGTTTTGGAGACTTGAACCCATAACCTCCATGACCTCTTACTCTCATGCGAGCCCACCTAACTATCTCACTTGAACACAGTCTTATGACTAGGTAGGATATCTATTCCTTTTGACCCTTTCAACCTGAATCTTCCAGCTAATATTTGGACATCTAGATGGCTACAAACAAGAAACTTTTCAACTGCAAAGTTGTAGATCTCGTCGAGAGCTACAATTTTCATATAGACATTGTCTCCATCCAACTTCATATGAAAAGTTACGAATTTCCGAAAACGAGACATTGCACACGGTTGTTGCCTAACAACCATGTGCGATGTGCTGTGCGATGTGCCTCCTTCCGGCTAATATTTGGACATCTAGATAGCTCCGAATGAGAAACTTGGCAACTGCAAAGTTGTAGATCTCGTTGAAGGTTATAACTTTCATATAGACATTGTCTCCATCTAACTCCATGTGAAAAAGCTACGAATTTCGGAAAATGACATCACGCACAGTTGTTTCCTAACAACCATGTGCGATGTGCCTCCTTCTGGCTAATATTTGGACATCTAGATGGCTCCAAATGAGAAAATTATCAACTGCAAAGTTGTAGATCTCATCGAGAGCTACAATTTTTATATAGACATTGTCTCCATCCGACTCTATATGAAAAAGCTACGAATTTCCACATCGCACATGGTTGTTGGTTGTTGCCTAACAATCGTGTGCGATGTGCTGTGTGATGTGCCTCCTTCCAGCTAATATTTGGACATTTAGATGGTTCTAAATGAGAAACTTGTCAACTGAAAAGTTATAGATCTCATCGAGAGTTACAATTTTCAGATAGACATTGTCTCCATCCAACTCTATATGAAAAAGCTACGAATTTCCGAAAACGACATCGCATACAGTTGTTTCCTAACAACCGTGTGCGATGTGCCTCCTTCCGGCTAATATTTGGACGTCTAGATAGCTCCAAACAAGAAACTTGTGAACTGCAAAGTTGTAGATCTCATCGAGAGCTACAATTTTCATATAGACATTGTCTATCCAACTTAATATGAAAAAGTTACGAATTTCCACATCGCACACGGTTGTTTCCTAACAACCGTGTGCGATGTAGGAAACAACCGTGTGCGATGTGAGGCACACGGTTTTTCAGAAAAAATCATGTGCGATGTGCCTCACATTGCACACAGGCTAATTTGCTGTGGCACATCACACATGAGCCTAAAATAGTGACCGTGTGCGATGTTCACATTGGTGATGGGTTAGGCCAAACCGTGTGCGATGAGGGGTCTTAAAAGATCTGTTCTGTAGTAGTGGCGTATATCTGTATGGTAGAAAGGTGGAGCTAGGTAGGCTCAAGTATGGTAGCAAGGGTTAGCAAATTATTAAACTAGCAACGCAAGTTGAAAAAAATGCTAAAAAATGCTAGCCCTAGTTGCTGAACTTTGTTGAGTACAGGTTAAAACAATCCTAAGCCTAGATATAGAATTAAAGGATGGAAGAATTTGATGGAACAACAAAGGAGCAGCAACACAGCAAGAGCGGTCAGACCGGACAGAGGAGGGAACAGGCAGAGGTGACTAGAATGTCAGGTGGTCTGACCAGCTGATAGAAGCGGTCTAACCGGTTGGCCATGCTGAGATTTCTTTTTTTCTGTTTCCTTTTTATTTTTTATCTTCTTTTTTTACCTCAGAACTATGGACAACCTGATGGCGCAAAGTCCCAGACGGGAGGTCCGACCAACTGTAGAGCCCAGTCTGACCAGCTGTGTGAGTCAGATTCGAGTCTGACTCGGACTAGAAGTACTTCTTGTCCTCCTATTTCTTCAGATGTTTGGCTGATTGGATCTTGTCCAGGCATCGACTGGAGCCCTCTTTCTTCTCCAAACTAAGTCCTTGATGGATTCAGTGCTCCTTCTCTTGTCGAGGTCATTGGCAGTGATCTCGGCATTGTTGGCATTGATTATGGGCGAGTCTGGTGGTGTAGAACAGACGTGGCGAGTGGCGTTGGTGTTGAAAGCGCTAGTGGCGGCAAAAATTCATTGGCGGTAGCAACTTGTTGGGGGAGCTTGCCTCGATGCCCAGGGCGAGGTACCTCCCCTCCCTCTGAAACTAACCAAAGTTCACTTTTGTTAAGGCAGTGCGACATGGTCCGGCGACATGGCCCCCTGAGGATCGGGCCGACGTGCGTCCAATCGAAGCATGAGCAACACCCTGGAGAGGTGAGATTGTGTGGAGGAGGTGACATACCTATGGGCAAGATCCAATAAGGCGTCTGGGCGACCTGCTACGTTGTCCATGGGAGAAGTCGTTAGCAGGTAAGGTGTATGATCTACTAGGGGCCCCGGGACGTCTATCGGAGGAGGTTACGGTGCTGGCAGTGTTCCGTGCTGGCGAAGTGCATCTTCCTAATACGGGCGCATAGAGTAGGTAACGGCGAAGAGAAAAGGACGAGGTGGCCCCTGGCATGGTAGAGTAGACTAGGCTAGAAACCCTAAGCTGCCTAGGGGCAGAAGTATACATCCACTTGTAAAGTCGCTTCTGCCTATATAAGGACAGGGCACCCCCTCTAAGGGGGGAGGACCAATCGGAAATATTCCCGGTGACCTCTTGTGATGACCCATTTCTTAACACATGAGTTCTATACCGATCATTGTGTATGAAGAGATTTCTCACTCAACCCATGCATGCATATAGAGGGCCCAAACATGTACCGACTAACAATTTTAAAATATGACGTGGAAGCAACCTTAAGCAAAACCCCGAACCAAACTCCATTTTGATTTTACTTTAGTAATCTTTACAAGTTCAAATATGCCAGAGGAGTTACACCCAAAAATTTCTCAAAATAATTGTAACTCATTTGCTTTCAAGCCAATGCTTTCCCAAATCTTTTCCTTACGGATGGAATTGGAATGGGCTGTTTGAGTGATTCTGTTTCTATCCAAATTTTGTTAAAATTTCATATGCGGGAGTTCAGTACATCCCTGAACTAAAGTATAAATTTTTGGAAATTATTTAGAGAAGTATCTACCAGTCAAAGCTTGCCTTGAGCCTCGTTGCAACTAATACTCAATTAGCACTCGGGCAAAACTTACTTCTCTAGACCTTTAAAAATCCGATTTGAAGCTTCATTAAAAATCAAACCTTAACTTAAAAACAGAAAAGGAAAGAAAGGAAAATAAATTTACCTCTCTTACCTTCCTTGGGCTGCAAAAGCCCATCTCCTTCTCTCTCTAAGCCGGGTCAGCCCGCACCGGCGCCACCTCCCTTTCTCTGCCCTCGGGACCCACCCACCAGCAGCTCCTTTTCTTCCACATCAGCTCATCACCGCACGCCCCATTTTTCTTTCTTCCCCAAATCGACCTCTCCTTGGTGACGTCGCTAGCCCCAAAACCGCCGCCGCCCTCGGCTTCCTCACCCATGCCGCTTTCACCAGCCTCCATGGCACAAGCGCCGCCACTGGCGAGGCCACCCCCCTTCTCAACCCAAGCGCCGCGCCATCTCTCCCGTGCGCCTCCACGTCGGCTTCGACCACGACTCCGCCTCGATCTTGGCATCAATGACCTCGGCTGCGGCGCCGTCGGGTCGCCTTCCCCAACCGCCCCTCAACGATCAACACCTCACCGCCGTCCGGGCTCCTTTCCCCAAGCACCGATAGTCGCCTTCACCGGAGCTCGCCACGGCCACCACTGAAGTCCCGCCGCCGAGCAAGCCCACCGCAGTACCGCTACTGCTAAGCTCGCCATCGCCCCCATCCTCCGTCAAGAGTTCATCTTCTCCTTTCCCAAGCTCACCTCTCTACTCTTCTTGTGCTCAGGCTCTCGGGAATGGGCCCATCCGTCGACCTCACCACCGGAGCTCCACCAACCGCCGGCGACCCCATCGTCACATCCCTCCTCCTCGCCCAAGCTAAAAGCTGCGGCGCGTCGTTGAGTGAGTCTCCACCTACCACCTACCCCTATGCTAGCTTGCTCCTTCCCGACATTTTTCCCGTGCTCGCCGCCGACGACTCCTCGCCTCTGTGCTGACCGAACTGCTCCCCAGCTTAATTATTGCGCTATGCAATGGTTGGCTTGTCCATTTAACTGCTAATTAAGGCAAGACTATGTCCGGATGAAAACATGCTTAAGCAAGTTAATCGAAATACTTATGTGCTGATGACCAAGATTGATAGCATTGGCTACAGTTGTTCCAGGAGAGGGCACCCTCAATACTTCAATGAGTGTATGATGATTAAATATCCATTAATCTAAAGTCTAAGCTAATATCACTTGGTTCGAGTACTAATTGGAAAAAGATGTCTGATTAACATATGCTAATCATAGGCTAGTTAGTGTAGGTTAATCAGTGACCAACACAACCAATACACTCCCTAAATGCGTGTCGGATTAAGGCAGGTTTCAAAAGGATTAAATTGCATAGTAACTAATACAATATACTTCAGGTAAGGCACGTTTCACTACTACAGATTCCATTTAACGGGACACCACCTGTACAGACGGCAACTCGGAGCCGTCTGTACAGTGCTTATCACAGACGGTGCAAAACGCGAACCGTCTGAGAAAAAGACTACCAACGATGGCGCACAAGCAGGACGCTATAGTACAGACGGTTCCTCATAGGAACCGTCTGTACAAACATCACAGACGGTTCCCAATTGGGACCTTTGCACTACGAAGGATAGCACAGACCGTTCCCAACTGGGACTGTCTGTGATATTAGTACAGACGGTACAAGTTGGGAACCGTCTGTACTAAAAGTTGGGAACCATCTGTACTATCCTTCACAGTGTAGATGGTTCCCAACTTGGACTGTCTGTGATATTAGTACAGACGGTCCCACAGACGGTTCCCAACGAGTACCATCTGTGATATTAGTACAGACGGTACCAGTTGGGAACCGTCTGTACTATGAGAGATAGTACAGGCGGTTTCCAACTGTGGCCGTCTGTACTATTAGTACAGGCGGTTCACAGCTAGGAACCGTCTGTGCTAGATATTTTTAAGTCGGAGTGCCACGTCGTCTTCAACCTCCGATTCCCGTGCGGAACCGCCGCTTCGTCTTCGCGCGCGTCGCTTTGCTCCCTCCGTCTCTTCCAAATTATAAGTACTCCGTTTCCACCTCCGCCCAATCCATTCCCCTCGTGCTCCTTCTCTCCTCCGCAATGGCGAGTCTGCTGTCATCATCACCGCCGCCGCCCGTCCCATCGCCGACCGTTGGTCCACCGATGCCAATTAGTTGGCCATCGAACTACTCGTTGGACAAGGACTCACCGGCGATGAAGGTGATCTTCTCCTCCCACGAGGAGACTAACCGCTCGGCCGATTGGAGTCTGTCGAGCTCTGACGACGACGCCGATTGGATGTCGGAGGAGGAGACCGACGAGGCCGACGACGACGACGACGACGATGACGACACCGACGATGACGACGCCGCCGCCGCTGAGGATGAGGACAACGACGACGATGACGACACCGACGACGACAACAATGACGACACCGACGATGACGACGATGACACTGACGACGACGATGACAACGACGACGACGACGACGCCGAGGATGAGGACCAGAAGGGCGGCGCCGCCACCCACGGTTACTGCACCGAGGACGGCTGGGAGGACACCACCGACGACGATGCTGGCTGAGACGACACCGACACCGACAATGACGATGACGGCAGCGACGGCGACAATGACGATGACGGCAGCGACGGCGGTGATGGCGACAACGCGGCCTCCATGGCGACGACGGCGCGGTCGGCCCCGCCCAGCAAGAGGCGCAGGCTTAATAAGATAGTTAACTAGTGCATAATTACTAATTACTAGTACTTTGTAAAAATTAGTAGTACTTTGTATTAATATTACTACTACTTCAATTAATATTAGCCTATTTTACTACTGTGTTCAAATATTAGCGTACTGTGTTCTGTTCCGATCGTTCGATCTCCAAAAATCAGAAAAATATCACATACGGTTCCCAACGCGAACCGTCTGAGAAAATAGATGGTGAACAAGCGGGACGAAACAGTACAGATGGTTCCCCATAGGAGCCGTCCGTACAAATTCCATAGTACAGACGGTTCAAAACTGGGGCCGTCTGTAATATTAGTACGGACGATTCCAGTTGGGAGCCGTTTGTACTATCCTTCAAAGTACAGCCGGTTCTCAGTTGGGAACTGTCTGTGATATTTGTACAGACGGTTCCCGACATTGAGTCGTCTGTACAAAAACCTATATAAGCTCACTCCCAGCTCGATTCGCCGCTATCGCCATTGTCGCCGGCCCTCTTCCTGACCTCCTCTCGAGCCGCCCGCACACGCAGCCGCGCCAGGAAGAGCCGGCGAACCTCGTGCTGGAAGGAATCAAGCTTGGGGCACTGCAAGCCCTACTCGCCGATGACCTCACCGAGCCGCCGCCGCCGCTCGCCGTCGCCGCTGTCATCTCCGGCCTCCCCAGCGTCGGCCAACTCTTCCTACAGCACCACGGTGAGCCAGAGAACTTTCCCGTGCCCTTCCCCCGCTTGATTCCATGCTGGATGATCGAGTCCCCTCGCTAGCTAGCTAGCTAGCTAGCTGTACTGCTCTGTGCCATTCAGCTTGTTGGGAAAAAAAGAAAAAGAAAAGAAATGTGGGACCCAAGTGTCACAGAGAGAAGAAAAAAGAAAAAGAAAAATTAATATGAAAGAGGACCCCACTTGTCATGCTCCATGGCTAAGTTAGGCTGAGTAACAAAAGTTTTTCATAATTTTGATTTTCTGAGAAAAAGTAAGAAAATGCTTTAAATGCTTTAAACATCTAAAAATCATAGAAAATTCATACGAACTCGAAATGAGGTGATTCTTTTTTGTAAATTCATCATTTAATTCATAGAATTTTATGGTATAACTTTTGTTCATGTTACAGTGATGTAAAAATTTGAAATGACCAAAATGCCCTTAAACACTAAAATTGAAGTATGATTTTTTTGAAAATCATGCTAGCTCAAAAAATAATATATGTTGCACCAAAATTCAACTTTTGATATATGTTGTATCTTGGCTTCATTTTATTCATGCATCAACATATAAATTTTTGACATATATAGAAATGTTGCTTTCTTAGATTATTTAAATAATTAGCTATTGACTTTATTTGAGTTTTGCATAGTTGGTTTTATATATTACTAAAAATGCATAAATGTAGTGTTTTAGATTAATTTACGTATGAACTTTATTACATGAACATTACTTTGGTAGCTCCTTTTTTCGATGAAAAGCTAGGTGGCTTTGTTTTATTAGGTCAATTTAACATTAATTTACTCGTACAGGGCGTGTAGCAAGATGAATCGGGGGTAGATATACGGTTCTCGTATGAACCAAGGGTACCTTGATGGTGTGACGCATTTTCTGACAGCCGCCGAGGAGGATAGGTTGAAGAAGGGTGTTCAATTTATATATTGTCCTTGTTGCGATTGTAGAAATGAGAGATCATTCCTCGGACAGAACTCAGCCCTACAGATCCAAGCGCACTTGATTATTAGGGGCTTCAAACCAGACTACACGTGTTGGACCAAACATGCTGAAGAGCAGAACATGTTACACGAAGACGTTCGTATCGTCGAAGAACCCGATGTCACCGAAAGGAGAGAAGATGACGAGGAAGTAGGTGCAGACGATGATTGTGGCCGCGCGGGGGAAGTAGGAGCAGTCGATGATTGTGGTGGCGCAGAGAACGTTGATAGGTTGGATCAGATGCTGCACGATGCTGACGTGTACTTTAATACTGAGAGAGACTTAAACAAGTTCATGTGCTTGATTGAGGAATCTGAAAAAACCTTTGTTTCCGGGTTGCAAGCCGAAATACACAAAGCTGTCATCCATGCTCGAGCTGCTTAAATTGAAAGCAAGCTATGGTTGGTCAGACAAGAGTTTCACAGCGCTCTTAGATCTCCTATCGGAGATGCTTCTGGATGGAAACGAGCTGCCCAAAAACACATACCGAGCAAAGTAAGTCGTTTGTCCGTTGGGGATGGAGGTAGAAAGGATACATGCATGTCCGAACGACTGTATCCTGTACCGTAATGAATTCTCAAACTTGCGTTGATGTCCAGTGTGCAAAGCTTGTCGTTACAAACCAGACGACGACAAGTCTACCATTGAGTTGAAGAAAGGAATTCCTGCTAAGGTGGTGTGGTATCTGCCCGTTATTCCACGTCTGAAGCGTTTCTTTGCGAATCCAAAAGAGGCCAAATTGTTGTGCTGGCACTCGGAGGACCGTAAGGAAGATGGAAAGCTAAAACACCCCGCCGATTCCGCGCAGTGGAGAAACATCGACATGATGTTTGAAGACTTCGGTGTGGAACCGAGGAATATAAGGTTCTTGTTGAGCACGGACAGAATGAATCCTTTCGGCAACATGAGCAGCCAGCACAGCACTTGGCCAGTTGTTCTTAGTATGTACAACCTACTACCTTGGCTGTGTATGAAGCAGAAGTACATCATGATGTCGCTGCTTGTCCAGGGGCCTAAGCAACCTGGGAATGATGTTGACATATACCTAAGACCTTTGGTGGAAGATCTGAAAACACTATGGAACGAAGGGGCGCAGGTATGGGATGCGTACAAACAAGAGAACTTCACCCTACACGCCATGTTGTTCTGCACGGTCAATGATTTGCCTGCCCTACATAACCTTTCAGGCCAGAGTAAAGAACTAGACAAGGCTTGCCCTCAGTGCTTGGATGGTACTGCAAGTAGGTGGCTGGCCCACTCCCGTAAAACAGTGTTCATGCGCCACAGTAGGTTCCATAACAGAAATCACCCGTACCGCAATATGAAGGAACAATTTGACGGGACAAGGGAGAGAGGTTTAGTGCGAAGGCATTACAGCGGGCAAGAGGTGTACAAATATGGTTGAGGATATTGATGTTGTCCTCGGAAAGAGTGATAAAAAAGTGAAGGCCGGCAGCATGTGGAAGAAGAAATCAATATTTTGGGAGTTACCGTACTGGCGGCACCTTGAAGTTCGCCACTGCATCGATGTCATACATGTAGAGAAGAACATGTGTGACAGCTTGATTGGTCTCTTACTTAATATTCTGGAGAAGATGAAGGACGGCCTCAACGCACCTCTCGACTTGGTTGACATGAATATCAGGCTCAAATTGGTACTTGAGCCCTCCCAAAAAGGCAGAACAAGGCTTCCTTCGGCCTGCTATAACCTGAAAAAGTCCGAGAGGACCGAACTGTGCCGGTGCTTAAAAGGCATGAAAGTTCTGTCCGGTTACTCCACCAACATCTCAAAACTTGTTTCGATGGAAGATCTGAAATTAGTTGGCATGAAGTCCCATGATTGTCATGTGTTGATGACATAGATGATTCCTGTTGCAATCCAAAATATCCAGCCGAGCTATCTCCGAGACACAATCATTCGGCTGTGTTACTTCTTCAACACAATCTCTCAGAAGGTCATCAATCCTGAAGCACTAGATGATTTGTAGGCCGATGTGGTCAAGACACTTTGTCATCTCGAGATGTATTTTCCTCCATCGTTTTTTGATATCATGGTCCATGTTATCGTCCACCTCATGAGAGAGATAAAGATCTGTGGACTGGTATTTCTACGTCAGATATACCCGTTTGAGCGGTACATGGGAATTCTCAAGCAGTACGTACGAAACAGATCGCGTCCAGAGGGCAGCATCGTCGAAGGTTACACAACCGAAGAGGTGGTCGAGTTCTGCATTGATTACATGGATCAGCTCAAACCAATAGGTGTGCCCGTGTCTCGCCATGAGGGGAGACTGGATGGCAAAGGGACTGATGCGGACATCACCTCCATCAAGGATGACAAGAGCCCAAATCCACCTTTGCAACCTATTGGACCAATGACAAGGGCTCGAGCCAAGGCTATACAACATGAGGTGACTCTATTCCTTGATACATCTCCACTTGATTTGAGTATGAATGGTATGCTACCTAATGCTTTGATTCTTTGCTTGCTAAGGTATGAAGGAGCGACCAAGTGGAAGAACCAACTGACGAGCAACAGGACTGAGGGAGAGATGCCAAGAATCACGTCCCCAAGCTCCAAGCCGAACCCCAGCCGGACTGCTGCTTCGGAACCCCCGGATGTGCACTACAAGTGAAGACCCGGACTGTCCGGCTGAGGCCGGACCCTCTGGATCCGAGCCGGACCTTAGCCCAGACACTCCGACTGAGTGTCCGGATCTCCTCTGGAAAACCCGGACCTCAACCCGGACACTCTGGCTGAGTATCCAGATCTCCTCTGGAAATCCTGGACCTCAACCCGGACACTCCGGCTGAGTGTCCGGATCTCCTCTGGAAATCCCGGACATCAGCCCGGACCCTCCGGCCTCAATCCGGACAGTCCGGATTCTGCCTGCGAGCAGTAAAACGGGCTGCGGCCCATGTATCCAAGGGTTACAGGGTTAGGACTATAAATACCCGTACCCAAACACTAATTAGGGTTAGACTCATTGTTAAGATAAAAGTAAGCTTTGCTCCTAATCTAGGGTTTCTTCCCTCTAGATTAGGGTTCCATCTTAGACCTTGTAATCTCCCTTGGATTGTAAGGACCGACGCGTGCCCCCGGATGGTAATCGAGGCATTCATTGAGAGGAGGAGTTGATTTGAGTCCTAGTTCCAAAGGCTAACCCGTTGGGGTTTTGTTGTTGGTTTGGGATTTCATCTAGGCCCTTCTAGTTACCCCTTGTCCAAATCGTGAAGATCGGGAGCCCTCCGTATCAGGGACCATAGGGAGAAAATCACTCATTGCTGACTACGCGGTGTTATCTCAAGCCCATTTCACAGTCTTGCAACACATGACTGAAGTGGCCCCACATATCAACATGCATAAGGAAGAGCTACACAGAGAGAATTCAGGCCGTACGGAGGCTTGGCTTACCAGACAGCACAACCGCAGCTTCAACATCTGGTTACAGGTCCGAGTTACTAATAGATCAACTGAGGAGAATATTGGCTGGTTGGCAAGATGGCCAAGTCACACAATCCTGAAATTTGAAGCATACGACATAAATGGGTACAACTTTTATACCAGAGCACAGGATAGGAAGAGCACGGTACAAAACAGCGGTGTCCGCATAGATGCCTTCCAGGACAAACGTGGGGTGTGTGCGTACTATGGGTACATTGAGGAGATCTGGGAACTCGACTATGTACGTTTCAAGATCCCCCTCTTTCGGTGCCGCTGGGTCGCACTCTCAAGTGTTAAGGTCGACAAGTACAGCATGACTACAGTGGACCTCAAGTGTGCCGCATACAAATACGAACCATTTGTACTCGCTAAGCAAGCTGTTCAAGTATTTTATGTCCAAGACCCGGCAAATCAGAAGCTTCACGTAATCCTCCAGGGGAAAAGAAGGATTGTCGGAGTTGAGAATGTCATGGACAAAGAAGAGTACAATCAATTTGATGAGTTCCCTCTCGGGGATGGCACCGCGCTGAACGAAGAACAACTACCGATCGGGGCCACTTGCTATCTGCGCGTCGATCATCAAGAAGGGTTGGTTGTTAAAGGAGATTATGTTATTTTGTATGGTGTAACTCGATTGTTATGTATCTATTTTAAGGGATTATAAGGAAGAACTATGTACAGAGGAAACCATGATTCTACATACAAATTTCATGCCATTTGGAGTTTGTATGCATTAGTTATGAATTTTACAAGTTCAAAGTTTATGGTTTAAGGGCATTTTCAAAATTTTCCATAATACTAACATGGATAATAGTTATACCAATGAATTGCACAGATTAAAATATGAATTTACAAAAAAAGTTCAACTCATTTGGAGTTCATATGTATTTTCTATGATTTTTACAAGTTTAAGTCAGTTTTTGCATTTTGTGTATTTATCTCAATAAATCAAATATGTAATACTTTTTGTACTGATCCTCCCCCAGGCTGACAGAATGACAAGTGGGGCAAAGGTTGGCTCTGGCAGGTCGCAATACCTGTCTGTAATCCTTGTACAGACGGCTCGTAGTACAGAGCCGTCTGCACTATTATCAGTACAGACAGTCGTCTACCGCGAGCCGCTTGTACTATTATAGGTCAGGCGTCTCGCCTGCAATATTAGTGCAGACGGTTCAGTATTGAGAACCGTCGGTACTAACAATAGTGTAGACGGCTCTGTACTACGAGCCGTCTGTACTATTATTAGCACAGACGGTTTTGAGTTGCAAACCGTCCGTACTACCATTTTAATAAGTACTAGTTGAATTTTGCAAACTCTCATCTCTTCCCAAACCCGCGCCGCCACTCCCACTCTCTCACCCTAGGTTTTGACAACTTCCCGCCCTGCTCCTCCGCCGCACCCACCGTCGGTTCCCGACGCCCTCCTCCCCGACGATCTCCTCCCCGACGGGCTCGTACCCGCCGGCGCTCCTCCCTGCCGGCCCCCTCCCCGCGCTCCTCCCTGATGACATCCTCCCCCGTGCTACTCCCGACGACCTCCCGAGGCGCCGCCTCCGCTGCCGCACATCACCGCCGCCGCCGCCCGACCACTTCCCCAACTGACAGATTCCCTGACCTCGCATTCCCAGGTAAGCCCCCTTCCTATTCTAGTCCGCCTCCTTCCAGAGCCCTTCGACACCATCGGGATCCCCCTCTGCCCGAGCAGCCTCCGTCGGAATCCCCCACCTCCCGCGTCCGCCTCCCCTCGGATCCTCGTTGTCCCACCTCTTCACTGCTCCTGCTGGTGCTCCGGCTCCCCTCCTCCGACGACGTGGTGCTAGTTCTGCTCGTGCTGGTCTGGCTCCTCTCCTCTGGTGGGCTTGTGCCGGTGTGTGTGCTGTTGGTCCTGCTGGAGCTGGTTGCTTCCGATTTGGTTCCAATTTGGTGATGCGCGTGCTGTTTGTTCCAATAGGTAGCTCTAGAGCAGAGATTTATATGGTTCATTTTAAGTTCTTTGATTACAACTCGACAAGCATAGTTTATCTCCCATTGTCTGAATTTACGATTTTGTCACTATCCTTGTATGAACTTGCCTAAACTCTGCATATTTATGTCTGAATGTTGGTAAGCATTAGTTATGCATGCACTGTCTTATGAATGTTGTTAAGATATAGTTTTGCAACTGTCGGTCTATCAAATTGGCTAAGCTGGAGAAGCATAGTTTAGGAATGTTGCTCCTCTGAGTTATGCTATTTGCAGTTTAGTATATGTATCAGCTGCAGAATATACATCTTCAATGCCTGCTGGAACAAACAAAAATGAAGAGGGTCCCAAAACTGTGTTGAATTAATTTGTTAGGACAGCCAACATATACACTTGTTCAAGCATGCAGTTATAAGTGATTTTTTAGAACAGCCAACATATACACTTCATAAGTTATTCTTACAAGCCCAGATATTGCATGAACTTTGATAGTTTTGGATTTATGTGCTTTCATAGTGAATAAACTTATAAGATGGCGTCCGGAGATGAACGTGAAGTGCCTCCGGTCTCTTCTCATCGATAAGATGAGCTGGACTTGTCTCCTCAACCAGCTCAACTGTTGCCTGAACAACATGCAGAAGCCTCATGTCATGAGCAATTCGACGAGATGGGTGGGCAGAAGCGAAAGCGAGGTGGCAGAGGCAAAAATCAAATGCCGAAGGGTCACTACACAATAACTGATGTCAGTAATGAGGGTGTGCCCACATTGCCTCAGCAGGCTCAGGCAGCATTCCGTAGAGCTTGCGCTTCTCTTGCGAGGACAAAGGTCCGGATAATGTACCCCAACTGGCCGTCAGTGCCGAATACTGAGAAAGAGTTCCTGTGGGACACCATCAAAGCACAATTCGACTTCCACGAAGGGACCGAGAAGGCTGTGGAAAGACAAGCAAAAGCCAAGATGGGCAAGGCATGGAAGACCTTCAAGAGCGAGCTTTACAACACATACATAAAGAACGATCTTCTGCCCTACAGGCAGGACTTGAACACTTATGGGTACTTGGAGGATCAATGGGTAGAATTTGTGGAGAGGTGCACGTCGGGCAAACAAGGCGCGGCAGGCATGCAATGTTCACCCCAACAGGCTCGACACTGGAGTAGCTGCGCTTCCGTGGAGAATGAGCAAGCTAAGGACGTCAATGACCCAGCTCAGGGCAACTTTCCAGATGACGTCCGCGACGCCGACTTACCTTTCGAGGATATTACAGGTGACGTCGATAGCAGCAAATTACCTGTGGACGACATATCGGTGGTAACCAGGTGCAACCTCCTCGTGCCCAGCAGTTTTGGCTCGGATCACATGCTTGAGGCTAGCACGGGGTTAACATTTCCACCAGCTGAATCAGCCACTGTGCACGGAGTTCCGCTAGCGGCGGGTAACGCCAAGATGACAGTGGACATGGTGCATGCGAATATGTCATCCTACCCACTTCCTGTACCCCTGGAGGATGACGTCACGACACTGGGGCAGGCCGTTAATGCGTTCGTCTAGTGGCTGAAGAAGTACATTTCCCTGGTTGCCCCTCCACCTCCTGCATGGCCGCTGTCTCCGGTACGTGCCGGTAAAGATTTCTCATTCCGTGGTCCTCCACCGAAGGTTAAATCCGCTTCGGCACAATCTCAGCGATCCAGCAAATCTGGGCAACAGGCCACCAAGTTGACTCCACAAGCTCAGCGAGGGCCACCAGAAATACCAAAAATTCAGCCAAGGTCAAAGAGGTAGAATAAGAACCCGAGATAAGAGTCTACACGGAAAGGCAGCCGCTAGTGACGTGGGCGGAGTTAGAACGACTCGGTTGGGCAGCTCAGATTGTGCACGAGTTTTATATGAAGAGGTCCAACGAGCAGAGAGATCTTCCTCAAAATATCGGCGCCAGGTTCGAGCGGCAACATTTCCTCCATCCACCTGGAACCTTCACCATCGAGTTTAAGGATTTATCCGACCTATACTGTCACGACACCCTCGATGTCAGCCTGTTAAGGTGCTGGACAGAAAATCGTAATATCGATTCCTCAATCCACAAGTGGTCATATCCACAATGGTCCAATACAAGCCGGAGGAGGTCGAGGATTACATCGTGGAGGCCATGCTCGTTCTCTGTACTAAGCGCCTCATTCTTATACCGTACACCTACGACTTCCACTGGATGCTCATTTGTATCGACCCACAACGTCAACATGTCATGTACTTCGACTCCAGGGACTACACAACCGAGAAGTACGCAAGTTTGACGAGGTTGCGCGACGGGGCGTTCAAGATGTACGTTTCCAAGGGGGCCTGTAAAAACAGCAAAAATCGAACCGACCCACCGATTTCATTTCCCGGTAATAATTCCTCCATCGCCCATGAATAATGACCTCGCATGTTCTAGTATGTATTCGGTAAAACTAAATTTACCCTGCACGTAATCGTGATTTCTGCAGTGCCACAAGCAGCCGCCGGGCAGCAACCTCTGTGGATACTATGTCGCGACATATATGTAGCAGATCATTAGCTCTAGTGTGGTAGATCTGGAGGTTAGTGTCATTACACCATATTCAGTTACATTTTTCATCATTTTGACGTTGTGCCTAACCTGTTTTAGTTTCCTTCTGCAGACATTTAAGTTTCCTACAGATGAGCTCGAGAGTGACGAGGTCCGGTATGTTCAAAAATGGTTAATAGGTTTTCCACTATCCCAGCTGTTGAAGGACGCCGGAGAATTCCATACCCCTCAAAATTTACACCTGAAAAACGGTTAATAGGTTACTGCTTGTGAACTTTGTGTTCGAGAATGACGTTTAATGTGATTACGGATGAGTTACTGATTCTGAATGACTTTGTGGTTGAGAATGACGTTTAATGTTTGCTTGTGAATGAAAAAGTTTGAGATCAATGACTACGCCCTGCCGGATTGCTGCCGCGACAGCGGAAACAGCGGTTTCGGCTGACGCGGCAGCAGGTTACAGCACCGTCGCCTTGCCGCACTACTGCCACGGCAGCAGAAACGGCGGTTTCCGCTGCACCGTCACCCTGCCGCACTGCTGTCGCGGTAGCGAAAACCACCGTTTCCGCTGCCGCAGCAGCAGTGCGGCAGGGCGATTCGCAAGAGGACCTGGAACCGTCTGTACAAAGAATTTGTACATAGAACCGTCTGTACAAATTCTTTGTACATCTGCACAAATGCTTTGAACAGCACCTCAAAAGCGTTTGTACAGACGGCTCTGTATCCGGAACCGTCTGTACAAACAATTTTGAGGTGCTGTTCATAGCATTTGTGCAGACGGCTCCCAACTAGAACCGTCTGTGCTATTCGAGTAGTGCAGACGGTTCTGTTTTGAAACCGTCTGTAGTACTTGATTTGTGCAGACGGTTCTAGTTGGGAACCGTCTGCACTACTCCACTTGTGCAGACGGTTCTAGTTGGGAACCGTCTGTAGTACCCGTTTGTGCGGACGGTTCTAGTTGGGAACCGTCTGTACTACTAGATTTGTGCAGACGGTTCTAGTTGGGAACCGTCTGTACTAATATATTTGTACAGACGGTTCTTCAATCATCTGTACAAATTTGATTTGAATTTGTACAGACTCTTCGTACAGATGGTTCGAAAAACCGTTCCACGCGGGTGTTTCGAACCGTCTGTACAAATGATTTCTGTAGTGGTGTTTAATCCATACCTAGCACCATTGATACACTGTTTCAGCAACTACAATTGGTTATCCCTAAAACAAACTCATATCCAGTGATTATAAGTGTTGTTTTAGCGACCAGTTAGGTAATGTGGTTGGCTTAATTAATGTTTCTCCCAACGTGAGAAATGCTGCATTTCCGTGTTTATTGATTAAGGTTAGCTAATCAATTGATGCATTGGTGAAAGCCAGTTATACGCGATATAATTAACTACCTCAGGAAATGCAAGGTTAGGGTAAATAATTTTGTTGACACCCTTAATAACCCAGAGATAGTTGTTAAACTTCAACACATTAGGCTCAATGTTTGCATGTCGGATGGATCAAAAGACCTTATTTAAATGTAAAACTGAGAATTGTGCAGTAATGAGCATTGCTCAGTTGATGTACGAGTGATTGAGGACTGAGATAATCCTTAACTAGCACAGTCAATGCACGGATGAACTACCCAACTAACTAAAATGGATTTAATCGGTTTTAGACGAATTTAATTGTTGAGCTCTGGAATTAACCAAATGTATTACTATATGCTTAACACTAACGAGGAACAATGCTACTGAAATAGTCAGGACTAATGCTTGGCTAATAAGTTTAATACTCTGATTGTGTCCGGAGACAGAGCCCGGAAGGTTAGGTGGTACATGCCGACTTGTCCGGAGAGAGAGGACCCGGAAGCTCCGGTCGGACATACCGGGCTGCCCGGAGACAGCACCTAGAGGTTCCAGTCAGACATTCCGACCTCGCTATCCGAGGCCCATTAGCTTAGTGCTAATGACAGCTGGGTCCCATCGTTTAAGCACAAAATTTAAAAATAAATAATAGGCATGATCATCAACCAATGACTGCGGTCAGAACACAATTAATGAACTAGTTAATCTAATGGTCAACTTCCTTCTCTGCGAATGTTCGACCAGCCCTGGGTAAATTATATTGAACTTGTAAGAATGACCATGGACATGCCCTCCTCATTACAACACTTATACCTTAATGTAAAGATGTTTAGTACGTTGTTTCCTTACTGATAAAAATGAATAGGAAATAGTTACAACTAGTTAGACTTTGAAAGCTTATAGAAACTTCATATGATCTCGAACGGTTTATGAGATAATACCAATATATTCCTGCTGCCCAGAATCGATTTGAGCAGAGTCTGCAAACCTAGATTAATTAGGAACAGCCCTGTATATGATGAAATTAAAGAATAAATCAAATATGAAGGATATTACCATAAGACTATACTGATAACAATGGCACTTGGTATTAATACTTATATGTCAGTTCAATAAACCTATTGCATCCTGAACCTCATGTTAAGTCAAAGCACCTTTTTCTCTAAAATCTTTAACACCACAACTTGCATAGTTAGAAATATGGTATATCCCTTATATGTCACATTGAATAATATACATGGAATCTTGACTTCATCTTAATAGACATGCCTTATATCTGACAGTACAACATTATCAACCTTTTTTTTTACAAGGTAACATGCATGCATGCTGCTCAATTGTGTATAACTCATGTCACCTCTCAAGAGGTGGACCCTAAAATTCTACCAACCCACATTGGTTTGACCTGCACCTTTAAATTACCATGTGTATATTATGCATGTTAGCACCATGTGAATCCAAACTTTATTAACATGAATCAATAGTAATCTATCTGTCGGAGTATTATTCCGGCAATACTGAATATGGGGCGGCGTGAGCACAGCAAATCAGGATGGGTGCACAAGGGAAACAGGATTTAGACAAGTTCAGGCCCTCACGGAGAGGTAATACCCTACATCCTGTGTTGGTGGCTAGTATAGCTTGAATCCCGAGTGCCGCAAGCCCTGGAGAGTTGATCTCGAGGTGGCTTGAGCGATGAAACAATAGAGATTGTCTAGGACTAAAGGCTTACCGATCGGAGGTCCCCTACCGGGCCTTATATAGGCGACCAGGGTAGGGTTACAAGAGTCCGAATTGGTTAACAGATTGGTTTCCTAATTAGTTACAATAGATTCCGGGTATGCCGGGCAGGTATTAGTCCATGTCTTGTACTCCACGTTGATGAGGCGCCCCCGTGTAGAAGTCGGACTCCGAGTAGTCGGCCCGGCCCACCCTGTGTCCAGAGGGCCGGATTTGTCCTCCTTGATGATACCCGGGTGCCATGTCATCATCACTATCAAACCTGTATCTTTAATATTGATTCTATGATTACCACCTCTAGTTTAGTTGCATATCTCAAACGCTCGAATGCATCCATGTTAATTGCATCCATGCATCTTCGACATTTTCAAACTAGCTTCTTAGATTTGCTCTTCCCTTTTTGGAGGTCATTTACTTCTTACCAATGTTCCGAGTATTATGGAGTTCTTGTGTATGATCACTATACTTCTCCAAGCAATGAGGCAAGCTCTGCAAAGCTCGATAAGATTCCTAATTACTTATGTTTGTGGTTTTGAATGAGATGGTTGCTTGATTGCAAATTGGTTGTATTGCTATTGTGATGGGCATAATCACTAGCATGGTAGGGTTAATTGGTTGCAAGATCAGCGGTGATCTTTTAAATGGACTAATAAAATATGAAACCCTAATTGGGAGTTGTGAGAGCCGGGGTACCGTCACCTACAGATGGATCGACAGGCTGTTAACCTGATTCGATACCAATGTCGTAGGGCTTTACCTGTCACCCACGGCGGGGTTGAATTGAGATTGGTGGGAAGTCACGGTCGGCCAACCCTGTACTTACACGTTCTTAATTCATCTCTCACGTTGGGCAAGTCTTGCTTGTCTTGCCTGACCACACAATTGATTGAACCTTGTTTGGTGCAACCGTAACTAAATCGCCTTGTTTGGTTTGCTTAGAACTCTTGATATAGTCTTGTTTGACTATCTTTAAATCACCTAGTCTTGGTTGACTAGTTATAGGATTTAATTAAGTCTTGTTTGACTTAATGTGATTAACATGGATGAATCTTGGTTGATTTCCATAGCTTGATAATCTGAGATTTATTGCTTTAAATCTTAGGATGAATGGTTGGTATGAATAAAGGATCAAGATGTCGGCCTAGAGGAGAGGGGTGAATAGGCGACTAAACAATTTTAATACAATGTTAATCAATTCTTCAACTTTTGCGGAATTAAACTAGATTGATTAGCAAGGATGGCAATATCCAATAAAACTAAGCAAATATACTAAGCAAGATAGATATGAGCAATATAAAAGACTTGCAAAGTAAAGCGGAATTGAAAGATCAAGGGACAAGGATTTGTTGCCGGAGTTCGGATCCTTGAGGGAATCCTACATCTCCGTTTGGGTAGCTCGATCACACGTGATCAAGAGCCGGCTTCCTCTCAAGCCTTTATCCCTCGAGGACTCTCCGGAGTCTCCTCGACTTCTTCTTGGTGATTCTTTCCTCGCGGAGGCGAATCCCGGCCTTCACAAACTTCCCACGGCTCATCACACGGATTGGGAGCTCATGAGCGACTCCTAACCGTCTAGGAGTCCTCAACCTCCAAGAGTAACAAGCGTGTTGAAGTCGCAAGGAGGTGAACCTAGTGCTCAAAAAGATCTTGACCATTTTCCACTCAAATCCTCAAATCTCACTTCTTTTCTTTTCTCTCACAAAGGGGTGGCTTGGGAGCTTGAGAGAGGAGAAGCAAGGGCTCTTGAATGTGCAGGAAAATGATTTGCCAAAGGTTTTTTGAAGAGAGGGGGTTGGGGGCTATATATAGCACCCCTCAAAAACTAGCCGTTTTGCACTGAAAATGCCCACATCGGAACTTTCGATTCCAACATCGGAACTTCCGATCTGTTCAAATCAAACGGCTACTTTTCCCCCTCGCTGCACAATTCTCAGTCATATCAGAACTTCCGATACCAATATTGGAACTTCCGATATAGCTTGGAGAAAGAGCAAATGACTCCGGTGCTTCCCTCTGGTGCTTCCGATATGGCTCTTCTGGTGCAACCGGGATCATCAGAACTTCCGATACACAAATCGGAACTTCCGATTTTTCCAGAACGGTTAAAACTCAGGCTGAACCGGAGCTTCCGGCTAGACCGGAACTTCCGATCCCAGGACCGGAACTTCTGGTTTTTCCAGAACCTTCAAAACACAGACTACTTCGGACCTTCCGGTGGAACCGGAATATCCAGTACACAAACCGGAACTTCCGATGTAGCAGATTTAAAACTCGATTATGTGTTTGTGGAGAATGATTTGCTCTTTAGAAATAAAGTTCAATGATCTCTGAGCACTAAGGTCAATTAATTGCTTCTATGACGCACCCCTCTTAATAGTACGGCTTTCCTACTGCTCAAATAAATATGAAATACTTTACGGAGTGTAGAGATTCCGAAGCCGCCACCTTCTCTTCTTTTTAGGGGTCGCCGATGTCCTTTGAGCCTTTTCTCTGGGACTAATCTCTGTTTGTAAACTTGTTAAACCTGTTAGTCCCTTAATCATTTGTCATCAATCATCAAAACCCGATTAGGGGGCCTAGATGCACTTTCAATGAATCTTGATGACATTGTTTTATCGTTCATGCTCATGCCATGCTTTCATGTATTAATGCTAAACTACATGTGTAGTGTTTAATTCTTATTCAATGCCATGCTTAAGATAATTAGGATGAGCCTACAAAACATTTTGCAAGTACGAAAGGACTTAAGGAATTCAATTCCTAAGCCGTTGCAGGTGAGACTAATGTAGAAGATTCTTACGTTGCCGATTTTAAGAAGAAGTGATGTTCTTTTTGCAAGTTTGTCCTTCGCGGTCGCACGTGTGGGTTATGTGTTTCTTAGGAAGATGGCTAGGTTGCCATCTCAAGGGTTTTCAAATTATTTCCACTGCTGTTTTTCAGATTTAATAGTTGTAATGACCTTCGAGTCATTATTTATGTGATGTGAAACCTCTCTCGAGTAAGAGATGATTTATATATCCGAATAACTCTTGTCTTCTAGAGTTTGACCTGTGATATGAAGTTGTTACATGTGATCAATCCATATACCGTGCGTGAATGGTTGAAGTATATGGAAATGATCGTAAAGAAGTAATGTGTTCTTTCCGGTTTCACTGTGCGAAGTATTTTTGGTTGAGTGACCCGCTAGCTGAGATGTAGTGCCGGCTAGGCAGGGTGTGGGGTGTGGGTAATCGTACCGGGCTTTCGAGTGACCCACTAGTCTTCGGGCTAGGTTAGGGTGTGGGTGCGATTGCCGGGCTCCCCTGATCTTACTTTGCTTAGTGATCTTGAGAGCAACATTAGTTCTTTACTCGATCTTGAATTTGTTTTCAGCTTCTTTTGCGATAAGTGTGTACTTGCCCAGCTTAACCAACCGTGAGTGCATACGACATGTGGTGATCGTATGGTGGGTTGGTTAGGTGTTGGATCGTCCCGCAGTGAAGGCATATGACATTTTGGTGAGCGTATGGTGTGCTGGGCGAATTCTCGGGTATTCAGACCTCGTATCGCAGTTGGAGTTGGTTATGAATTTGGGGTCCTGACACCTCTCGCTATTTTTCAATTATATTCTCGCTGCATTTCTTGTATTAATCTCTGGTCGTAATTCAGGTCTAGCAGTAGAAGTCGCCAGGGCAAATTTCTAAGTCGACCTCCTAGTACCTTGGTCGTCCGAGCCGGGGTACCCAAAGTTTACTTTCCAAGGGCGACTTCGTTGCCAGTTGATGCCGTCCATGGGGATCGATTGAAGGGGACGTTCTTGCGACCTGCTACTACACCATGTCACCTCGGGCTAAGAAGGGATCGACAGGAACAAAGCGGAAGACGATGACAGCAGAGGAGACTGGCACGCCAGCCCACCATCAGTCTGTTCCCCTGTCCATCGGAGGTGAAGTGGGAAACATCGGTGTAGGCGAGGGGAGTTGTGCCGCCGGGTGCTGATCATCCAGACGAGGTCGGGCCCAACGTTGTTGCAGCAGGTGGAGACCGAGGTGTGGGTTGAGTCGCAGAGACATCGGTGCCTCCAGCAGCTGAGAACGGAGTGAGCACCCGCAGCTTGGAGGATGAGGTGGAAGACCTTTAGTGTCAAGCCGAGGAGGCGGCAAAAAGGGCAAAAAAGCCGAGCAAGTGCGTTTGCAGGCAGCTGAGCTCGACATGCTCAGGGCAACTGCTCAGTCCCAACAAGTCACCAATCTGTATCAGGCACAACTTGATGTAGCACGAGAGCTGGCGACCCCTCCTCCATCGCTAGTAGCCCGCGCTGCAGAGGAGCTACGACGCTACCTAACCGAAGGACGTGCGACGGCGCGTGAAGAGACACATGTTGCCACCCCAGCCGCCGAAGCTCTTCTTCGTGATCTGAGCGAGGCTCGGGCTAGGGTGCCAGTTTTTGCAAACAACGTGGATCATGAGGCAGCACATCTCAGGGCAGTGATACAACAGAGTCAGCAAGCTGTGCAATCCTACATCAGGGATCAATACGTTGGCCAGTGTCCGGGCAAGGCTCATGTAGACCTGGTGCAATCCTACATCGCCAGGCATCCGCCAGCTCTAGAGATCATCGACCTCGCCAGCACAGTGAGTCTGCTGAGCCGAGGGCTCATGGCCGTGCCCTTTCCACCCAAGTTCCACCCGACCGACTTGCCAAAATATGCAGGCACAACGGATCCAGTCCAATACACCAGGGTATACAAGGCAGCCTGATGGCAGCAGGAGGTGGGGAGGCTACCATGGCGAGGAGTCTGCTGCTTTCCCTTATAGGCATTGCTCAAGCATGGTATCTTGGCTTGGAGTCTCAGACGATATACTCTTGGGAACAACTGTGCGACACGCTTCATGGGCACTTTCAGGGATGTCGGAACAAGGAAATGCATCGACAGACCTCAGCAACCTCCGGCAGCGCCCCGGCGAGACAATACGCGCTTTTCAACATCACTTTTTTGAGGTCTAGTGCCAAGTAAAGGGTGTTGCTGAGCAGACCATATGTGAGGTTGCGCGGCAAGGTATCAACAACAAAGCACTCACAGATAAGTTGGAGAGGAAGCAGCCAAGTCGCGTGGAGTAGCTGTACGACATCATGGAAGTTTACACCCACGTTGAGGAGGGTCAAATCTTGCACAGAGAGGAGGCTAGAGGAGCACAGTTGTATCTGACCAGGGAAAATGATAAGGTAGAAGGTTGGCATCCACATCGTCGTGATGTCTATCATGTTTCAGATGCAAGTCACCATGATGTCGGCCAGACTGAGCGTGAGGAGCACGAGTGGCATTGGGGATCTCGCAAAAACCAAAGTTGCCAAGAAGACCAGGAGTTCCATTGTTCGGTCCACCCTTCGTGCCCACCAGCCCACTTTCATGGGAAGGAGCCTCACCTAGGGCAAGGACGAGGACGAGGCGACAGATCTGGTTACCACCTGCGTCAAGCGCCTCTCACCGATGGCCAGCAAGGAAAGTACTGCGAAGTGCATCAAAGTCACTTGCGTTCCACCACCGAATGTGACCTCGTTGCTCAGATGCGGGCTCAATATCAGGTTGCGCCACTGGGACGAGGACGTCAGGAGCAGGTGTCATGCATCGAAGTCCTACGGGAGCTCCCTCCGCCTCCTCCGCATCGCGGTCCTCCGGCCAATGAGCCGAAACTGCGTCACATGGTTTATGCGATCACAGGAGGAAGTGCCCACACATTCCCGTCAAAACACCGGCACAAGGAGTATGTCCGCCAAGTTCAGCACATCGGGGCATATCCTCCAGCCGAACTTCTGGCCTAGGCAAGTACTCCGATTACTTTTGGGCCCGAGGATGCGGCTAGCATTGTCCTTCTGCACCATGACGGGCTAGTTATCTCCATGCTCGTTTCGGAGGTCGAGGTGCGACGCGTCTTGTTGACGGGGGCAGCTTGGCGGATATCTTGTTCGCCTCCACCCTGGAAGGGATGGGCATACCACACTCCTACCTCCAATCCCTGGACGTCCCTCTCCTCAGCTTTGGAGGTGAGCCGGTTAAAGCAGTTGGGAGGATCGAGCTACCAGTAAAATTTCAAGATGGAATGAACGAGCGCATAGAAAGCATACTGTTTGACGTGGTTGACATGCCATATCAGTACAATGTGATCCTAGGAAGGGTGTGATGAGGACATGACTCCCATGGATGCACCCACTGCCACCTCTACTTCCACTACTTTAACTATGTCCGCTGCTCAAGCTAAAAAGAATAAAAGGAGGACCGGGAAGATCGTCAAGAACAAGCGAGGAGTCAAGTTCAAGCTTTCAGGAGGAGGAGCAAATAAAGTTCATGTGACCATGAAGATGTCTCACATGGATTTGTGCTATACAAGGAGATCTCCCACGTCACTTTTGGCCCAAGAAGAGTTAGAGATTAGGTCCAACACGTTCTGGACTCTGATTCGGATTCCTGAGACAACCCTGACTTCAAATTTCTATATCTCGAGCATATAGACTCCGATTTGGATGATCTTGAACTTTTTAGAAAGCTTATCTCGTGCTCTTTCCAAGCTATTTAACCCCATCTCCAAATTCATTACGAGCATGCAGCAATTACCAAAATAGTCCGGGGCTATCTTTGTAACAGATCACCTCTTCTCTTTAAATACCCCCTAGAGTTCTCTCTTTAGCCTAGGGTTTCATTGAGTTATTTAGCTACTGCTACAATATTACATCTACAAGTCGTGTAGGACTACCGCCTTGTTTAGATCTCCAGTGGAATCCCAAACTTTGTTCTTCTATCTTGTGCCAATTTAATACTCGCATTTTTAGATTGCAATTTATCATTGTTCTTGCTGGTTCTTCGGTTGCTTCCAGGAACTCGAACTTCGTTGTTCAGGTTGATCGTGCCTACGGCAAGGTCAATAACCATCGGAGATTGGTTTAGCAATTGCTAAGGCATATCGTCGCGTCCGGTATAGTCGGATCGTTAAGGTCAAACTCCACCAAACCATTAGTTATCTTTATCTCATAGAAAGATCGGGCCACCGCCTCATCAGGGTGTCACTCAACAAGTTTGGGGCGGTACCTCACCACGCTTATCTTTGTCTGAAAGAACCAGCGACTGAGGAAGTTATCACAGTATATGGAGATCAAAGCTTGTCTCGCTGCATTGAGGAAAGCACGACCTCGCCATCTGGTATGTTCATGACATCGCTCTAGACGCTGAGGTCACAGTCCCTAGCAGATCCGGTGAAGTTCTTGGTATCGGTGCATCTGTCGATCAACCCATGTCGGCCTCCATTGGCTAGTGGATTCCTAAGCTTAAGCCAAATGGAGAAACACGGGCTGTGATACTATCGGATGAAGAACCACACAAGACCATGCTAATTGGTGCTTATCTCTCCCCTGAGGTGGAGCGTGCACTTTTGCTAACCTTGAGGTCAAATAGCGACATCTTTGCATGGGAACTAGAGGATTTACCAGGTGTACCGCGGAGCATTACACTGATGGTCTTGTCGGGTTCTCATCTGATCAAACAGCGTCTAAGGAAGATGTCGACTGATCGGCAAGTCGTCACGTGAGAGCAAGCTGCCAAGCTTCTTAAAGTTGGGGTTATTCGCGAGGTCATACACCCAGAGTGGCTCGTGAACTCAGTTCTGGTAAAGGAGGCAAATGGACAATGGCGGATGTGTGTGAATTATATTAACCTCAACAAGGCATGCCCAAAGGATAACTTTCCACTACCTTGCATTGATCAGCTGGTGGATGCGACTTCAAGCTGTGAGCTCATGAGGAGAAGACAAGTTTCATCACCCCATGCGGAACATTCTATTATGTTCGCATGCAGTTTGGCCTCAAGAACACCGGGGCGATGTTTGCCCATCTAGTCAGCAAAACCCTCAGTGCTCAGATCGGCAGGAATGTAGAGGCATACGTGGACGACATCGTCATCAAGAGTATCCTCGCCCAGAATCATGCTAGTGACATACAAGAGACATTCGCAAGCCTGAGATGGTCTGGTATGAAGTTAAACCCAGAAAAATGCATGTTTGGCATGCACGCTAGAAAGTTATTAGGGTTTCTCGTTTCAAAAAGGGGGATCGAGGCCAACCTGAAAAAGATCGACTTCATCCTCATCATGGAACCTCCATCAAATCTCAAGCAAGTGCAAAGGTTGGCAGGTCGTCTGGCAGCTCTAGGACGATTTGTATCGCATTCTATAGAAAAGGGCCTACCATTCTTCAAGGTCTTACAGGGATCTAGGAAGTTCAAATGGACAGAAGAAAGCCAAGCGGCCTTCGAGGAGTTGAAAAATACCTAATGTCGCCGCAGCTCCTTCAAAGCCCGATGACTTGTGACGCCCTCCTAGTATACCTCGCCGCTACGACGTCGGCAATCAGCGCCGTGCTAGTCAAAGTGCAGGATCGATTGTAGCATCTGGTGTATTATGTCTCATAATCACTGTAAGGAGCAAAGGTGCACTATACAGAATTGGAAAAGCTAGCATATGCTCTTATAATGGCCTCAAGGAAGCTGCAATACTATTTCTTGGCTCATCAAATTAAAGTGTCGACATTGTATCTAATAAGCGAGATGTTCCACACTCAAGAAGCCACAGGCTGAGTAAGCAAGTGGGCGGCAAAGCTTGCCCTGTTTACAATTGAGTTCCTTCCGAGAACTGCCATCAAGTCGCAAGTTCTGGCTGACTTTGTACCAGAGTAGGTTCCCCAAGTCGGGTGCAGGAAAAGCCTTGAGGATCCAGTGTGCGTGTTGTACGTCGATGGTTCCTAGTGTGTCAAAGGAGCGGGAGCGGGAGCAGTGCTAGAGTCGCCAGAAGGGTCTCGAGCCCTGTATTCAGCTCGCCTCGACTTCAAAACAACCAACAAAATCGCTGAGGATGAGGCGCTTTTGCTTGGCCTTCACAGGGCACGAGCGGCGGGAGCACGTCAACTTGTGGTAAAAAGCGACTCGCAACTGGTCATCGGTCAAGTCGGCAACGATTATCAAGAAAAGGACCCAGAGATGGCTAAGTACCTCGCCCTGGTGCGAGCTAGGGAGAAACATTTCAAAAGAGTCACAGTTTGGAGCATACCGCATGGAGATAATACTAAGGCTGATCTCCTTGCCCGAGCAGCCAATGGTGGGACCGTCACTCCACCTGGAACGTTTTGCAAAACACTCACTTCTACATCAACTGAGGGGCTAGTCGACGTCTGTGTCGTATCACAAGAGGACTGGAGAGTTCCGATAACATATTATCTCACCAATGAGGCGGAGCCCGAGGACCCTGTGGCTGCACGTCAACTAGCAGCGCGAGCTCGAGGGTTCATGATGAGACAGTGGCCTGATCTTTTGGTGAGACGAAGGTAGCTAACGGTTTGGTGGAGTTTGACCTTGACGATCCAACTATACCGTACATGACAATATGCCTTAGCAATTGCTAAACCAACCTCCGATGGTTATTGACCTTGCCGTAGGCGCGATCAATCTGAACAACAAAGTTCGAGTTCTTGGAAACAACCGAAGAACTAGCAAGAACTATGATAAATTGTAATCTAAAATTGTGAGTATTAAATTGACACAAAAGATAGAAGAAAATGTATTGGGATTTCACTGGCGATCTAAACAAGGCGGTAGTCCTACATGACTTGTAGATGCGATAATGTAGCAGTAGCTAAATAACTCAATGAAACCCAAAAACTAAAGAGAGAATCCTAGGGGGTATACAAAGGCAGTCTCGGATTGTTCTGGGAGTTGCGGTCTGCTCATAAGGATTTGGAGATGGGGTTGGACAGGTTGGAAAGAGCACGAGACAAGCTTTCCAAAGAGTCTAAGATCACCCAAATCGGAGTCTGTATGCTCGAGATAAAGACGTTTGAAGTCAGAACTGTCTCAGCAATCCGAATTAGAGTCCAGATCTTGTGGGACTCTATCTCTAACTCTTCTTGGACCAAAAGTGACATGGGAAGACTCTTTGTATAGTACCAATTCATGTGGGACATAGTCATAGCCACATGAACTTTATTCCCTCCTCCTCTCGAGAGCTTGAACTTGAATTCTCGCATATTCTTGAAGATCTTGACGGACCTCCTTTTATTCTTTATGGCTTGAGCAGCGGATGTAGTTGAGTAGTGGAAGTAGAGGTGGCAGCGGTTGTATCTATAGGGTTCATGTCGGCGGAATGGGGCCCAGGGTACCCCTAACCGCCGGCGGAGGCCAACCAGATACCGCAGAGGGTGACGCGTGGCGCTCCGGTCGCTGGGGCCTTGGGCCCCACCCGGATCGTCGTACGGAGCCCGCGGCCAATCCCAAGGAATCAGGGGTCTCCTCCAGAGGCTGCATCCACAAACCAGAAGGAATCGTGGGCCTCCGGGAATCCACGGCCCATGCGCTGAGCGAGCACTCGGGGTCCGTCCCCGAGCGCTCGGCGTCCCAGAAGGCGAAGGGCGCGCTCGGGGTCCCCTCCCGAGCGCTCGGCATCTGGGCGGATGCGGGGCCCAGGGGAGCGCTCGGGGTCCGCCCCCCGAGCGCTCTCCCTCGGGCTCCCCCTTCAAGGCGCCCCGAGCGGCCCCCCAGCGGGTGCTCCCCGAGCGCTCGGGGTTGCTCAGGGGCGCGTAGAAGACAACTGGCGCCCCTCCTAGCGAAGGAGGTTGCTCGGGACCGAGTGCCCGGGGGATGACGTGTCCTCTGGTGGGGCCCTCGACCATGCACGTCGTCCAGCGCCAAGCTTCTCCAGCAAGCCTCCGCCCTGGCGGAGGCATTTAATGCCTGTCATTCCGACGGGGAACCCAAAGCCCTGTGAGGGCATGATGACGGTCAGGCCGGGTCCCACCGGTGCAGGCGATAAGCTCTGTTAGCTATCCCACTCTTTCTCTCTGAGGGGTGGGTCCGGGCTGACAGATTCTTTGACCGACCAAGCGCGCCGCCCTGCACGCCCTGTCGCTGTCAACCTTTTCACCCCATGGGGGACACCGCCGCGCGACCAATTGCGCGGCATGAGAGGCTGACCCAGGGGGCCCGTGAGGGGACGACTTACCAACCCAGTCAGAAGAAACCCCGTAAGTCTCCATCCGCGGGGCCCGCCGAAGGCAAGGGTGTCAGAGCCCCTGCTCCGACACACCGCGAGGCGATGGCCCGGCTGAAAGTCTCAAGCGGGCATTAAATGAAGGTGTGGGCGCTTCCAGTAGCGCCCACGTCGTCTACAGCACGAGTACAGCTCATGTTCTCCTTTGCCGACCTATGTGGTATCCCCCGAGTATATAAGGGGAGAGCCTAGTCCATGCAAAGGGTTGGCTCTTTTTTCCTAGCTCGTTTTTCATTAGGTTGGATCTCTCTAAGTTGACCCCTTATCAAAGAAGCACCGTTCTTCCTCCGGGTTAGAGCTAGAAGAAGAACAGTGCACACCTCTGTAACTCATGATACTTGCCGCATACGCCTACATACACAAAAAACAAGCAGGACGTAGGGTATTACGTCTTCCGGGGCGGCCTGAACCTGGGTAAATCCTTGCGTCATTGCTTCCTTAGCCACCGAGTTTATTCGCTAAACTCCAATCCACCCCAAGGCTCGTAAGAAACTCAATACTCCCCTGGGCCGAACTCAAAAGGGGGTCCCTCCGGACCACCGCTAGAGGCGTCTCTACGCCGACAGCTGGCGCGCCAGGTAGGGGGAGTTTTAGGTTTTCTTCCAACGTGCATCATCCATGTCGGGCAACGGGGAGCTTTCCCCCTCGAAGCGCGACGATCCGCTTAAGAATCCGAGCAGGGCTGGCGGCCCCTCTGCGGTCGACCCCGGGCTTCGGCATGAGTCTCCGGCGGACGAGGGCGCGGGAGGCGCCCATCGGCCTGCCGGCGGTGCCATCCCACCAGTTCGCCGCCAGCTGAATTTCGATCACGCCGGGGGAAGCAAGCACACTCCAGGCGGTCCAAGTCCTTCTCCGGCATCCTCCTGTCCCAGTAGGTGGCGCGTCCCCAATGGGCCCTTGGCTCCAGGACGTGGCCGCCCTGGTCGACACCGCCCGCCATCAGGCTGCGGCCCGGAGTTCCTACACCTCCTCGGGGCGCGGGAACTCCCACGTCACTCCTTCAGCGGCCGCACCGCCGTACCCTCCGCGTGACGATGCGCGGGGTCGTCGCGGCAAATCACCCCAGTCGGTCGCCTCCCCTTCTCAGGGGGGCGCTCAGGATCTTCGTCATCACCTTAACAGGCAGAGGGAAAATGAAGATGCTCGCGTCGTCATCGAGCGCCAGCGCGAGGTCAGGGCCGAGGAAGGCCAATCTTCCTCCGCTCCTGCCGCCAAACCGTGCACGCTCCGTGGCACGCGCCGTCGCCCATCCGGGCGCGAAGCCTACCACCCCACTCTACGGAGCGGGCTGCCAGGCCTTCACCGCAGATCTGCGTCGCGTCACCTGGCCGACTAAGTTTCGGCCGGAGTTGCCGCAGAAGTACGACGGCTCCTTCCACCCGGAGGAGTTTCTGCAGATCTACACCACGGCCGTCCAGGCCGCAAATGGAGACGAGAGGGTCATGGCCAACTGGTTCCCTATGGCCTTGAAGGGCTCTGCCCGTTCTTGGCTCATGAACCTCCCTCACGGCTCCATCCGCTCCTGGGACGACCTCTGCCACCAGTTCGTGGCGAACTTCCAGGGCACTTTCGAGCGTCCTGGCATGGAGAGTGATCTCCACGCTGTCAAACAGCGCAAGGGGGAGACGTTGCGCCAGTTCATCCAGCGCTTCAGTCAAGTGCGCAACACCATCCCCAGGATTTCTCCTCAAGCGGTCATCATCGCCTTCACTCAGGGGGTTCGCGATGAAAAGATGCTTGAGAAGCTGGGCACTCGCGAGGTCCAGTCCACGGCCGAGTTGTTCGCTATCGCGGACAAATGCGCCAAGGCGGCCGAGGCGCGTGCCCGTCACAACCCGCGCTCCGACCAATCGGCGGTCGTCGGCGCCGGCTCTTCGCGTCCCTCGGGCAAGGGAGACAAGAAGAGCAGAAGCGTAAGTCCGAGCCCGTCGCGGCGGCGGAGGCCAAGCCTCGCAAGCCGCCACGCGGCGGGGCCGACGGCGGCAGGAAGCCACCCCGGGCTCCCCCGAGGGGCCCCGGCGTGTGGTGCCCAATCCACGAGTCCAACCTGCACGACCTTTCCGAGTGCAGGTCGGTGAAGTTCCTCGCCGAGAGGAACAAGAAGCAGAGGGAGGAGCGCCAGCGCGACGCCGGCGAAGAGCCCAGCGGAGGAGGTGACGATCTCGGCTTCCAGGAGCCCGAGGCCGTCGCGTGCATCAACGGGGGCGCCTTCACACCCACCTCGCGCCGCCAGTTCAAGCTGTTGGCGCGCGAGGTGTGCTCGGCAACCCCGAGCGCCAGCGCTTTGCGACCCCTCAAGTGGTCGGAGATCCCGCTCACCTTCGACCGTTCGGACCACCCTGAGAGCATCTCGGGCGTGGGCCGCTTCCCGCTCGTGGTCTCCCCCACCATCTGCAATATCAAGGTAACCCGCATGCTCATCGACGGGGGCGCGGGGCTCAATCTCCTGTCCCCCGAGGTGTTCAATAAAATGCAGGTTCCCCGTGGGCGGAGCTGCAGCCGACGCTTCCCTTCTTCGGCGTCTCCCCTGGCTACACCACGCCCTTGGGCCAGGTGCCCTTGATGGTCACCTTTGGCACCAAGAACAATTTCCGCACCGAGCGCATCATCTTCGATGTCTCCGAGTTCGAGCTACCCTACAACGGCATCTTGGGGCGCCCAGCGCTCGCCAAGTTCATGATGGCATGCCATTATGCTTACTTGACAGTCAAGATGCCGGGCTCCAGCGGCGCCATCACGGTGCCGGCTGATGTCCGGGGCTCCGTCGCCTGCGCCGAGCAGCTTTTCTCCAAAGTCGCTGCCGCCGGTGACATCCCCGAGCTACCCAAGTCCCCGGGTCCGCCCCCGAGCAAGGTCAGAGTTGTCCCCGATGATTCTGTCCCTGTCAAGGAAGTGGCCCTGGGAGAAGACGCGTCCAAGACCGTCAAGATCGGCGGCCGTCTGGCCGCCAAATAGGAAGGCGCGCTCGTCACTTTCCTCCGGGCAAACGCTGACGTGTTTGCATGGCAACCGTCCGATATGCCCGGGGTCCCTAGGGAAGTGATTGAGCACCGCCTCGCCGTGCGTCCCCGACGCTCGGCCCTTCCGGCAGAAGGTGCGCCGTCAAGCGCCAGAAAGACAGGAGTTCATCAGGGCCGAAGTCGCCAGGCTCCTCGCAGCCGGCTTCATCCGAGAAGTCCTCCACCCCCGAGTGGCTCGCCAACCCTGTTGTCGTGCCCAAATCCAACGGCAAGCTGAGGATGTGCGTGGACTACACCGATCTCAATAAGGCTTGTCCGAAAGACCCTTTTCCTTTACCCCGCATCGATCAGATTGTTGATTCCACCGCAGGGTGTGATCTTCTCTGTTTTTTAGATGCCTACTCTGGGTATCACCAGATTAGTATGGCCGTAAAGGATGAGGAAAAAACTTCCTTCACAACCCCTGCGGGAACTTTTTGCTATGTCCGCATGCCTTTTGGGTTAAAAAACGCTGGCCCGACCTATCAGCGGGCCATGCGTATACTTTGCAGTCGCAGCTAGGTCGCAACATTGAGGCCTACATCGACGATCTCGTCGTCAAGTCAAGGCACGAGGAAACGCTCATCGAGGACCTTGCCGAGACTTTCGGCAGTCTCCGGGGTACTCGCATGAAACTGAACCCCGAGAAGTGGCGTGTTCGGGGTTCCATCCGGCAAGCTTCTCGTTTCTTAGTTTCAAGCAGAGGCATAGAAGCCAACCCCGAGAAGATCCGGGCCATCGACCAGATGCGCCCGCCGGCTCGTCTCAAGGACGTGCAGCGCCTAACGGGCTGCATGGCCGCTTTGGGGCGCTTCATCTCCAAGCTCGGGGAGCGGGGCGTTCGATGACCAAAACTGTGCTGACCACTTGGGTGCTGCCGATATGTAGCAGAGCAACTGTCTCATTGGGCCATCGGGCAGTTGCGCGCCGTATTGGTCGACTTGGTGTGTCAGTAGCTCTCTCCAGGCCGTCTCAGTGCATCCTAGGGAGTGGGTGCGGCCTCGGATGTCCACGTGAAGTTGTCTGACTTCTTCAGGAGCTTGTAGAGGGGCAGGGCCTCTCGCCGAGTCGGGAGATGAATCTGCTGTAGGGCCGCCATGCACCCGGATTAGTCCATGGACATCCTTGAGGCCCTTGGGCGGGCCATCTTGATGATGCGCGTCGATCTTCTCCGGGTTGACCTCGATTCCCGTTCGGAAACGCGAAACCGAGTAGCTGCGCGAAGTGGACGCCCATACAGAATACAGAAAACGCATTTTTGCGGGGTGAGCTTCATGCTGAATCTCCTATGTTGAGAAAGTTTCCTCCAGTCATTTAGGAGTCTCTTTTTTCTCGGACTTGATCACCACATCATCGACGTAGGCCTGCACTGTTTCTGCTGATTGCGACTGAAGCAGCGCTTATGCAGTGCACCGTTGGTACGTGGCGCCCGCATTCTGCAGGCCGAAAGGCATGGATACGTAGCAGAAAGCCCCGAAGGGAGTGCTGCTAGATGTCTTGATCTCGTCATCCTCCTTCATCCTGATCTGCTGATAGCCCGAGTAGCATCGAGAAGCACAAATTTCGCGCACCGGCCGTGGAATCATCACTTGTGCGATGCGAGGAAGAGTGAAAGGATCTTTGGGGTCTGCCTTGTTAAGCTCGTGTATCAACGCACATCCTCTCCACTTTCATCTTTTTGACGAAGCAAGAACTGGGTTCACAGCCAGTCTGATGATACACTTCTTAATAAGCCAGCTGCTAAAAGCTTGCTAACTCTCGCTCCTATTGCTTGCACGTCTATGCCTCAGCGAAACGGCGTAAAGGCGCTGTTTGAACCGCTTTTAGCAGTCCGGCCGAACGTTCAGAGAGATGCTCGCAGCCTCCTCAGGACACCCGGGCATGTCGGAGGATGTCCACGCGAAGATGTCCCAGTTGTTGCGCAGGATGTCGACGAGCGCGGCTTTCGCTAGTTGCTTGTCGCTGAGTGTAGTCTCGATCTGCGTCGTCTCGGGAGTCTTCCCGGTCGAGTTGGATCGACTTGGTGTCACCGCGCCACTGGACAGGATGTCGATGCTGAGCTTTCTCTGGCCAGGGGTGCGTTCCTCGACCACGGCCGACTTGAGGGGTTGTCAAGCTCGCTAGCAGCGATTTGGCCGCGAGCGAGGTTGCAGTTCTCCAGGTCACACGTGTAAGCATGCTGAAAACTGCTTCGTACCGTTATTACCCCGTGGGGGCCCGGCATCTTGAGCTTCAGTAACATACTGGGAACAGCCATGAATTTAGCTAGCAGGGACTGCCCCAGGATGGCGTGTACGATCTGGGAAGTCGACGACCTCAAAGTGTAGGGTCTCCATCGGAAGTTGTCGGGAGTACCAAAGTGCGGTCAGCTGACCTGCCGGTGGACTCGCTCATCTTCCCCGGCACGACCCCGTGAAAGGGGCCCAGTGGGTTTGATCTCCGAGCGGAGAGATTTTCATGTCGTCAGAGAGTCTGACGTAGAGGATATTCAGACCACTCCCTCCATCAATGAGGACCTTGGTGAGTGCAACGCCAGCAACGATTGGGTCAACCACCAGGGGAACCTCCGGGTGAGGTATGTAGTCAGGGTGATCGAGCGGCCGAAGAGATTTACGGACTCGGACCATCGCAGTACTGTGGCACGGCCGGTTCCACTGCATTGACCTCCGATCTGTGATCTCTGGCGACGCATTGGACTCGTAGCCATTAGGTCCACCGAAATCATCAGACAAGCGTCTCTTTTGGGAATTCGTCACCTTCGTCCTGAGGGGCTCTTTTTTGTTTCCGATGGGGACGTAAGGTTTGTTCAAATTCTTCAAAGGTTGCAGTCGCGTGTCACGTGATTGGACTTGGGTCCGTGAAAGTGACACGGCTGACTCATCATCTCCTCAAAAGTCACGTGTGGTGCGCTAGCGGCGTCGGCGGGGCGCGCTCTGAGCCGCGAGCAACGAGATCTCGGCCCGTGCGCTTTCCGATGCTTCTGTCTGACGCTCGGGTGAGCGTCTCGACTGGGGGACTCGGAAAAGACGCCTTGCCTTGCTCGCTTTGTCAGCCCTTGGTAGCGCTGCGACGGCCTCTTCGCCGGTGCGAAGTCTTGGCGATATCAAAGAGTTCGCGCGTAGTCTGATGTATTCTTATGCGCTATCGCTTGTGGATGAGGTCAGTGCTCTCCCGACGACCTTTGAGAACGCTGTGATGCCATCACCCGCTCAGACCTCGGGTAGAGATTTTTCCTCTCTTGGAGAGTCTGAAGTATACTCCCGGAGAGTTTCGGGTCTGCCTCTTCCGAGTGCAACTGTGGAGATCCACGCGTATCCGAGCCTAGTTTGTAAGTGCCTGAGTTGTTCCACAGAAGAGGGTCTCGCGGTCACTCCATGACTGGATGCTAACCACGGAGGTAAGCTGGTGCAGTCCAAGCTCGTGCTGATGTCGGCCAGAAACAGCGCAGGTTATGGATCGCGATCTAGTCGTTGCCACCATTGGTTCTGCAATACGCCGTGTGCAGTCGGCCAGCCAGATGTCTGGCCGAGTTCGCACCGTGTAATTTGTCGATGCCGGTGACTCGGAATCGCGACGGAAGATGACGCCTATGCGATGTCGGGCCGCCAACCGCCTTTGGCCTCGCATACCCCATCTGCCAGAGGAGGTCAAAGAGCGGGGCCACGGCTGGTCGGCGCTCGCTGGCGTCGCTGTTGCGGTCCACTGCTGCGAGTCATCCCTCTCGGACTCGATGAGCGTTCGTCCGCGTCAGCATCAGGTTCCCCGCGCATCATACGGTCCGATCCAAGTCAGCTATGGACCGACCCGGCCGGCGAGCGTTTTTGTCCGCGTCCTGACGAGGCGCGCTCCGATGTCGGCTATGGTGGTGGCCCCGTGCATCACGATCGGCCCGACTCGTTTGTGAACCGCTCCGGCGCGGCTGATGACGGTCGGGTTTGCAACGCTGGCCTTCCGCGGCTGGTGGGCTTCTGGGGGGTGAGAGCGCTCGACTCCTAGCACTGCTGAAGAGCCCGCGCGGTCCCCAGAGGCTTCGGCCTGCTGAACGAGTCTGATTTTCTTCTTAGCAGGATGCGGAGCGCGCCGAGTTCGTCATGTCCCGGGGTGCCTTCAGGGACATTAATGGCGCGTGCCGCCATCGTGGCAGCGATGATGTTGTGACTACGAAAAGCGGGAATGTCGACCCCGTCCTTCTCACGCATGTGGAATTCATTATGGACTTGGCGTCTCGAGCCCTCATGTCGTCGTTGCGCAGTTGCTCGTCACGTTGACGAGCAAGCCTAGTCTGCTGCTTGATCGCTCCTCCTCCTTAGCGAGGAGGCGGAGCCGAGTGGCTTCAAGCTCAGTAGGCGTTTGCTCCACGATGGGGACTGATCGGTCGTCTCTGTTGTCCAGTGAGTCGGGGTTGGCCATGGAAGACCTCCCGGGATGGATGGTGACTGCCTAAGCTCTCGTACTCGTTCGAGTCATACTCGAGGACGGGGAGGAGAGAATGATAGCACCAACCAGTAGGACCTCTGTTCGAGGGTGGAACCCGTGCGTGAGCAGCAGATCTGATTTCAGTGTAGCCTCGTCCCTGGGGAGAGGAGCGAAGGCGCGGACTCAGGGTGAGTCTGAGTAAAGAAGCTGATGAAGCCTCCGCTGATCGACGGGTTGCCGAGTAGCAGAGGTGAAGCTTGCCATCTGTCGTGATGAAATCTAGTTTTCCGAATCGGAACAGCTGTCCAGGATCAGAACCACGTCCAGGGAGCGAATTCATGACGCTTCCTGAGACGAAATGCCATTGTTGTTGACGGAACCATCCGACTCGTGCAGATGGATACTATGCGCACAGCCCCTACCTGGCGCGCAACTGTCAGAGTATTATTCCAACAATACTGAATATGGGGCGCGTGAGCACAGCAAATCCAGATGGGTGCACACGGAGACAAGATTTAGACAGGTTCAGGCCCTCGCGAGAGGTATACCCTACGTCTATGTATTGGTGGCTGGTATTGCTTGAGTCCCGAGTGCCGCAAGCCCTCAAGAAGAGATCTCGAGGTTGCTAGGGCTATGTGTATGAGAAGATACTAAAAGCATACCGATCTGAGAGGATCCCTACCTGGCCTTATTAGATGACCATGCAGGTGTACAAGAGGCCGGATCGGTTACAGATTGGTTTCCTAATCAGTTACAACAGAATCCGGGATTGACGGACTTGTGCTTATCCTGTCTTGTATCCAAGTTGATGAGGCGCCCCGTATAGAGTCGGACTCCAGCAGTCGGTCCGCCACCCTATGGTCAGAGGGCCGGATTTGTCCTCCTGATGATACCCGGGTGCCATGTCATCATCAATTACCCGTTGGGTAAGCTGCTGACAAGGACAAGACCCTGTTACCGTCTCCGTTACCCATCGGGTACTTGTTAGTATATCTGACAGGTGGACCCGCAATATGAGCCCATGACAATTGAGCCCACGGGCCCGTTAGCCAGTTAGCCCCCACGCCCCATGTTGCCACGCAGGCCTCAAGCCATAGCCTGCAGCCGCTACCATCCTTGTCAGGTACGGATACCCGCCGGGTGCCTGGTATCCAACAGGTACGGGGACGGGAAAAAACCCCTACTTGGTTGCGGGACATGTACGGGTACGGATAGCGAGTTAATCAAATGAGGCGGGTATTGGGTACGGGTAGATCGGCCCCCAGGTATTGTGCCCGTTGCCAATTTGAGATGGGTTTTACGGAACCATCTCAGATGTACCTAATCTGTGACGGTTTCTTTGAACCGTCTGGGATCAGATTTTCCATACTAGTGTGTTTATTTATTTATTTCATGTCAATTTCGACTGGAATTTGAGATGACCATGAAAACAAAATGACCATGGAAACTTTTTCTTGTAGCTATCACGGGATATTAGTTGTCATTATCATTATCACTAAATAGAACAAAGTTATATACCTTGATTCCTACAAGAGTCTGAACCACAAATTGTGCGTATCTGCGAGTTAATTGACATGTCCTTGATTAACACAATTGCTTATCTTACATTTTTTTGTTTTCATTTCTTTATTTCCTAAACTTTTGGAAACACGTAGATCGTTTTCTACTTACATGTCCCGTGGGGGAGATCTGTTGCGATCACGATCTCAATTTCAAGGTCTTCGCTAAGTACAGAATACTCCCTTTAGCCTTTATCTTTATAGTGTCGCCAACAACCAAAGGGAACCAACCTTTGTGGGTACTAAGTCTGATACCACATGCAGCAGCTCATGGCGTCTTCTAAGACTCGAGATATTAAGGTTTGCCAATCATACGACGACTTCTTTATATATATACATGTCCTTTTACATATATTCATGAATTTAATCTTACTTGATATAGGTTCCGGTTAATCTTATTTAATCTTACTTAATCTTTAATGGACACAAAGATGATGACCAAGCCTGAGCTCACGATGACACGGATCTCTTTTTCTCTCCTTGATCTCCCTTTTTTCATCCTCTTTTCATGGCCTTGGTTCTCCCC
>JAGXJF010003546.1:0-98486 GCA_019208055.1 Stipa capillata
TCACGTGGCAGTCATAAGACTTCATGCCAATCAGTCGGTGAGTCTTCATGTCAACAAGTTTTGGATGTTTGCGGAGTAACCCGAAGAAACTTTGACACCATCGAGGCATTCGTAAAGGCTATGGAGCTCGTCTCTCCTCAGAGTGTAGCAAGCAGCAGGATAGCTGGTCTTGACTCTGATACCATTCTTCCCCGTCTTGGTCGTTTCTCTGGTTGCCCATAGCTCCTGTCTTATATTCATGTGTTGCATATTTGCTCGTGCCTTCGGTCCATCTTTTGTCTTGTTCGGAATGTTGAGCAAGAGACCAAGCAAGCTATCGCAGATATTTTTTTCGACATGCATTACATCAATGCTGTGACGTGTGTCTAGGTGAGGCCAGTAAGGCAATTCCCAAAAAACAGATTTCTTTTTCCAGACGCCCTTTACTGGTGGTTGTTTCTTTCCTTTTTCTGGCTCAACTTCGTCCATTTCATTCAAGAGATCATAGATTTCTTGTCCGGTCTTCTCGCGAGGCTTTGGACGGATTTCTTTTGTTCCATCGAACCTTTCCGTGTCCTCTCTCCATGGGTCATTCATGGTAAGCCACCTTCGGTGGTCCATGAGCACAATTTTTCTAGAGCCCTCTAAGAAAACACTTGTGGTTTCTTCCATGCACTTAAGACATGCTTCGTATCGTTTGGTGCACTGACATGCATTGTTCCCGTATATGGGATAATCTTGCACTGTTGTGAACAATAGTCCTTTCAGAGTGAACAACTCTTCTTTGTCCGCGTCCCAGACCTGAGCCCCTTCTTCCCATAGCGTATCTAGTTCGTCCTTCAGTAGTTGTTGATACACGTTAAGATCCATTCTAGGTTGTTTTGGCCCTTGAATGAGAATAGATAGGTGCATGTACTTCCCCTTCATGCACAACCATGGAGGGAGGTTATAGATCCAAAGAACAATGGACCATGTGCTGTGTCTGCTGCTCATGTTGCCGAATGGATTTATTCCGTCCGTACTCATACCAAACCTGATATTCCTCGGATCACTACCGAAATCTGGGTATTCGGCGTCGATTGCCCTCCACTGTTCGCCCCTCTTCGTGCCAATGCATTAGCTTTGCCTCCTTGTTACCGAATAAATGCTTCAAACGGGGGAGGACAGGAAGGTACCATACAACTTTTGCAGGGGCACTACTCGTCACTTCTTCCTCGTCCTCGTCTTGGTTTCTGCCCTGCTTATATCGAGATATGTTGCACACCGGACATTTGTGCAGCTCTTTATACTCTTTGCGATAAATAATGCAGTCATTCCGACAAGCATGGAGTCTCTCTACATCCAATCCAAGGGGGCAGACTACCTTCTTGGCTTCCTCGGTGCTCGTAGGCAACACGTTCTCCTTTGGAAAAACCGTCGCAAGGTAAGCCAGTGTCTCATCGAAGCTTGTGTCCGGACAGTTGTGGGCTGTCTTGATCCTTAGAAGTTCTAGCGTGATTGATAGACGCGTGTGCTCAAGATCGCAGCTGCGATACAGTGGTTTTGTCAAGTCTGCCATCAGTTTCACAAACTTTGCGACCTCTCTTTCATCCTCGGGGTCTTCGACCACCTGGTCCACCATGTGACTGTCCCTCAACATTTCAGCCAAATTATTCCCCGCCTCTCCTGTCAAGTCATCCCTACATTCAGAAATATGGTCTTTATCTTCTTCTGCGTCTTTATGTACGTCCTCTTCTTCTAAACATTTAGGATTAGCTAAAATTTCTGCCTCTTCACCGTGACTTGTCCAACGTGTATAACCTTACATGAAACCTCGAGTCAACAAGTGTAGCTGCAACATGCCTCTCTTCTTGAACATTATCGTGTTCTTGCATACACAACACGGACAACACATCTTGTTCGCACCCCTTTTCTCCCTATCTTCCTCGGCCACATCTAGAAACTCGTTCAAAGTATCGATGAAACTCCGTGTTGCCCTTTCGCCGTACATCCAACTTCGATCCATCGATCCGTACAACAACAAACTAATTGATTATAATCCAAATTAACAAAATAATCACAAAATTAATTCTCTTCTTTCATGTATTACATCGTACCAAAGAGAGCTCGCTAGCACCGTCAAGGAGCGGACTTGAGAGCCTTTCGAATAGGGTAAGGAGAGAGAGGAGGGGAGGAGGAAAGAGAGGAGGGGAGGAGAGAGGGTTAAAAGAGATCTAGATCTAGATTGTATATCTAGCAGGAGGAGGGAGGGAGGAGGGGAGGGGGAAAGAGAGGGTGGAGTGGAGGAGGAAGAAGATTGAGAGAGATCTAGATCTAGGGTTTAAATTTATATGGAGGAGGGAGGGAGGATGGAGGGAGGAGGGGGAGGATGAGGAGGAGGAGAATAGCATGGTTGTCGTGCAGTGTTAGGAGGCGCCCGCAGCTGGCCGTGTGAGGCGCGCGAGCTCACCGGCTAGCTGCAGGCGCCTCCACTATTATATGAGCAGAATTATCACTGACGGGCGAAAAAAAGTCACCCGTCAGTGATAAGTCTGCCCTCGAAGGGAGTCCTGGAGCAATCTTCCACTGACGGGCCACATTCGACCCGTCAGTGGAGATCCGATCTTCACTGACGGGTGCAAGAGAGCACCCGTCAGTGAAGGTTGTCCGTCAGTGGAGATGCCAAGTTGCGCCTCTCGTCCCACTTTTACTGACGGGCGCATGTTGTGCCCGTCAGTAGTAGTTTGGTGCCTCGCCTAGTGCATAACTTTTACTAATGGGTAGGATCTCACCGGTCAGCGTTTCTCCTAATCAGCGACGGGCCTCCTCGTGCCCGTCAGTGATGATCATATAGCAGAAGTATTTTCTGAGGTAGTGCATCTCTCAAAAAGTCTTTTCTTGCATTATTAAATCTTGGTAGTGATATCGATAATGATAGTGATGATGATTTACTTGATGATGATATGATTACCTCTCTTGATAAAAATACCATGATTAAAATATCTCATTTGTTAACCACTATTGAAGCTCTTGAAGAAATAATAGATAAGCAAATAGATATTCTAGATAAACAAGAAGAATTGCTTATTTATGAAAAAGAGAAGAACATTAATCTTGATAAGGAACTAACTAAAGAAAGGTTAAAAAGTGATGCAATGATAAAGATTGTTAATGATAACAAAGCCACTAAGAAGAAACTTGAGAGAACCAATGAATGTTTAAAAGAAGACTATGCTCAATTAGAACTTAGTTATCTCAAAACTAAGAATTTGCTTGACAATGTTGTCATTGCACATGAGAAGCTTAAAGCCTCATCAATTGATAATATACATGTGCCATGCTCAAAATGTGATACTAAATCAAGCGTCAACAATGAAGAATTGAAAATTAAAAATGCTAAACTAAAGTCTCGTCTTCATTTTGGCTTATTGAAATGTCACAAGGGTAGTAAGGCCCTCAAGGAGTTGTTGAGCAACCAAGTTGAAAATTTCAAAAATGAAGGACTTGGATTCACTCCAAAATTCAATGAAAATGGCAAAGCTTGGTTGTCTCAACAATATCCTAAGACGAAGTTCGTGCATGGCAAAGGTAAGCAAGTGGAAATACTCCATTTCAATGGCCATGAGACGAAGAAGCGTCAAATGAGTAAGACATTTGGCGGTGGATCTTTTGACGCCTCCTATGTCTTAAGGAAAGGCAAAGATGGAAACATCCATACTAAGTACGTTGGACGTAGGAATAGCAGGCTTAAAAAGAGTACCATTTGGGTGCTCAAAATTCTTGTGACCAACATGCAAGGACCCATGCAAAAATGGGTATCTAAATCAAACAAATAAACTTGTTTTGTAGGACTACTCCTGTGGTGGAAGAAGTTGAGTGATTGATAGTGGTTGCGCTAATCACATGACCGGAGAAGTGAGTATGTTCTCACAATTGACAAATGAAGGGTCACCTCACGAAAATATCATTTTCGGCGATGATGCCAAGGGAAAGGTAATGGGACTTGGTAAATTAGCAATCTCAAATGACTTGTCCATTTCAAATGTGCTACTTGTCAAGTCTCTCAATTACAATTTGCTTTCCATATCTCAATTATGTACATTAGGGTTTAATTGTCTATTTACCGATGTTGACGTGACCGTCTTTAGAAGAGATGATTCCTCGATAGTCTTCAAAGGTCACATGAAAGACAAGTTTTATCTTGTGGATTTCACCTCGGATAAATCTCGCCTTGAGACTTGCTTGATGGCTAAATCAAGCATGGGTTGGTTATGGCATCGCTGACTAGCCCATGTTGGAATGAGGAATTTGAGTAAGCTTCTAAAAGGCAAACACATTTTAGGACTAACGGGTGTCACTTTTGATGAGAATAGAATTTGTAGCTCATGTCAAGCGGGGAAGCAAGTTGGAGCTCATCATCCCGCGAAGAATATAATGACTACTTCAAGACCATTGGAACTCCTACACATGGATCTCTTCAGACCTGTTGCTTACATTAGCATCGGAGGTAATAAATATGGTCTTGTCATTGTTGATGATTATTCTAGATATACTTGGGTATTTTTCTTGAGTGATAAAGGTGATACGCAAAAGAAGTTCAAGAAGTTTGCAAAGCGTGCTCAAAATGAGTTCAAACTCAAGATCAAGAATATCCGGAGTGATAATGGGACGGAGTTCAAGAACATGCAAGTTGAAGAATATTGTAACATCCTGATTTTCAGAGCTTTTCAAAATCTTTTATTTAAAAATCAGAGCCAGAAAATTTCATTGTTTATTCTCTAATTAATTAAAGTTTAATTAAAATTTTACAAATTGGACCGAAGTTAATTTGAATTAATCCAACTTGAATTGTATTGGCTTTTCAATTTGGAATATGTCTCCAGAGTTTTTCTCAGAATTTTCGGAGTTCGTTTGATATTTAATCTCGCTCTACTGTTCTTTGTTTTTATTTTGGTTTTCTCCTTTTCTTTCCACCTTTCCTTTATGGCCGCCATCCCGGCCCATCTCCTCTCGGCATCCCGCTGTCTCATTTCCTCCAGACGTTCTGACGAGTGTTGCATAGCGCAGCATGTGTCGCTGCATCTGTTTCAATAGGATTTGGGCCAAATCCCTTTCCCTCTCCCTCGTATAAATACCCCACACCCCTCCCACCTCTTCCCCTCTCCCCCAAACCCTTTTCCCACGAAACCCTAGCCCCCAAACCCCTCAAACAGCCGCCACCCCCCCTCTCTTCCCTGCAGTTCCTTAACAGCACGTCCCACCTCAGTGTTTTCCCAATTCCTGTTGCCTCGAACATCTTTTGGCAAATCCCTTCGGTGAGATTGTTCCTAACCTTTCCCTCTACCTCTCTGCAAAATTTAGTGAAGATCCAACAGTGCAATCATTGGGAAATCTCCAAACATTAACGTACTGTTTGCACCCAGATTTTCTGCGTGTGCATCTAGATTGGAACGACGTCCTCATCAGCTTGGACCTCCTTTTCAAGATCCATTTGGTGGGATCCTGGATAATGTTGTCAAGATCATCTCCACAAAATTTGAACATAATCCAATGGTCCAATCTCCGGGAAATCAAATTTCTTTGCGCTGCTGTTCGTGTGTAGATTTGGCTGCGTGAACGGTACAGCGGCATTGTTACCTCTTTCCCCGTTGATCTGGTGAGTCTTTGAAGAATCCCTTTGGTCAAATTGGAGCAGGATTCGGCGCAGGATTCTGTCGCTGAGGACAGTCACGAGAGAAGTGGCCGGGCTGGCCACATTTAAAACAAGCCCCAAACGGAGGTCTTGGAGCAAACTCAGCAGATTGTCCTCCCATTGGCCTCGGCTGGAAACTGGGAGCTGGAGGACGAGGCACAAAACCGGAGGGTCTTGGAGCGGGAGTAGCGCGATTAAATGCACTAGCAGGAACCCAAATACGCCTCTTTTGCGGATTGGAAGAAGAGGGCTTCACTGCATCTCGAGCACGCTTTCTAGATTCTTCAAGAACTAGCTTGCCGTGCTCCATCTTGACAGCCTTGTTCATAAGAGCCTGAAAGTTGGCGAAGTCAAAAGGAAGCAGCTCGTAACGAAGCTCCGGATTCAAACCTTTGCGGAACTTCTCCTGTCTGTCCGCATCGGTGGTAACATCACGAGGAGCATAACGTGCCAAATGGTTGAAGGAGTGGAGATACTCGGTGACACTCTTCCGCCCCTGAGCTAGATTCCGGAATTCTTCCTTCTTGATGTCCATGACACCTTCGGGGATATGAGTTCCACGGAAGGCGTCGCAGAACTCCTGCCACGTAACCACGTGACCTTTCTCCTGGATAGCAAGGAAATTCTCCCACCATGCTGCGGCAGCACCTTCAAGCAGATACGCCGCAAGATCCACGCGATCCGCCGCGGGGATACGCGCGGTCTCCAATTTGCGCTCGATGCTGCGAAGCCAATCATCGGCTTCGATAGGATCTTCTGAACGACTGAATGTCGGAGGCTGCGTTCGAAGAAAATCTGAAAGTCCAACTCGAGCTTCGGGTTGGGGAGCAGTGTTACGAACTAGATGCTCCAGAAGGCGAGTCTGGTCCATTCGATTCCGCTCGATCTGCATCAACACCTCTGCCATGGATGGCGGAGGAGGAGGAACATTATTGCGACCAGAGTCACGACCTTGATTACCAGCAGCAGGCTGGCTACCTTCCGGATGTTCGGCCATCTGAATCAAGAAATAGATATGCCACAAAAACATGATTAGATCATAAAGAAACTTGAACGGAATTACTCGAATGAATTTCACGATTTACAAGATGAACAGAATCTGAACATGTCAATGGAGTAATCGGTAGAGTCGGTAATAACTGGGACATGGTAAGAGGGAAGGTAAGGATTCCCTGCACACGTGAAGTCTAACTTTTGAACGAGGCGAGAAAGTAGCAAATTCGTTTTTCAACCAAACGAAAGGGTAAGGAAAAGAACTAGGATCGAAAGGGATAAGGAGAAAACAGAACCACTACTTATGCTTTTCGCAAATCCTTTTTAAGTTCAAATAGTTTTTGCAACTTCTAGACCCAACAACGGCCAAGACAAAGGTCATCCTACAGTCAGTCCTGCTCTGATACCAAAGCTGTCGAACCCCAGAATTCATAACAGAGAGGCTTAAGAGAAACCACCCGCTAAGTCGAAACGTCAACTCCGACCTCAACTCCTGGGTGTCAATTCCAAGAGGAGTGGAGTGATATGGCTCCGAATAGCCCGAGACGTCAACCCCAAAGCTTACTCTGGCCAGCGCACAGAGTAGTAGGGTGATATGGTCTCCTCACTCTTGTCCTACCGAGCCGGAACATCAACCCCGAACTCGTCCCGGCAAATTAATGCACGGCTGGAGTAGGGTGATATAGTTCCCAATCTCTCAGTAGTAGAGTCGCTTCACAGGGGTGATTAAACTTAATGACTCTATGATATAAACCCTAAAGTCCTACCCACAACATGCGCTTCATCACATACACGCACGGCACATGAGTGGGCGAAAACAACCAGATCTCATAGCAGTGACTCTACGACAGAAACTGCAATATTATAAGTTTGAAACTTAACGAACCTACATACACACAAGGATCCGAAGATCTAAACACACAGCGGAAGAGTATTAACGGCTACGAAGCCAAACAGTAGAGCCAGATATGGCAACGAAAACAAACCAAAATACCGACCCCAGAGGCAGGATCACTGCCTGGGATTCCCAGCGTCTAGGCGTCGTCGGTGTCGAGCTCTAAATAGAAACCACCCTCGGAAGGGGTAGCTTCCTCTGCAACGAAAACAACAACAATAGCAGGGTGAGTACAAAATTGTACTCCGCAAGACTTACAGTGCGGAAATAATAGTGATTGTGCCAGGTATCAACAAAAAAGGGTAATTGTGGACTAATTTGCGGAAAGCCGAGTTTACCTTTATCAATACAATAAGTAGCTTGAAATTCGACTACTAGAATACCTTTTCCAAAGGGGAAGAGTCGAACACTTCGCGAATATTCCTTACTGCAGATCACCACACCTGAAAAACCCATCGACCCATCCTCGACCACCCTGGGAGGAAGCTGTCGCTAACCACGTCCTTAGAGTTGACAAGTTTTAAAGTTGGTTATAGTTGTCTAATTCGACGCAGGTAATTACCAAGTTGTCCATAACCGCGGACACGGCTGTTCAAACAGTTCTAACCCTGCAGGGGTGTACATCTTTACCTACACGCATCGATCGTCTCTTAATGCTACCAAGTACACACTTCACGAGGTGTGCTAGCAGAGGGTGATCGAACACGACCTTTACAATGCTGTCGACCTAGGTATGAGCCACCCGTACGGGCTAGTCCATGTGCATCAGTCCGGCCGTAACTGCGACACGGTCCCATGCGTTGTGAATCGAGGTACATCCCCGGTCTCCCAGACCGTGTGTCCACCCCACCCTTATATGAGACCACACACCACATCCCCTTTTTCACGCACACGCAAATGGAAACGGCAAACTAATGCAGCTCATACACTAAGTCTAAGCAAATTAGTGAGTCGTGGGTGGCCCCATAATCCACCCGTGTAGAAGTACGCGAATCTTGGGTCAATGTACGTCGATAACCGGTCCTTGCGGGAAGACGAGACAACCCACCATGCTCCCAGCCATGGCCTCTCGTCTAGACCCAGATATGATTAAGTGAGTTCATTAGTATCCCGGTGAACACCCACCTACCACGTAACCCATTCCCAGTGTTGATTCATCTGCTAACCCAGGAATTACGACTTCTACAAGTCTAAGCATGTCCAAGCATAAATAGCTCAATAGCATTCGAACAGTGGATACTAGACTATGCTAGATAGGTTAGGTTAGTGGTGGAGCTGTTTAAGCGACAAGGTGAGTCTTACTCATCGGACTAAGGCTTTCTTAGCGGAAAAATAGCAGTTGAACGCATATGATAATGATTTAAAAACAACTAATACTTTGTAAATAATAGGAGATTTGCAACGTGACCAAAGGGGCTGCTTGCCTGGTTGCTCTGCAACGACACCCTGCTCTTGCTCGAGACTATCGCCCTGTGAATCCTCCGGCTCTATTGAGGAAAAACGGAAACACCGGAAACAAGGGCATAATCGTAAATATCCAAATGCACAACATCAGCATGAAATGCAATGCATGCCATGACGTAGAGGATGCAAAATAAAGACTAATGCAAGTGGAATCAATTTAATCGGAGTTCGGACGCATAAAATGTCGCGATCCGAAAATCCTCCGGCTAATCGGAAACCCTAATTTGAGTTTTTAGCAAATTGTATTAATCCTAGCATGCAAACATGGATGGAAATGATGTTTTGAATAGATTTCATTTTTCTGAACATTTTGATATATTATTTGCATTTTTCTGATTAAAGATGAATTTTCTGTGAATTTTACAAAATTTAATCCATTTTCACCCTTTGTTTTATTTTTCTCAGTAAAAATAATCTTTTAAAGAAATTCAATAATAGCAGAGGCTGACATGTGGGCCCTACTGGTCAAAGTTGACCAAGATTGACTGAGTCATTGACAAGTGGGGCCCACTTGTCATAATCTCCATTTTCTTTTATTCTTTATTTTTAAATTCTTACATGCGGGGTCCACTGATCATTGAGACATGTTAATGGAGTGTATTAATTGTACTGTTCTTCGTTATTAGCATCATTAATATGTCCATTGGCATTAAACATGCTCAGCATTAAATGTAGTCATTAATTGGTCTGAACAGCTATTAGAAACTTTAATTAGAATACTTAGGAATAAATGTGCCGGATTATTGATTATGCACTTTAATCACACTTAGCCATTTAATGTGTCATTACATTAATTAACTGTCATTAGAGCAATCAGTTAACACATTTAATCCGGCGGTTTAAAAAATAAATGCGTCATCAGGACAAATTCAACGGGCTGCCGTGCTCTTAATTGAGCTGGAGCCTCGGGGCGGTCAGGTGAAGCCGGCGACGAGCGACGGCTTACCGGGGAGGCGGCGGACTCCGGCGAGGCAGAGAGCAGTTGGGGCTCGGGATCCGGGCGGAGGACGGCGAGCGTCGGGGCGGTCACCGGAGCTCGGCGCGGTGGAGAGCGGGATGGGGCAGTGGCGACCGGAGGAGGCCCGGGCGGCGGGGAGCGGAGCCGGAGCACGGCGCGGTGGAGAGCGGGATGGGGCAGTGGCGACCGGAGGAGGCCCGGGCGGCGGGGAGCGGAGCCGGAGCACGGCGCAGCTCGGGAGGAGGCCGGCGACGGGCTTACCGGGGTCCCGGCGGCGCTAGGCGGAGGGGGAACCGAGGGCGACGGCGAGCACGGGATCCGGGGCGGAGCGATGGCGAGCAAGGCGCGGCGACGGAGGAGAGGGGCCGGGATGGGTGGCGCGGGGTAGAGCTAGGCCGACGGGGGGGGGCACCGGAGGGGGGCGGAGTGGCGGAGGCGAGGTGGTGGTGCTCCGGGAGTAGAGCGGCGGGGTGGCGCGCGGTGGAGCCGAGCGGTGCGGCGACTCGGGTCGGGTGGCGAGCTGGGGCGGCGTGGCAAGGAGCTCGGCTCCGAGCGGTGGAGCAAGGGGGAGGCGGCGAGGTGCTAGGCGGCGGGGCAGCGGAATGAGCAAGGAGGCGGCGGTGGATAAGACCGGCGGTGAGGCGGGGAATAGAGGAAGCAGCCGGGCTGTACTGAGAAAAAGAGAAGCAACGGATAAGGATGGGGATGAGGAGATAGCTTCGGGAGGAAGGAAAGAAAAGAGATAGCGGTGGCGGGCCGGGCCAGAAGGAAATGGGCCGGGCAAGGCCCATCCGGCAGGGGAGAGAGGGAAATAGGGTTAGGTTTTGGTCTATTTAAATTTCTGATTTGATTTCTTTCACTCTTTGGTCCTTTTATACATGCTTCAAACTTTCAAACCAATTTTATAGATCAAAGCAATTTCAAACTAAGAATTATTCTAACCAACATACCAATTATGGAATTCGATTCCACTAAACATGTTGCCGCATTACTTTAAATATGCAATACACAAACATTATTCCCGAGCCCTTAGGGTGAGATTAGGGTTTTCAAAAATTTAAAAATTCTTCTCATCTCCGAGTTCATGAATTCATGTCATGCGATGCAGATGATGCATATTACAAGATATGAAGCTAGGGACGTTACAGACCTACCCCCCTTACGAGAATCTCGACCCCGAGATTCGGATCAGCTGAGAAAGAGGGAGGGGTATGCCGATCGAAGATGATCCTCGCGTTCCCAAGTAGCTTCGTCTTCGGAATGATTAGACCATTGAACTTTAAAGAACTTGACATTGCGTCTTCGAGTCGTCCGTTCCATCTCATCGAGAATACGGAGAGGGTACTCTCGGTAAGACAGATCTTCTTGAAGATCCAGTGTATCGACTGCCGATTCCGGAATTGGATCCTTGAAGCACTTCCGAAGTTGAGAAACATGGAAGACATCGTGGACATCGGATAACGACGGAGGTAGTTCCAACTGATAGGCAACTTCACCTCGTTTGGAGAGAATGCGAAAGGGACCAATGTAACGAGGTGCCAACTTTCCTTTGACGCCAAATCGGTGAACACCCTTGAGAGGAGTGACCCGAAGGTAGACTTTATCGTTTGGCTCAAAGTGAATCTCACGACGATGAAGGTCGGAGTAGCTCTTCTGACGAGATTGAGCAGTTTTTAACCGCTCTCGAATGATGCGAACTTGATCCTCCGCTTCTTTGATCAAGTCGGGTCCAAGAATTTGTCGCTCTCCGGTTTCGGACCAATTGAGTGGAGTTCGACATTTGCGTCCATAAAGGACTTCGAAAGGGGCCATGCCTAGGCTTGATTGGAAGCTGTTGTTATAAGAGAACTCAGCGAACGGAAGACACTTCTCCCACTTCGTGCCGAAGGATATAACACAAGCTCTAAGCATATCTTCAAGGATTTGGTTAACCCTTTCGGTTTGTCCACCGGTTTGGGGGTGGTAAGCTGTGCTGAAGGAGAGACGAGTTCCCATAGCAGCTTGGAGACTTTCCCAAAACCTGGAAGTGAACAAAGCACCACGATCGGAAATGATCCGCTTGGGGATCCCATGGAGAGATACTATCCGCGAGATGTAAAGATCAGCTAGTTGATTAGCAGTTATAGTTTCTCGGACAGGAAGGAAATGTGCGACCTTGGATAGACGATCAATGACTACCCAGATGGCATCATTTTTCTTTGGAGTTCTCGGAAGACCGGTGATAAAATCCATGCCAATTTCATCCCACTTCCACTCAGGGATAGGCAAAGGTTGAAGTGTGCCGGCGGGTCTTTGGTGTTCCGCCTTAACACGACGACACACATCACATTCAGAGATGAAGCGAGCGATCTCTCTTTTCATTCGGGTCCACCAAAATCTCTGTTTCAAATCTTGATACATCTTCGTGCTACCCGGATGAATAGACAATGGAGAGTTGTGAGCTTCACGAAGAATGGATTCTCGAAGATCGTTGTTCTTCGGCACAACTAAGCGCTTGCCAAACCAAACAACGTCTTGATCATCGATTGAGAAACATTTAGCAACTCCGCTAGCATGTTCTCCTTAATCTTGCGAATACCCTTGTCTTGCTTTTGAGCAGATTTGATTTGATCTTCAAGAGATGATCGGATTTCAAGGGTATTAAGGAAACCACTTTGAACAACTTCAAGATTAAGCCGTGCAAATTCCTCGTAGAGGGGTGGTTGAGATTCTTGGATCATAAGATTGTTACAGTAAGTCTTCCGGCTAAGTGCATCCGCCACGACATTAGCCTTACCAGGTTGGTAATGAAGACCTACGTCGTAATCTTTGATCAATTCCAGCCATCTTCGTTGCCTGAGATTCAGGTCGGGCTGGGTGAAGAGATACTTCAAACTTTGGTGGTCGGAGTATAACTCGCAGCGATTACCGATGAGATAATGCCGCCAAATCTTCAGAGCATGAACCACCGCAGCAAGCTCTAGGTCGTGAGTTGGATAGTTGGTTTCATGCGGCCTTAGCTGACGAGAAGCATAAGCTACCACATGCCCTTCTTGCATTAACACACATCCAAGGCCTAGGCGAGAAGCATCGCAATAGACGTCGAAATTCTTGTGAATGTCCGGGAGGACAAGCACAGGAGCGGAGGTCAATCGGCGCTTTAGCTCTTGGAAGCTTTCTTCGCACCTTTCAGTCCACTCGAACTTCTTTTCTTTCTTGAGGAGCTCGGTCAAAGGTTTAGCATGTTTGGAGAAGTTCTCGATAAAACGGCGATAATAGCCGGCCAGACCAAGAAAACTCCGCACTTGCGTGACCGACTTGGGTTGTTCCCAATTGAGAACAGCCTTCACTTTGCTAGGATCCACGGCGACACCTTTCGCCGAAAGCACGTGGCCTAGAAAAGCGACTTCTTCGAGCCAAAACTCACATTTGGAGAACTTAGCATAGAGCTGATGTTCACGAAGCTTTCCCAAGACAAGCTTCAGATGCTCGACATGGTCTTCTTCCGTCTTGGAGAAAATCAGGATATCATCGATGAAGATGATCACAAAGCGATCTAGATATTCCATGAAGATGGAATTCATCAGCCTCATGAAGGTAGCAGGAGCATTGGTTAACCCAAAAGACATCACGGTGTATTCATACAACCCATAACGAGTCGTAAACGCCGTTTTTGGAATATCTTCGGGTCGGATCTTGATTTGATGGTAGCCCAACCTCAAATCAATCTTGGAAAAGACGGTTGCTCCGGTTAATTGATCGAACAGATCATCGATTCGTGGAAGCGGATACTTGTTTTTGATCGTCACCTCATTAAGAGGTCGATAGTCGACACACATCCGCAGGCTTTTGTCTTTCTTCTCCACGAATAGAGCAGAGCATCCCCAAGGAGAGGAGCTCGGTCAAATGAAGCCTTTTGTTTCTAACTCCTGGAGTTGCTTCCTCATTTCCTCCAATTCATCTTGAGTCATCCGATAAGGGCGACGATAGATTGGAGCGGTCCCGGGAACCAAATCAATAACAAATTCGATATCTCGATCCGGTGGTAAACCTGGAAGCTCGTCGGGGAAGACATCCGGGAAGTCACAGACTACCGGAACATCTGGAAGATCAGGAAAGGATTTGCCTTCGAGAGCACAAAGATGGGACTCGACGAACTCTGGAGTAAACCGAATGGTTGCACCGGAGGGATGAGAAAGAACCACTGTCTTCGTCGCACAATCAATAAGGGCTTGATGTGCAATCAACCAATTCATTCCAAGAATGACATCGATGTCTGTGGAGACCAAAGCAATTAAGGTGGCGAAGAAATCCAGATTGCCCATCTTGATGCGAACATCACGGCATTCTTGGGAGGCTCTCATTACCGATCCCGGAGAGATTATAGCCAGGGAGTTGAGCATAGCCTCATAGGGAATATCATGCTGATCCGCAAACCTCTTGGATATAAATGAATGCGAAGCCCCTGAATCGAAAAGAACTGATGCTGGAACTGAATTAACAAGGAGCGTACCAATCACGACATCGGTTGCCTCCTGAGCTTCTTCGGCGACCACGTGAGTCACGCGACCGCGGTTCACAGACTGATGTTGCGGGTTCGCCTTCTTGGCGGGAACATTGCCTCGAGATTGACCTTGCGCTGGAGCAGGATTCGGCGCAGGATTCTGTCGCTGAGGACAGTCACGAGAGAAGTGGCCGGGCTGGCCACATTTAAAACAAGCCCCAAACGGAGGTCTTGGAGCAAACTCAGCAGATTGTCCTCCCATTGGCCTCGGCTGGAAACTGGGAGCTGGAGGACGAGGCACAAAACCGGAGGGTCTTGGAGCGGGAGTAGCGCGATTAAATGCACTAGCAGGAACCCAAATACGCCTCTTTTGCGGATTGGAAGAAGAGGGCTTCACTGCATCTCGAGCACGCTTTCTAGATTCTTCAAGAACTAGCTTGCCGTGCTCCATCTTGACAGCCTTGTTCATAAGAGCCTGAAAGTTGGCGAAGTCAAAAGGAAGCAGCTCGTAACGAAGCTCCGGATTCAAACCTTTGCGGAACTTCTCCTGTCTGTCCGCATCGGTGGTAACATCACGAGGAGCATAACGTGCCAAATGGTTGAAGGAGTGGAGATACTCGGTGACACTCTTCCGCCCCTGAGCTAGATTCCGGAATTCTTCCTTCTTGATGTCCATGACACCTTCGGGGATATGAGTTCCACGGAAGGCGTCGCAGAACTCCTGCCACGTAACCACGTGACCTTTCTCCTGGATAGCAAGGAAATTCTCCCACCATGCTGCGGCAGCACCTTCAAGCAGATACGCCGCAAGATCCACGCGATCCGCCGCGGGGATACGCGCGGTCTCCAATTTGCGCTCGATGCTGCGAAGCCAATCATCGGCTTCGATAGGATCTTCTGAACGACTGAATGTCGGAGGCTGCGTTCGAAGAAAATCTGAAAGTCCAACTCGAGCTTCGGGTTGGGGAGCAGTGTTACGAACTAGATGCTCCAGAAGGCGAGTCTGGTCCATTCGATTCCGCTCGATCTGCATCAACACCTCTGCCATGGATGGCGGAGGAGGAGGAACATTATTGCGACCAGAGTCACGACCTTGATTACCAGCAGCAGGCTGGCTACCTTCCGGATGTTCGGCCATCTGAATCAAGAAATAGATATGCCACAAAAACATGATTAGATCATAAAGAAACTTGAACGGAATTACTCGAATGAATTTCACGATTTACAAGATGAACAGAATCTGAACATGTCAATGGAGTAATCGGTAGAGTCGGTAATAACTGGGACATGGTAAGAGGGAAGGTAAGGATTCCCTGCACACGTGAAGTCTAACTTTTGAACGAGGCGAGAAAGTAGCAAATTCGTTTTTCAACCAAACGAAAGGGTAAGGAAAAGAACTAGGATCGAAAGGGATAAGGAGAAAACAGAACCACTACTTATGCTTTTCGCAAATCCTTTTTAAGTTCAAATAGTTTTTGCAACTTCTAGACCCAACAACGGCCAAGACAAAGGTCATCCTACAGTCAGTCCTGCTCTGATACCAAAGCTGTCGAACCCCAGAATTCATAACAGAGAGGCTTAAGAGAAACCACCCGCTAAGTCGAAACGTCAACTCCGACCTCAACTCCTGGGTGTCAATTCCAAGAGGAGTGGAGTGATATGGCTCCGAATAGCCCGAGACGTCAACCCCAAAGCTTACTCTGGCCAGCGCACAGAGTAGTAGGGTGATATGGTCTCCTCACTCTTGTCCTACCGAGCCGGAACATCAACCCCGAACTCGTCCCGGCAAATTAATGCACGGCTGGAGTAGGGTGATATAGTTCCCAATCTCTCAGTAGTAGAGTCGCTTCACAGGGGTGATTAAACTTAATGACTCTATGATATAAACCCTAAAGTCCTACCCACAACATGCGCTTCATCACATACACGCACGGCACATGAGTGGGCGAAAACAACCAGATCTCATAGCAGTGACTCTACGACAGAAACTGCAATATTATAAGTTTGAAACTTAACGAACCTACATACACACAAGGATCCGAAGATCTAAACACACAGCGGAAGAGTATTAACGGCTACGAAGCCAAACAGTAGAGCCAGATATGGCAACGAAAACAAACCAAAATACCGACCCCAGAGGCAGGATCACTGCCTGGGATTCCCAGCGTCTAGGCGTCGTCGGTGTCGAGCTCTAAATAGAAACCACCCTCGGAAGGGGTAGCTTCCTCTGCAACGAAAACAACAACAATAGCAGGGTGAGTACAAAATTGTACTCCGCAAGACTTACAGTGCGGAAATAATAGTGATTGTGCCAGGTATCAACAAAAAAGGGTAATTGTGGACTAATTTGCGGAAAGCCGAGTTTACCTTTATCAATACAATAAGTAGCTTGAAATTCGACTACTAGAATACCTTTTCCAAAGGGGAAGAGTCGAACACTTCGCGAATATTCCTTACTGCAGATCACCACACCTGAAAAACCCATCGACCCATCCTCGACCACCCTGGGAGGAAGCTGTCGCTAACCACGTCCTTAGAGTTGACAAGTTTTAAAGTTGGTTATAGTTGTCTAATTCGACGCAGGTAATTACCAAGTTGTCCATAACCGCGGACACGGCTGTTCAAACAGTTCTAACCCTGCAGGGGTGTACATCTTTACCTACACGCATCGATCGTCTCTTAATGCTACCAAGTACACACTTCACGAGGTGTGCTAGCAGAGGGTGATCGAACACGACCTTTACAATGCTGTCGACCTAGGTATGAGCCACCCGTACGGGCTAGTCCATGTGCATCAGTCCGGCCGTAACTGCGACACGGTCCCATGCGTTGTGAATCGAGGTACATCCCCGGTCTCCCAGACCGTGTGTCCACCCCACCCTTATATGAGACCACACACCACATCCCCTTTTTCACGCACACGCAAATGGAAACGGCAAACTAATGCAGCTCATACACTAAGTCTAAGCAAATTAGTGAGTCGTGGGTGGCCCCATAATCCACCCGTGTAGAAGTACGCGAATCTTGGGTCAATGTACGTCGATAACCGGTCCTTGCGGGAAGACGAGACAACCCACCATGCTCCCAGCCATGGCCTCTCGTCTAGACCCAGATATGATTAAGTGAGTTCATTAGTATCCCGGTGAACACCCACCTACCACGTAACCCATTCCCAGTGTTGATTCATCTGCTAACCCAGGAATTACGACTTCTACAAGTCTAAGCATGTCCAAGCATAAATAGCTCAATAGCATTCGAACAGTGGATACTAGACTATGCTAGATAGGTTAGGTTAGTGGTGGAGCTGTTTAAGCGACAAGGTGAGTCTTACTCATCGGACTAAGGCTTTCTTAGCGGAAAAATAGCAGTTGAACGCATATGATAATGATTTAAAAACAACTAATACTTTGTAAATAATAGGAGATTTGCAACGTGACCAAAGGGGCTGCTTGCCTGGTTGCTCTGCAACGACACCCTGCTCTTGCTCGAGACTATCGCCCTGTGAATCCTCCGGCTCTATCGAGGAAAAACGGAAACACCGGAAACAAGGGCATAATCGTAAATATCCAAATGCACAACATCAGCATGAAATGCAATGCATGCCATGACGTAGAGGATGCAAAATAAAGACTAATGCAAGTGGAATCAATTTAATCGGAGTTCGGACGCATAAAATGTCGCGATCCGAAAATCCTCCGGCTAATCGGAAACCCTAATTTGAGTTTTTAGCAAATTGTATTAATCCTAGCATGCAAACATGGATGGAAATGATGTTTTTGAATAGATTTCATTTTTCTGAACATTTTGATATATTATTTGCATTTTTCTGATTAAAGATGAATTTTCTGTGAATTTTACAAAATTTAATCCATTTTCACCCTTTGTTTTATTTTTCTCAGTAAAAATAATCTTTTAAAGAAATTCAATAATAGCAGAGGCTGACATGTGGGCCCTACTGGTCAAAGTTGACCAAGATTGACTGAGTCATTGACAAGTGGGGCCCACTTGTCATAATCTCCATTTTCTTTTATTCTTTATTTTTAAATTCTTACATGCGGGGTCCACTGATCATTGAGACATGTTAATGGAGTGTATTAATTGTACTGTTCTTCGTTATTAGCATCATTAATATGTCCATTGGCATTAAACATGCTCAGCATTAAATGTAGTCATTAATTGGTCTGAACAGCTATTAGAAACTTTAATTAGAATACTTAGGAATAAATGTGCCGGATTATTGATTATGCACTTTAATCACACTTAGCCATTTAATGTGTCATTACATTAATTAACTGTCATTAGAGCAATCAGTTAACACATTTAATCCGGCGGTTTAAAAAATAAATGCGTCATCAGGACAAATTCAACGGGCTGCCGTGCTCTTAATTGAGCTGGAGCCTCGGGGCGGTCAGGTGAAGCCGGCGACGAGCGACGGCTTACCGGGGAGGCGGCGGACTCCGGCGAGGCAGAGAGCAGTTGGGGCTCGGGATCCGGGCGGAGGACGGCGAGCGTCGGGGCGGTCACCGGAGCTCGGCGCGGTGGAGAGCGGGATGGGGCAGTGGCGACCGGAGGAGGCCCGGGCGGCGGGGAGCGGAGCCGGAGCACGGCGCGGTGGAGAGCGGGATGGGGCAGTGACGACCGGAGGAGGCCCGGGCGGCGGGGAGCGGAGCCGGAGCACGGCGCAGCTCGGGAGGAGGCCGGCGACGGGCTTACCGGGGTCCCGGCGGCGCTAGGCGGAGGGGGAACCGAGGGCGACGGCGAGCACGGGATCCGGGGCGGAGCGATGGCGAGCAAGGCGCGGCGACGGAGGAGAGGGGCCGGGATGGGTGGCGCGGGGTAGAGCTAGGCCGACGGGGGGGGGGCACCGGAGGGGGGCGGAGTGGCGGAGGCGAGGTGGTGGTGCTCCGGGAGTAGAGCGGCGGGGTGGCGCGCGGTGGAGCCGAGCGGTGCGGCGACTCGGGTCGGGTGGCGAGCTGGGGCGGCGTGGCAAGGAGCTCGGCTCCGAGCGGTGGAGCAAGGGGAGGCGGCGAGGTGCTAGGCGGCGGGGCAGCGGAATGAGCAAGGAGGCGGCGGTGGATAAGACCGGCGGTGAGGCGGGGAATAGAGGAAGCAGCCGGGCTGTACTGAGAAAAAGAGAAGCAACGGATAAGGATGGGATGAGGAGGATAGCTTCGGGAGGAAGGAAAGAAAAGAGATAGCGGTGGCGGGCCGGGCCAGAAGGAAATGGGCCGGGCAAGGCCCATCCGGCAGGGGAGAGAGGGAAATAGGGTTAGGTTTTGGTCTATTTAAATTTCTGATTTGATTTCTTTCACTCTTTGGTCCTTTTATACATGCTTCAAACTTTCAACCAATTTTATAGATCAAGCAATTTCAAACTAAGAATTATTCTAACCAACATACCAATTATGGAATTCGATTCCACTAAACATGTTGCCGCATTACTTTAAATATGCAATACACAAACATATTCCCGAGCCCTTAGGGTGAGATTAGGGTTTTCAAAAATTTAAAAATTCTTCTCATCTCCGAGTTCATGAATTCATGTCATGCGATGCAGATGACGCATATTACAAGATTATGAAGCTAGGGACGTTACATCCATGTAGCCCCTTTGGCGGAATTGATCTGTCTCCGACGTGCTGTCCGCGGATGTCCAGATTCAATCTGCAGACCGCCTAACTTGTCTGATCTTTTCCCATTGACTCGTTAAGAATTCTCTAAAACCCTTTGGTAGGATTGTACCTCTGTTTGTCTAGTTTCTAACCCAATTGGCGGATTGCGATTTCGTTGAGCGAGCATCGCACAGCATCCAAAATCCTCCGGTCTGTCCATAACCAATCTATGTCCAATTCCGACCGTTTCGTGTTGCAAATATCGCCACCACCCATCTTGTTAATCTCCAATCATCTTGTGATGCATCATGGCATTGTTTCCCATCATTAATTCTTGTTTGAAAGCACTCGCATATTCATATGTTCATGTCTAATAATTTTGATGATTGTTTTCATCATCCAATTGAATAGTATGTTATGTAGCATATAGTTTCCTATTGTTATATGTATGATTGTTATATATTTCTTTCTTTTCCTTTATATGATGTTCATGCTTAAGAGTTTTCATCATGTGATCAATCATGTTTAGTTCGTTATTAGGTTTATCCATGTTCATATAGCTACATGTTGCATGTTTGTATAGTCGAATATAACATGCACATATACAATATCATTCTGTCTTAATAATCACTAGACATGGGGTTGTTCAACCTGGCTTTTTAATATTGTTTGTATTACGAATAAAATTATTTATGTTTAATAAGTTTCATATTAGATGATCATATTATGTTCATATATATTGTGTTATACAATATATAACCGAACCTAATATTGCATATAACCTATAATAGTAGAAGCATAATCTTACTAGCTAATATTAATATGACATATCATATGTTAGTTAATCCTTGTATAATGTATGCCTATTAGCACACGCCGGATTATTATTGCATATGGCACATGATTGCTCCCTGGCATGTTAATGTCTTTAACCACACGTGATGAATGTTTAATAAACACGTTAGGATCATCATGTCACCATGTGTAGGTAGCATGTTAAGATGCATGCGTAGATTTAAATGGGAGTATGACATGATGTTATACAATAATATAAATTTTACTACATATGTAGTTATGGTTGCATGATGTATATTGTATGGTGGTATGTGCATATATTCTTATAGTTTAACTCATGTTTATTGAATGATTGCTATATCAACATTTGCTTATAACATGGTTAAGATTGCACGCATAACTCATAATTGTACAATGTATCTCAAACGGTTTGCATATATGTACATGCATACATACACGGCCCATTCCATGTTTTGGATAATAGCTTGCTATGAATTGGTTTAGCTCATTATTGTACTCTTGTTTATATTTTAATTATTTGTTTAAACACACTTAAGTTGTACATGTCCATCATGACTTTATGTTGCATAATCATGTAGTTGCATATAGAGATATATATGTATCTAATTAATTAGACTTAATATTGTTAACCATCTATATGTCAGAATAATAACACTTTACTGAACTATTATTACTTGACCAGGTTGCATGCTACTTGGTTGTTATATAATATGTATGTATTATGACGCATAGGTTGTTATTTCATATGTGATACTAGCATGCTTAGCTTGTTATCTTATGTTGCGTGTTTATAAGGTGGTATATACTCACACATACATGGTTAACATTTAGGTAGCGATTATAATATATGCATATATGTTGCTAATAATTGTTCTTTACTAAAATATTGTTATTATTATGTGTAGTATGTGTAGGTTGATTGCTGCATTGTATACACACAATAGCATGAGTAGAGTTAATGTTATGTCATAAATTGCATAATATGTATGATGCATGTGATGTAGATGCTAGTTGTTATTTGGTCATATAGTTTAATCACCATTTGCATTATTAATGTTGTTATTAAATTTTGACTGCACGATTATATGTTTGGAGCTATGCTATGCCTTGCCTAATCTCGATTTCATGTCTAGTCTGTCTAGCTTGTTACATGATATCCAGTTGTACGTTGCACAGTAGTTCATATAGATTGACATGTTGCATATTATCATTTCTTGCCAACTAGCATGCCAAGACCTCACTTGTTTACTAGTATGATTGGTCATATTTGTTTTACTAGTATGTTGGGTTTCCATGTTTAATCATATGGTTGTGCTATTGTTGTCATCAACCATATCATGTTCCCAGTTGCACATCTATCCCTATCTCGCATGTGGATTAACTTGAGTCATTTGACATGCAAATTCTATCCTCCATAAATCTATCATTTTTCCAGAATGTTCTGATCCGGAAGACCATCTTTCGAGTACATGTACTCTATCTGGTTGAGATATATAATCTCACACCTTCCTAGTTGTCTTCCGATAATCCTATCCCTTCACCTTTGTCCTTTGACACCTATCCAACCTTGCTAGCCCTATTCTTCTGGTATTTCTATTTGATATTTAATTTGGATTTATATTTATTTGCTTTGTGCTTTATTGTTGTTGCGACGAATAGGAAGTAGCGAAGTTGGGTAAGGACAAGTTTCTGCAGAAGAAGACCAACTCGTCAACGAAGGCATGCCCCCTCTTCTTGATCATGTTGATCCTATATTTTTAAAGTCATTATATTTTATTGTTTATAAACATGCATGTTGTTTTATTCCAGTAGCTAGCATGTCGATTGACACACCATTACCTGTCCGCTTGTCGCCATTTACCTGATACCCTGAGTAGATTAATAGGTTTTATTCTGAATAGAGTAGAGATATGCTTAGCCATGCTTAAATACATCTTTAGGTTGTTTTGATTTGCCTCTACGGAGGAATGAATATCGGATCATTGTGATCTCTGTTGAAACTTATTGAGCTCGCTGAGTTAGGGCCGGATGCCCGATGATTTTCCCCTCTCTCTATTCTTCCTATTCTACTCTGGGTGAAACTTACCATCTAAAAGGTGCGGCGACAGCTGAATCATTGGGATGAAGGAGCAATGGTCGTTCTTCATTGGTATGAAGAAGCCATTAGTCGTCCGTATCGAAGAAGGCCGAAGTCTTGAAGTTGGAGAATTGTGACAACAGTACAACCACATGCTATATGGGCACTAGCTTGGTCAAATAGGTTAGTCAGCCTTTGGTGCCGATGTTGCCGTACCGCAGAAGGGTTGGACGTAGCGACGAGGACCCTCGGCACAGATGGGAGGAACGGAGTGCGGGGATGTACTCTTGACTCCGGGCCAGACCCGGTGGGCACGTCACACCTTAGGGGGATCTAGCTAAAAGACCTCGTCACGGTCACCCTGCCGACACACCGATGGGCGTGTGTACAAGCCTGCGCAGCTTGGCATAAGGGGATGATCGTGTCATGTGGGTAAAGTGTACACACTCTGCAGAGTTAAAACTAATCGATTAGCCGTGTCCACGGTCATGGACAGCACATGCCTCATTCTTGATGAAAAGGACCTGTCTTTCTCCCCCTTGCTATTTCCCTCTACCCAGTTCTGGAAATGTGAAAAGGTGGTTGGAACCTATGGATGAGTTTAGGCCGGATGCCTTACTCGCATGTGTTGGTTGTGGACCCTCACATTTATGAGAAATACCCCTGATATTAAAACTATTTTATATCAAAATGCTATCTTCGAATCTATTACAGTAATTCAACTAAAAGTTGCTTTACGCAAATAAACCATAGAGCCTTCCGTTGAAGCCTTGCATGTAGTTTAATAGGACCATCTGCCGCCAGGTGGCTTGCTGAGTACGTGAAGTACTCATCGAGCATGTTGTTTGTTGGACGTGTTCAGATATCTTCGAAGATGGTGGTGAAGTTATGAGGAATCTTCTACGTCAATGTTGAGGTTTAGGTCATGTGGCCTCCGTCGACTGCCTGTGGTTGAGATGGAGACACCTACGCTTTATTTTCCGCTGTGTTTCTGAATGGTAAGGGACATAAGTCCTAGTTACTTTATTTAGTCATATTGCTGCTATAACTCAATTGTTTATGTTTCTAAAATATTTCGTGATGTGTGCAGTGATATCAATTCGCCTGTGTTCGTCAGCTTGATCCTGGACTGATGAGGAGATACACAGGGAGAGTCTGGAAGTTAAGTCTGGATCCTCACAAATATCTTGATGAGAAGGGGATCAAACATGAGTTCTCATCGCCCTATACCCCTCAACAAAATGACGTGGCGGAAAGGAAGAATCGGACCTTGATAGAAATGGCAAGAACGATGTTGGATGAATACAAGACATTGGATCACTTTTGGGCGGAAGCCGTCAAAACCGCTTGTCATGCTACTAGCCGGTTATATCTCCACCGCATCTTGAAGAAAACTCCATATGAACTCCTCACCAAAGATAAGCCAAACATCTCTTACTTTCGAGTTTTTGGTAGCAAATATTTTATTCTCAACAAGAAAAATAGATTGTCAAAATTTGCACCTAAATGTGGTGAAGGTTTTCTATTAGGATACGGATCAAATTTGCATACTTACCGAGTCTTCAACAAAACCACCGGTTGTGTTGAGGAGTCGTGTGATGTGCAATTTGATGAATCTAACGGCTCTCAAGTAGAGCAAGTTGATCTAAATGATGTAGGTGACACCGATCCTTCACAAGCATCAAGAATCTATCTCTTGGAGAGATCAAACCAAAAGAGGGTATAGAGACTCAAGAAACTCAAACTCAATCAATGCAAGTTGAGCCATCCAACTCCATTCAAGACTCAAGTGGATCATTTGAGCAAGAAGAAGGAGTTGAAACATCGCGAGCTCTGCTCCATCCAAGGGTTCATCAATGTGTTCAATGGGATCACTCCATTGACAACATTCTCGGTGATATGAACAAAGGGGTAACAACTCGCTCTCGTGTTGCTAATTTTTGTGAGCATTACTCTTTCGTTTCTTGTGTTGAACCCTCTAAGGTCCAAGAAGTGCTCGATGATCCGGATTGGGTGAATGCAATGCATGAGGAACTCAACAACTTCACCCACAACAAGATTTGGTCCTTGGTTGAAAGGCCTAAGCAGAATGTCATAGGAACAAAATGGGTCTTCCGGAACAAGCAAGATGAGGATGGACAAGTTATCCGAAACAAGGCAAGGTTAGTGGCACAAGGTTTCACCCAAGTCGAAGGTTTGGACTTTGGTGAGACCTATGTCCCCATTGCCCGCTTAGAAGCCATACACATATTGCTTGCTTTTGCATCTCATCATGATTTCAAATTATATCAAATGGAGGTAAAAAGCGCCTTCTTAAATGGACCCATTAATGAACTTGTATTTGTTGAACAACTGCTGGGTTTTGAAGATTCCAAATTCCGCAATCATGTCTATAAAATCCACAAGGCACTTTATGGGTTAAAACAAGCCCCTAGAGCATGGTATGAGTGCCTTATGGATTTTCTAGTCAAGAAAGGGTTTGAAGTTGGAAAAGTTGACACCACTCTATTCACTAAGAAAGTAGATGATGATTTATTTGTATGCCAAATTTATGTTGATGATATTATATTTGGATCTACTAACAAAACTTTCAGTGAAGAATTTGGTAAGATGATGGCTAGGAAATTCGAGATGTCAATGATGGGGGAGTTGCAATTCTTTCTCAGATTTCAAAGCAAGTAACTCAAGGAGGGGATGTTTATATGTCAAACTAAATACGTCAAAGACATGTTGAAAAGGTTTGACATGGAGAGCGCCAAACCCATCCGAACCCCCATGCAAACAAATGGCCATCTCGACCTCAACATTGATGGAAATTCGGTCAATCAAAAGGTATATCGCTCCATGATTGGATCTTTGCTTCACCTTTGTGCATCTAGGCCCGACATCATGCTTAGTGTATGTATGTGTGCAAGGTTTCAAGCCGCTCCTAAGGAGTGTCACTTAGTGGTGGTTAAAAGAATTCTAAGATATCTTGTTCATTTCTCAAACTTAGGGCTTTGGTATTCTAAGAGTTCTAGCTTTGATCTTATTTGATATTCAGATTCGGATTATGCGGGTTGCAAGGTCGATAGGAAGAGTACCTCCGGATCATGCCAATTTCTAGGTAGATCATTAGTTTCATGGGCCTCCAAGAAACAAAACTCCATAGCCCTATCCACCGCCGAAGCTGAATACATATCCGCCGGTAGTTGTTGCGCTCAATTATTGTGGATGAGGCAAACATTGAAGGATTATGGAATTAATTTAGGTAAAGTGCCTCTTTTGTGTGATAATGAAAGTGCAATAAAAATTGCCAACAACCCCGTCCAACATTCCCGAATCAAGCATATAGACATTCGTCATCATTTTCTTAGGGATCATGTTGCTAAAGGAGATATAGAGATAAGTCATGTAAGAACAAAAAAATAATTAGCGGATATATTCACCAAACCCTTAGATGAACATAGATTTTACGAGTTAAGAAATGAACTTAATATCATTGATTCTAGAAACTTGGCTTGACTTCTTATATTCACATATATATCATGCCTCGATGATTTTGTGTTCTAGATGTAATTGCACATATAGGGGGAGTGTCATAATTATTGATATATTGACACAATCCTATAAATGTGAATAATCAATAGTTTGTAATTATATCATGTTTATATTGATCAAATTACAAAAATTGAGTCTTTGCATATTGGAGTCCTATTCTCAAATGAATAAGTGACTTTAGTGCTAAGATTGGCTCATACATGGTGGAAACACCACCAAAATTTCTTTTTGGTTATATTCGGCTCGTTTCCTATTTTCAACTCAAAAGACATCTATTGAATATAGTATCTATTTTCCTTTGATTTCTACTCGAATCACATCCAAGTGTTGTTTTGATTGATTTGATGTTGCCCATTGGATGTGGCAAGAGTACACAAGGTCATCCCTAGCGCTTTCTCTCTAATCCTCTCATCCAAAATTTAATTCTATCTAAAAACACTGGGCTTTGACACTGTGTCCGGACATTCCGGACATACTACCCCGGAATCTCCGGACACGCTTCCGAGAAGCATTCAGGCAAACTTGGAGTCTCCGACTTCTACATCCACAGTCTCCGAAATTTCTACCTTGGAATCTCCAGGACCCGGAATGTCCGGACCCATCCGGAATGTCTGGGCGTCTGTTTTCACAGGGGGTTAAGTTCTCCCCACGCGGTGAACCGGTTCACTTTTCACCGTGTGAAGAAATCGTAGCCCTCCTGAGAATCGACGAGCCACAGCCGCCTCCTCTCCCATGCGCCGCCGCCGTCCATCACCGTCACTGGCCATCTCTCCAAGCTGTGCAATGCCATAAAATTCCCTCCGCCGAGTTAGGGCAAGGGAAGATCTTCCGCGACTTCTCCGCACGAATTCCTCTGCGGAATCCAAAAATTTCCGTGGTAAAGCTTATTCCCCATACATCCATTGTCTTTTCCCTCACTTGGTCTGCAAAAAATTCATAGAAAATCGACCACATTGACCCTGGATTTAGGGCTACCCCCGCCCGTCCGGAGTATCCGGATAAGTTACCCCGGACACTCCAGATGTGCTGGAGCAGGGGCTATCTCAGCACGCCCGGAGTATCCGGACTAGCTTGCCCGGACACTCCGGATGTGCTAAAACAGCAACCCTAATTCTGTTCTCCCGACAATTTTATTCAATCTATCCTGTCTCTGTGCCCAAGTGTTCTCATCTATTCCTCTTACCCTATTTACCTCATAGGTGTCATGTCTTCCAGAGATGAGATTGAGTCAAAATCCGAGAGGGAAGAGTATGGGGCAGATTCCACTAACACTGAGGAAAGGAACTTTAGGGCTACAGCAGCTGAGTGGAAGAAGAAGAGAAGGACTGAGGAGGAAGAGGACGCTCCCTACGTCCCGAGTGACAATGATCTTATCCGTCCTCGTCCTAGGATGGCCATGGCGAAGAGGCCCCTCTCCAAATCAAGAGGGAAACAAATTGATCAGTCGAGTAGGCCAGCCGTGACTGCACACTATGAGAGACGCTCTCACAGGGATACGCCTACTTCTCCACCTCCTCGCCAAGGTGCTTTTGGACCTCTCAGAATTCACCGACCCATAAGAAGAAATTTTGAGAGAGCTCAGAGTATGCTCCCAGTGAAGAGGAAGTCTTCCCCGACCCCTTCTACTCCCCTCCGTTGACACCTTCACCACTGCCACCAGGAGCAGCCGGAGCCTCTTTGTCGCATGCCTTCTAGTTTAGCCTTGTCGTTTCTTCCTTTTTGGTGTCTTGATGCCAAAGGGGGAGAGAAAGCTAGGAAAAGCTAGGTCTTAGTACAGGGTTTTTGGATTGGGTTCTTTAGTTGTTTGGAGATGACAAGCTCGTGTGTTTCATTTTGTCTTATGGCTTGTAAACTCTATTTATGTTGTGTGTTGCAACTCTATTCTCTATTTACTCTTCAATCTTTATGTGTTAATGATGCAACGTTAAGTACTCTATATGATAGCTTATTATGCTTATCTTTATCCATGTCATATCAATCTTGTGCATAGTCTTTTTAAAGCTCTCAAATATGCTATATTGTCACTATGCACAATCCTCGGATTCAAAAATATAGGGGGAGCTCTCACAATCCCAAATAGAATATGTGCATTTGTATTCCAAGAAAATCTATCATGCACACATTTAGGGGGAGCTCATCATATATCCGAGAATCCAAAAATAAATTCATTATATCTTTTGTCGAAGCTTTAATCGTGCTGTCATCAAACACCAAAAAGGGGGAGATTGAAAGTGCATCTAGGCCCCTAATTGTGTTTTGGTGTTAGATGACGAACGATTAAGGGACTAACATTTTCAATGAGTGAACAATCAGGTTTTAGTCCCCTTGTGAAGAACAATCGGCATTGACGACCCTAAAAAGTGAAGAAAAGAAGACGGCGTTTGTTTTATTAAAGATCTTTATGGATTTTATTCTCTATGAGGTTTCGACCTATTTCTTTTGAGTATAGGAACGCCGTACTACAAAGAGGGGTGTCGACATGCTGATGAGAAAGCTCAGTGCTCAATTGCTCAATAATCTTATCCGTTGGAGAGACAAATTTCTCACGTACACTTAGCCAAAACCTAGTTTCCTTTGAATATCCAGAGTGTCTGGCCCCGGGCCGGAATGTCCGAGTGTTTTGGTGCTAAGAAGTATGCTCTCGGGTAGGTTCCTGGAGTGTCCGGCCTCTGCCCGGAATGTCCGGGTATCCAGACCCTGTTTGAGGTGCTCTCGGGAGGGTATCCGGAGTATCCGGCCTATGCCCGAAATGTCCGGGTATCGGTACCCAGCCTATCCCGGAATGTCCGGGTGTCCAAGTTCCTGGAGGCTCTACTCTCGGGTAGGTGTCTGGAATGTCCGGACCTACCCGGAATGTTCAGATGTGTTATGAGATTCTGACCATTGGGATCTTTGTGTATCTGTAGTATCTGGACTAAGTTTTCTGGAATGTCCGGATGTGTTATTTCAAATCCAACGGCTAGTTTTTGTAAGAGGGCTATTTATACCCCTCCTCCCCCATTCACTCCTAACTCTTTGCCAAAGTCATTCCCTGCACTCAAGAGAGCCATTTCTCCTCCTCTAAAGCTAAGAGCCCTTGTTTTTGAGAGAGAGATCCAAAAGAGTGAGGGTTTCAAAGTGTTGAGCACTAGAGCAATTGAGTTCATCTCCAAGCAAATCGACGTGCTTGTTACTCTTGTAGATTGGGGTCTCCTAGATGGCTAGGAGTCCTTGAGAGCTCCCATTCTTGTGGTGAGCCTCAAGAAGTTTGTGAAGGTCGGGATTCGCCTCCGAGAGGAAAGAATCACCAAGAAGAAGTCGAGGAGACACAAGAGTGTCCTTGAGGGATAAAGGCTTGAGAGGGAGCCGGCTCTTGATCATGTGTGATCGAGCTTCCCAAACGGAGACGTACGATTCTCCCAAGGATCTGAACTCCGGCAACGAATCTTTGTCTCTTCCTTATTCAATTCCGCACTTACTTTGCAAGTACTTTTATATTGCTCATATTTTTCTTGCTTAGTATATTTGAGTACTCATATTAAATATTGCCATCTTTGCTAATCAATCAAGCTTAATTCCGCAAAAGTGAAAGATTTGATTAACATTGGATTAAATTTGTTTAGTCGCCTATTCACCCCTCCCTTCTAGGCTGACATCTTGATCCTTTACGGGCTCCGCCCCTCCCCCGTTTGCAGCAGCCGAGTGAGGTCGCCGCCGCCCCGTCCTCGCAGAGCAGCTCGCTGCTGCCTCCACCCCGTGTCGGCCTCCCCAATGACAAGCTCAGCCCCAACACCGGTCGGCCAACAGGAACTAGTAGAAGGTGCCATTTTGTTCTTTTTTCCCTTCTCATTTTCACTCAATTTCCTGATGAGTTAGTCTCGATTGTTTACTTGTTCTTGTAGCTGGTTACACAGCATGATCTGAATTAGTGACAATCTTCTTGATGGATAATTTGTGAGTAATACTAGAAGATGATGGAGAATTTGTGAGTAATACTATTAGTGATGTAATATATAATGTTCATTCAAGAATAAATGTAGGTAAATACTATCTTGTTGACTCGGGATATCCAAATCGAACCGGTTACCTAGCCCCATTCAAGGGACATCGGTACCATGTACTGGAGTTTCAAATATCTCAACCGGTTGGCATGAAGGAGATGTTCAACCACGGTCATTCATCTCTTCGAAATGCTATTGAACAATCATTCGGTTGTCGCAAGATGAAATGACGTATACTTCATGGCATACCTAGCTACCCTGTTGACAAACAAAAGAAGATAGTTTCTACATGCATAGCTTTGCATAACTATATTCGTGATAGTGCTCTACGTGATGAACATTTTGAGATGTTCCAAGGAGAAGAGTATGTTCAAGATGAAGTGGCAGGTGGTGGAGTGGACGTTGCTGCATCTAGTTATGATGATGGTACTATGGGCATAGTTCGAGATGGTATTGCAGCTTTGTTTGCAGCGAGATGAATTGCTATATGCAATCTAGTGATTGTTATTTTGTTGGAAAGAACTTGTAGAAGGTGCAAACCTATTTTGATGTCAAGAAAACTTGTAAACTTGTATTTTTTTATTTAGTGCTGCAACTTGTCATATTATTATTGTTTTGAACTTTCAAATTAATTTTTCTAGCTATTTGTGCAAATAAACTCTTCAAAACAACGATTTAAACTATTAAACAGCATAAAACTCTTGCAGGGATAATTCAGACTTTACACCATTCAGCATACACAATAAGCTCAATTCCATAAGCCGTTCCTAACAGACAGAGTTTATTTTTGAAGCTTATTTTCACAGTGGCTTATGAAGAGCTTATCTGGACAACTGGCTTCTGCACAAGCTAGCTGAAGCTATCTCTAAGGGGGCCTTAGATTCTCTGACCACTGCCTTCTCTTGGCTTCCAAATTTATCCCAATGTAAAATTATCGAGAGACAGGAACTGCGATTTTCAGCAGCTCTACTTTCTTGACTGGACCAAACCCTCTATAACTGCAATAATATACTTCATGTATTTTGCAGAGCATCTTAACTCAGCATACTTCCATGCCAAAAAAAAATCCTCAGCATACTTCTCCTCTGATCTGAAACTTTGGTGAGCAATTCCGACAAGCATTGTGAAGCAATAAGCTTAATAGGATAAGGACCGAAGTGCATGAGACGACACAAATCATGGCATGGGATGCCAATGACAGAGAAAGACTGGGCGTTATCTGAATATTGAAGGAAGTCCTGCCACTCAATACTCGCATCTAGGATAGCATGCAGACTGAAAAACAGACTATCATTAGTTCATACACAAGTTCATTAAAATGAAGCATGCAATACCAGCTACACACCTTCTTAGAGAGAAAAACACTAATTGAAGTATAAGAATCAAGAATCCCCCAAAGTTTTTCTCCTGATTGTGTTGAAATAAAGATGGGCCCTTTGCACAAGCTTCTTGTATTATACCATCCGTCAAAGAAACTAGTGAAGTGTTGACGATAATGGCTTTTGCAGGCTCAATAAGCCCTTTGTTTGCTGAATGATGCAAAATAAGGCATAAAACCCCGATCAATATCTTCTGTTCTTGGTCACTTGATGTATAATCAAGGCTAGAATTGAAACACTCCAATAACTGCCAAGAAGAAGTGATTACTAAACTAGAGTTATTAATACTAACTAAAGGACAAAAGGGAAAAAATGCCAATTAGCAATTAATTCTTTTTTGAATATTGGTTTTCAACCGGATTGAGAACATGGAAGGAGGCAGCAACTGGCTCCTAGGCTTGCTCTAATTGGGCAAAAAGAAATAAGCTGCTTCTACTTCATCTAACGTATGGGTCCAACATATCAAATTTGTTGGACCCACCTAACGGTTTGATGTGAGACCCCTATGATTCACTAGTCCTAACTTAAGTTGTCTATCACTTGAAATCCTCTAGACTATATCGGACTCCTTATAATTTTGTACTGTCCACAAATCTCAGAAAAATGGATAAATAAGTGAAATTTGTTATCTGAAATGCATTTTAAGGAGAGTCACTTCATAAAGCTATAAGTAATCAGGGAAGACTATTTGCATAAATATGATTGAAAATAAGCTCAACACTGGTTATGTAACTTTCAACTCATAGAATATAATAACATGAATACCTTCTTGGTAAGAGCAAGCCATCCATCTTCCTGGGAAAATGTTATCATACTTGCTGAAAATAAAATGTTAAAGATAAAAAAGGAACACACTATTTTGATCTTTGAAGAATATGGTGAGCAATATATACTACCAACTGCATCAACAAGACCATATGATGTAAACTGATCAGACGAACAAGGAACGATCACTAGGATTTCAGCAATAACATTAACTACTGAGAAGATCTCATCTTCTGTACCCTCCATTAGAATCTGATTCAGGATGGATACCAGCAAAGACGAGGTGCTGGTTTCTCCGGAAAATACCAGTTCTGCGACCATCTATATGTCCACCAACTGAGTGCTGTTTGAAAGCATGATGGTTATTGTCTTCACAGAAAGTTCTACAGAAATTCAGCATCTGGAAAGATAGTGGTTCCATAAGTTCTCCCTTCTGGAAGAGCCATTTTAGTGTTATTGGATGGACGCGGATCAGAACAAATCCCACTCCTTACGTGCCATTGCACGGAACAGAGTTTTCTCAGCTTCTGGACTATGTGGAATGCTGCAGCTAAATGAAATGCCTCTGACAAAGGCACAACGATGGATCAGCAGAGTAAGCATCACAGAACCAGTGATTTCACAGGGGAACTTCCCACCATTGGGAAGGATGTATTGCTCCACCGACGCCAGAATTTGGTTGTCAGCAACCAGCCTGATTAGTTAAACATGCATCATATTAGAATAACATTTTAAAAAAATGAGGAACAAATGCAGCAGATGAGTACCTTTCGTTGTAGAATGAACAGACATACAGTATAACAAGAACAGCACATTGGCATGATGCCAAGTTGACGCCCCCTTCTAGATGGTTTTGACTTGTGCATAAGCCGGCTTAAACTTAATTGTACCAAGAAACTCAGTGTGCGGAAGCCCTGATAAGCTCCCATTCTCTTCTAAACAGCTTTTAAGATTTGAGCTTATGAGCTTAGGTGAATTGTGGAAAGTCAATAATACCTTTTGACTTATTTGTTTGCTGTTTGAATGATAATAACGTTATTTTCATCTGATTTAAATGTAGTTTAGCATAGAAATGAGATTAAAAAAAGAAAAAAAAATGGATAAGAACTGTTAAGTTGCCATATAACCAAAAAATTGCACGTAGAAGCATTCAGTTCACAATCATATAGGTTTATGTTATTTGATAAATTAAATTACTTATATTTTATCCAATAAAAAAGATATAAAGTATGAATAATACTGCATCATGTAGATATTTGCTCTCACTCTACCAAGCCCGTAGCAATGCCATCGTGTCTTTACCCCATAATGCCATCATCTACGGACACAGTATTTCCCACGCCATTTGGAGGTGGCTCGTGTTGCAGAACATAGTCCTCTTGCTCAAACCTCTCGAAATACTCATAACATAGAGCACTATCACGAATAAAATTATGCAAACACATGCATGCGGAAATTATCATCTTTTGCTTCTCAACTAGGTAGCTTGGTATGCCTCCGAGAATACACCATTTCATCTTGAGAACACCGAATGACCTTTCGATAACGTTTCTTAGTGATGAATGGCGATGGTTGAAGATTTGCCTCATCCCTACTGGAGCGCCTGTTGAAATTCAGGTACATGGTATAATTGTCCCTTGTATGGTGCAAGATAGCCAATTCGGTTTGGACATTCTGAGTCAACAAGATAGTATTTTCCCACAGTTAAGGAAAAATAAGCATAATTTTTTATTCAATTAGTGAATATTGAACAAAGAAATTGCATATACAAGTGAATTACCTCCATGAGGGTGTGGATAATCAGGATATTCAATCAAAGCATCTGACCATACATGTGTGTCATGAAAAGATCCCGGCCATCTAGTAACCACAAAAGTAAACCTCATGTCAAAATCACATACTACCATAAAATTCTGACTAGTATAACCATGCCTATTCGTGTGATTTACTTTGAGATGTGCTGGTACTATCATACGAATATGTGTTCCATCTATTGCTCCAATGGCATTATTGAAATGAGAAGAAAACATTGGTTTTTGAAGTCTATAATAAACTTCAGTAAAAGCAGGATCTCTTGGTTTTATATAATCCCCAGCCATGCGGTTTACACATTCCAAAACCTCACCAAACTTCATACTAATAGTAGATGCACTCCAAATCTGTCAGCACCATTATTATTAGACTGAGGTGATCGACAGATCCATAAAAAGAGTGCTAACGCTTCTCTAGAGTTCATAAAGAAGTAGACTCTAGCTGATACCTGATAGAACAATGGGTGTCCTGATCTTTCGATGAGAAGGTAACTATCGATTTGTGGAGACGACTTTGATGACTCGACTATACCGTACGATGACGATGCGCCTTAGCAATCACTAAACCAACTCCGATAGGTTATTGACAATGCCGGAAGCACGATCAACCTGAACACGAGGTTCGTAATCCTTGCGAGCAATCGAAGAACTAGCAAGAATTAAGATAAAGCAATCTGAAATTGCAAGTATGGATGAAGAACAAGGATAGAGTGGGGTTTCGGAAAGTGGTCTTGATCTGGTCATTGGACACAAACAAAGATACATGAGATGCAAAGGTAGCAAACTCTTAACTAAAAAAAACCCGAAATAAAAGAGATCATCCTAGGGGTATATAAAGACATGAGGTGGTCTGTTTTCCAGAAATAGTTCTGAACTGTTTTGGTGATTGCGGCGTACTCGTGAGGAATCTAGAGGTGGGGTTGGACAGGTTTGAAAGAGCACGAGATAAGCTTTCCATAGAGTCTAAGATCACCCAAATCGGAGTTCGTATGCCCAAGATAAAAATGTTTGAAGTCAGGGTTATCTCAGCAATCCGAATTAGAGTCCAGAACCTGTGGGACTTGCTCTCTGGCTCTTCTTGGACCAAAGGTGACATGGGAGAACTCCTTATACTGCACCACTTTATGTAGGAAATGGTCATAGTCACAAGAACTTCATTTCTTTCTCCTCCCGAGAGCTTGAACTTGAATCCTCGAATGTTCTTGAAGATCTTCACGAACCTCCTTTTGTTCTTCGTAGCTTCCATAGAGAACGTAGTTGAAGTAGTGGAAGTAGAGGTGGTAGCAGGTGTATCCATGGGGATCATGTCCTCATCATCCTCCCCTCCTTGAAAACAAAGCCGTCCTTGGCTTTGCATAAGCTGAAAATCATCAAAGAGCAAAGAAAACATGGACGCAACATATACATATCTATCAATCACGGTTAGCTCTTCGTGGTTAGCAATCATATCCGAAACAAAATTCTAGCAAGCATTCCAACGCAATTTGCAAACATAAGCGAAGAATATGTCTTTGTAATGAGTAGCGCATTGCCCAATAACTGACCAACCCAAACTAGTCGGAATCACATTCAGAGTTTGCGAAGCACTAGCTACAATATGTTGAAAAGTAGGACTAGGCACAAAAACATGCAGCATAGTACATTGTAGCAAAGTAGCACAACTATGGGATGAAGAAATGAACACATGCATGGGATCATCATCTGAACTAGCAAGTTTAGAATTGTCATTTTCAGCACAAGCAATGCAAATTATATGCACATAAATTCCATCATCTACACTAGTAGCTCCAATCAAATTAACTCTATAATCATGAGTGTAGCATGAATTCCAAGATGGTAAACTCACAAGTTCAGAAACTTTTGCTAGAGCATCTGTCAAAGTGATAGGCTTAACAAGGTTGATAGCATATATGACATTCCGTGTAATTGCTGCAAATACTTCTTCATGTTTTATTAACTTGTCACAACCTATCTCAGAATCATTTAATTCACATGGCTCAACTTTTGGTGCTCTCAAGCTAGTAAGAAAAACAACTTCAGAACAGGGAGCACATAAGTCTTTATCTATATCATTTTTTTCAACATGTTGTATATCCAAATCACGAGGTATAGCAATAATATCACATGAGGTACAAAAATCAGCAAGCAATGCATTGGTTTCAGAAAAATTATTATGTGATTCTTGGGAAATAATTTCAGCATGTGTAATCAATTCCTCATGAAGGATATTAACAATTTCAGCACTAACATGTGATTCTAAAACACAAGTAGCTTGTTCATCATCTAGTTGTGGCGTGGATATAAGTGAAGCGTTATCACACAACTCTTCTTTATCACAAGGAGCATCAAGTAATTCACTACATTCAGTAATCTCAACTTGTGACAAAGGCAAAGTGATTATTGGTTCCACTCTATGTTGCTCTAAAATGGCATGTGTAGTGGACAAAGGTAGTTCATTCAACTCATCACATGAGGCATTTGATTGATCAGGATAAACTTCATTCTCATGTGGAGCGTTAGGAATTGTACCTTTATTTTTACCTTGCAAGCTCAACTCAAATAATGTAGGTACCATGGCGATGTTCGTAGTAGAAAAAGCATTCAGTTGTGAACATGACATGAGATCTTGTATTGATGTCTTAGACCGGGCACTGGACCTTCTGGATGTGGCCGGGCTCGGAGCGTTCCACAACCAAGACGGTACTAGCTACCTAAGTAGTTGCTGCGATATAAAGAAGCAGCGGCTCGTTGGGCATTGGGGATGCCAGGACCGGGGAGGGGGGTGGTTAAGAATTTCTTCAAGCCGTCGAGGACGTCCTGGGCCTCAAATGTCCAAGTGAAGGTTTTTGACTTCTTCATGAGCTTGTAGAGGGGCATGGCTTTCTCCCTCTGACCATAGGGCGGGCCGGACCGGCTACTCGGAGTCCGACTTCTACACGGGGGCGCCTCATCAACGTGGAGTACAAGACATGGACTAATACCTGCCTGGCATACCCGGAATCTGTTGTAACTAGTTAGGAAATCAATCTGTTAACCGATCCGGACTCTTGTAACCCTATCCCGGCCACCTATATAAGGCCTGGTAGGGGACCTCCGATCGGTAAGCTCTTTAGTCATAGACAATCTCCATTGTTTCATAGCTCAAGCCACCTCGAGATCGATTCTCCGGGAGGGCCTGAACCTATCTAAATCCTGACTCCCGTGTGCACCCATCCGGATTTGCTGTGCTCACACCGCCCCATATTCAGTATTGCTGGAATAATACTCCGGCAATTGGCGCGCCAGGTAGGGGAGGTGCGCATAGATCCATCTACACGAATCTGGATGGGTTTCATCAGCAACAACGATGTTTTCGTCCCGGAAAGTGTCATGAGATTCGCCTTCATGGACACTACTTCGGACCCTGGGCAGCTTTTCCAATTTGGAAAGTTGAACTTCATCGCCGACAGGATCGGCGAACTTCACCTCTACTACTCGGCGGCATGTCGATCAGCAGAGGCTCCATCAGCTTCTCGGCGCGGACTCACCCCTGAATCCGCGCCTTCGGCCCCTCTCCTCAGGGACGAGGTTATACCGAAACCGGATCTGCTGTCCGCGTACGGGTTCACACCCGTCGAACAAAGATCCCGACTGGTGGGCGCCATCGACTTTCTCCTCCCCCTCCTCGAGTATAACTCGGACGAGTACGAGAGCTCCGGCATTCACCACCCGTCCCGGGAGGTCTTCATGGCCAACCCCGATTCGCTGCACGATGGTGATGGCCGATCAGTCCCCATCGGGGAACAAACGCCGGCTGAGCTTGAAGCCACGGGACTTCGTCTCCTCGCCAAGGAGGAGGAGTTGATTGAGCAACAGACCAGGTTCGCTCGTCAGTGCGATGAACAACTGTGCAATGACGACATGAGGGCTTGAGGACGCCAAGTCCATAACGAGTTCCGCATGCGTGAAAAGGACAGGGTCCCGATATTCCACTTCCTAGTCACAACATCGTCGCGGCCACGATGGCGGCACGCGCCATTGCTATCCCCGAGGGCACCCCGGGACATGACAAACTCCGGCGACTCCACGTCCTGCTAGAAGAAACAGCTCTTCAGCAGGCCGAAGCCTCAGGGGACCGCACGGGCTCCTCAGCAAGTGCTAGGAGCTGGCGCTCTACTCCTCTGAGAAGCCCACCCGCCATGGGCAGCCACCATTCAAGCCCTGACCGTCGTCAGCCAACCAGAGCAGTTCACAAGAGACTCGGACCCAATCGTGATGCCCAGGGTACCATAGCCGCACGGAGCTGCGCCCGTCAGGATGCGGACAAAAATGCTCGCCGAGTCGGGCCGATCCATAGCCGACTTGGATCGGCTCAGGATGCGCAGAACCCCACTGACGCTAGACGGAGCGCCCATCGAGGTCCCAAGAGGGATGACCATGGCGATCGCCACAACGACAGCAGCGCCACCAGCCGTGGCCGTTAGCCGACCTCCTCCGGCATGGGATATGCGGGCCCGAAAGCATTTGGCACCCGCATCCGCAGTGTCATCTTCTCGTCACGATTCCGAGTCACCGGCATTGACAAATGCACGGGCGAAACTCAGCCAGACATTTGGCTGGCTGACTATCACACGGCGTGCAGGACCAATGGTGGCAACGACTACGTCGCGATCCATTATCTGCCATTGTTCTTAGCCGACTCAGCACGAGCCTGGCTCACCAGCTTACCTTGCATCCAGACATGGAGTGACCTCGAGACCCTCCTCGTGAACAACTTCCAGGGCACCTACAACAGGCCTGGGAATGCGTGGGATCTCCACAGTTGTACCCAAGAGGCGGATGAGACTCTCCGAGAGTACATCCAGCATTTCTCCAAGAAGAAGAATTCTCTACCTGAGGTCCGAGAGGGTGACGTCATCACCGCCTTCTCCAAGGGTGTTCGAAGCACCGACCTGATCCACAAGATAGCGCACAAGAACCCCTAGACTACGCGCGAGCTCTTCGATATCGCCAATAACTTCACCACTGGCGAAGAGGCCGTCCGCAGTGCCACCAGAGACGACAAGGGCAGGAGCAAGGGCAAGGTGCCCGAGTCCCCCAGTCGGGATGCTCACCCCGAGTCGTCCAGAAAGAAGCACTGGAAGTGCAAAGGCGGAGATCTCATTGCTGCAGCCGAGCGCGCCCTGCCACGTCGTCCTCAGTGCACCAACGCGACCTTCGAAGAAATGATGAGTCAACCGTGTCATTTTCATGGACCCAAGTCCAACCACCTGACACGTGACTGCAATCTCTTGAAGAATTTGAATAAGCCCTACGTCCCCAATCGGAATAAAAAAGAGCCCCCCCAGGACGAAGGCGACGAATTCCCAAAAGAGACCACTTGTCTGATGATCTTTGGCGGACCCAACGGCTATGAGTCCAAGCGTCGCCAGAAGATCACAGATTGAGAGGTCAACGCAGTGGAACCGGCTGTGCCCAAGTACCTACGGTGGTCCGAGTCTGTGATTTCCTTCGGTCGCTCGGATCACCCCGACTACATTCCCCACTCGGGAAGATTCCCTTTGGTGGTGGACCCGATCGTTTGCGGTGTCCGCCTCACCAAGATCCTCATGGATGGTGGGAGTGGTCTTAACATTCTCTACGTCAAAACTCTTGACGACATGAAGATCTCTCGCTCCGAGATCAAGCCGACTGGTGCCCCCTTCCACGGGGTGGTACCCGGTAAGATGGCGAGTCCACTCGGGCAGGTCAGCCTGCACGTCACTTTTGGTACTCCCGACAACTTCCGGACCGAGACCCTCACCTTTGAGGTCGTCGACTTCCCAGGATCATATCACGCCATCCTGGGGCGTCCCTGCTACGCAAAATTCATGGCTGTCCCCAGTTATGTCTACCTGAAGCTCAAGATGCCAGGCCCCCACGAAGTAATAACGGTACAAAGCAGTTTCCAACACGCATACACGTGCGACCTAGAAAATTGCAACCTCGTCGTGGCTCAAATCGCTGAGGCCGAGCTTAGCAACCTCAAGTCGGCTGTGGTTGAGGAAGCACCCCCGGCCAAGAAAGCTTCAGCATCGACATCGTTCTAGTCGGCGCGGGACACCAAGTCGATCCAGCTTGACCCTGAAGACTCCTCCAAGATGACGCAGATCGGGACTGCGCTCGGCGATAAATAGGAAAGCGCGCTCGTCAGCTTCCTCCAGGATAACCGGGACATCTTCGCATGGACATCTTCTGACATGCCCGGGGTTCCAAGGGAGGCTGCTGAGCACTCTCTAAACTTTCGGGCCGGATGCTAAGCCGGTAAAACAGCGCTTGCGCCGTTTCGCCGAGGATAGACGTCAGGCAATAGGAGAAGAAATAGCCAAGCTTCTAGCAGCTGGTTTCATTAAAGAAGTGTATCATCCCGACTGGTTAGCGAACTCAGTTCTTGTTCGCAAAAAGAATGGAAAGTGGAGGATGCGTGTTGATTATACTAGCCTTAACAAGGCATGCCCCAAAGATCCTTTCACTCTTTCTCGCATCGACCAAGTGATTGACTCCACGGCCGGGTGCGAAATTTTGTGTTTTCTTGACACTTACTCGGGCTATCACGAGATCAAGATGAAGGAGGATGACGAGATCAAGACATCTTTCATCACTCCATTTGGTGGTGCTTTCTGCTACGTTTCCATGCCCTTCGGCCTCAAGAACGCAGGCACTACGTACCAACGATGCATACAGCGTTGCCTTTAGTCACAAATCGGCCGAAACGTGCAAGCCTATGTCGACGATGTGGTAATCAAGTCCCAGAAAAGAGAAGACCTCCTAAGTGACTTGGGAGAAACCTTCTCCAACCTTAGGAGATTCTGCATGAAGCTCAACCCCGAAAAATGTGTGTTCGGGGTCCCTTCGGGCAAACTACTCGGTTTCATTGTTTCCGAACGGGGAGTCGAGGTCAACTCGGAGAAGATCGACCCCATCATCAAGATGGGCCCTCCAAAGAGCCTCAAAAGATATTCAACGGCTGACCGGGTGCATGGCAGCTCTCAGTCGGTTCATTTCCTGTCTCGGAGAGAAAGCCATGCCCCTCTACAGGCTCATGAAGAAGTCAGAAACCTTCACTTGGACATCTGAGGCCCAGGACGCCCTCAACGGCTTGAAGAAATTCTTAACCACCCCCCCCCGGTCCTGGCATCCCCAATGCCCAACGAGCCGCTGCTTCTTTATATGGCAGCAACTACTCAGGTAGCTAGTACCGTCTTGGTTGTGGAACGCTCCAAGCCCGGCCACATCCAGAAGGTCCAGCGCCCGGTCTACTTCATTAGTGAAGTCCTCTCCGAGTCCAAGGCGCGGTACCCTCAGATCTAGAAGATCATCTATGCGGTGTTCGTAACATCACGGAAGCTAGTCCACTACTTCCAAGGACACCCCATTACGGTGGTCAGCACCTTCCCGATTGCTGACGTCATCAACAATCGTGACGCCACGGGTAGGATTGCCAAGTGGGCGATGGAACTAATGGCCTTCAGCATAGTTTATGCCCCCCGCACGGCCATCAAGTCCCAGGCTCTCGCCGATTTCATGGCCGAGTGGACAGAAGTCCAGTCTCCACCCTCCATCATCAACCTCGAGCACTGGGTACTCTACTTCGATGGTTCTCTGATGCTTCAGGGTGCGGGGGCTGGCATCGTGCTCATATCCCCCAAGGGTGAGCGCTTCAGATACGTGTTACAGATCCACTTCTGGCATCTAACAATATTGCCGAGTACGAAGCTTTACTCCATGGCCTTCGACTTGCCGCTTCACTCGGGATTCGTCGCCTCCTGGCCCGCGGAGACTCCGAACTGGTGGTTCGGCAGGTCATGAAGGATTGGTCATGCAGAGATCCCTCCATGGAAGCCTACTGCCAAGAAGTGCGCAAGCTCGAAGCCAAGTTCGATGGTTTTGAAATCGCCCACGTCCTACGCCCAAGACAACGAGGCCGTGGATGCACTCGCCAAGCTGGGGTCCAGTCGGGACGTCGTTCCGACTGGAGTCTTCCTCCAGGAATTGCATACCCCTTCCATCAAGGTGGAGACAACATCTGAGACAGAAGAACGGTAAGTCCAAGAACGCGGCGCCACTCAGCAGTCCTCGCCAGAGGTCTTGATCATCGCTCCCTACTGGACAATGCCTTTCCTCGATCACCTCCTATGGGATACCCTCCCGCCGAACCAGACCGAGGCGCGCCGCATCACGCGACGCGCCAAGGCCTTCGTCCTCATCGAGGGCAAAGTTTACAAAAAGAGCACCTCCGGGGTCCTCCAGCAGTGCATATCCCAAGATCAAGGAAAGCAACTGCTGTACGATATCCACTCGGGAGTGTGCGGACACCATGCGGCACCAAAGTCTCTAGTATGGAAAGCCTTCCGACAAGGTTTCTACTGGCCAACCGCCGTATCAGACGCCGAACACATCGTCCGCACCTGTGAGGGATGCCAGTATTTCGCCCGGCAGACACACTTGCCGGCTCAGGCCCTCCAAACTATCCCGATCACCTGGCCCTTCGCGGTCTGGGGTCTAGACATGGTTGATCCCCTCAAGAAGGCTCCCGGGGGCTATACACACCTTTTTGTCATAGTCGAGAAGTTCACCAAATGGATTGAAGCCAAGCCGGTGGCCATGATAACTACAGAAAAGGCCGTCGAATTTTTTCGGGACATTGTCTTCCGTTTCGACGTACCCAACAGCATTATCACAGACAACGGCACCCAGTTCACTGGGCGAGCTTTCCTCCAATTCTATGACAACTACAACATCAGCCTCGACTTTGCCGCCGTGGCACACCCGCGTACCAATGGGCAAGTCGAGCAGTCCAATGGTCTGATCATGCAAGGCCTCAAGCCTCGGATCTTCCAGCGACTAAACAAATTTGCGGGCAAATGGGCAGCCGAGTTACCATCAGTACTTTGGAGCCTACGGACTACGCCCAAATGATCAACCGGTTATACACCTTTCTTTATGGTCTACGGAGCCGAGGCCGTCCTCCCGACTGACTTGGAATACGGCTCCCCACGCGTTCGCACCTTCAACGAGGCCGAGTCCGAGGAAGCAAGACAAGACGCTCTCGACCAACTCGAAGAAGCACGTGAAGTTGCGCTCCTTTGGTCGCCCAAGTACCAACAGGGCCTACGACGCTACCACAGTCGGCATGTACGTGGCCGCTCGTTCAACGTTGGTGACCTGGTTCTACGCCGAGTCCAGTCCAGCAAAGAGCAGCACAAACTTTCACCACCATGGGAGGGTCCGTACATAGTCGCTGAGGTGCTACGCCCGGGGGCTTACCAGTTGAAGGACAACGATGGCAACGTCTTCACCAACGCATGGAACATCGAACAGCTACGTCGTTTCTACGCGTAGACCCCTTTTTTCTGATATCTCGAAAACATGAATAAAGACATCTTTTTTGCTTCGCTTGAAACAAATTCCTTTTCCCGACTGACCCACTACACCCGTTCGTAGCGGGTACTCGGCAACTACACGGTTTCCTCTGTACTCGTGAACTATTTTAGTACTATGTATACAATCTGACGTTAAATCTTTGGCTCTAATCGCTGGTTTACGCTGCAACCTTATGCTACACGGGACACACGCCCACGGCTAATCCCTATGCAAAGGAGGCTACGACAGGTTGGCGAAGAGTAGAAACGATGACCAACATACACACAAACAAAAATTTTTCACGATTACAATAACATTACTTGCATATTGCAGTAGTCAGTACTAAAGTCACTCGGCATCCCCGAGTCCATGCAAAATCACTCGGCATCCCCGAGTCCTTACAAAAGTTACTCGGCATCCCCGAGCAGTTCACAACTACTACTAATTTTTACAGGCCCGTGCGATCCATGAGGGAGTTCGCCGTAGACTCAACGATATTCATCATCTCTGGAATATCTTCGTCCGGGACGTCAGTAGTGTACTCCTCCCCGATCGCCTGCATGTCAAGCAGCGGATAGTGGGACCGTGCCACCGCCAGGGCTATGGTGGCCCCCGTCCGCGCAGCTTCCGCCTCCAGCTTCTTCAACTGGTCAGGTGCTTGCTTCAGGCGCTCCGCGACCGCCTCTACAGAGTCCGGGGCCGGCTCCTCCTCCCAGATGGTGCCGCATGCTGCCCGTCCCGCCGGCTGCAATGACTCAGCCAACTCACAGGCCTTCCTGAGACGCGCTTTAAACTCTACAATAACAAAACACAACCGTGAGCAAAATGACCAGTGGGCCCTGACAAGCTCCAAGCCCGAGTCAAAACGCTCACCAGCTTCGGCATCTGCGGCTCCCTTCTTTGCCGCTTCGGTAGCCGCCATCGAGTCGGCGGCCCTCTTGGACATTGACTCAGCCGTCTTCAAAGCATTTCACAAACTGCCATCCAGCATGTTCACCCTGCTCTCGAGATTCTTTGCGCGGGCTTTCTCAGCCGAGAGCATCTCTTGGAGCTTGTCGGCTTGGTCCTTGGTGGTGTCGAACTCCTGGGCTCGGGCCTTCACCCCCTCGAGCTTCGCCCTAAGCTTCGCGGCCTCATCTTCGGCGGCTGCAGAAGACAACCCATCAGTAGGCCACGAGGCAAAAAGGGCAACAAGCGCAAGTCGGACTCCTCACCTTTGGTTCGGGCGATCTCCTGGGAAAGGCCTGCCTGCAGAGCAGTAATTTCAGCCCCGCGCTTGTGGGCCATGTCCTCCGCCGCCTGCCGACTCGCAACCAGTTTTATCCCACTCGGCCTTCCGTAGGTCGAGTCGGTCGAGGACCGGCAGCCGGTCCTGGAGGAAGGCGGCCTTGTCTTGCGACCGTCGATTCAGTTTCTGCGAAAAAGTTGCAAAAGTTAAGCCAGCCGGGAAGATTAGCAAGACCCTCCACTTGGTCCCACGGACCCAGCGGAGGCTCGGGGGCTACACCCTTCAGGTGCACTGTTCGTGCACCCAGAGTCAAAACTACAAGAAAAGCAAAGAACCCTCCGCCCGACTATCCTAGTCGAACGCAGGCTCGGGGGCTACACCCTCTGGGTGCACTGTTCGTGCACCCAGAGTGAAAACTGCACAAAAGCTAAGGGTCCTCCGCCCGCCTACCTTAGCCGGACAGAGGCCCGGGGGCTACTCCCTACCGACACACTCCTCGAAAGCAGAGGTGACTCACCTGCATCAACGGACGCAACCTGCCATAAAGCAGGTTGGCTCCCTCCTTCATCGTCTTCATCAAAGCCGGGAGCATCTCGCCGAGTTCAGTCGCGACGTCCGTTGCGTCATTCCATTCCTCTTCCTCCCGGACGTCATTGATCTCCCGGATAGTCATGGTCGGCCGCGCCGGGTCCGATTGCCAGACCCGGAGTGGCCGGAGCGCCAGCTCGGAGGACGGCCGGAGAGGCGGAGCAGCGCTGAACTCCTCGACCGACGAGGGCAAGTTGAGATTGCACCTACGGTCCTGCGGGGCGGTCCCAGCCGACTCGGGACCTGCTCCTCCCGCCGTCTCCGAGCTCGGGCCGGCGTCCGCAGGCGCACCCTGAGCCGACGCTCCGGCAGAGGGCTCCCCCCCTGAGAAACGGTAGGCGAGGCAGGTTGTGTGCTAACCCGCTCAGGCGACAGCCGGGGAGGCGACGACGTGGCCACACGCGGAAGCGACGAGGGCCGGGCGTCCGACCTCGGCAGATCCCCACTTCGGCTGGACCCCGGGGTGCTCGATGGAGCCTTTGGGATGTCCCCCATCCTCTGCGCCCTGCAAAAGAAACCTGAACCCGTCAATATTCGAGGAGCGCAGACAAACGAACAGTCGTTGAAACACTTACTTAGCCGATCGAGGGACGGGGACGCGCTTCTTAAGCCCCGAGGTTCGTCACCCGGTCGTGGCAGTAGTCGGGGCCGACGATGTTCCCGATCCGCCTTGATCCCCAAGGCGGTGTCGGCGTTTCTCTTCTCCCCCCGGCCGTGGGGAGCGTCGTCTTCGGCCACCCGAGGAGCTTCACTCGGGCCGGTAGCCTGCGCCACCGGGTCGAGGCCAGTGGAGGAGCCGTCCTACCCCACTAGAGCAGCACCCGTGGCGGGCGGAGCCGCCGAGTCAGGATGGGCGGGGAAACCACCCTGCCCTGACGAAGTGGCGCCCGCTGTAGCGGGCGTCGTCGGGCTGGGGCCAACAGCGGAGCCGCCCTGTCTCCCTGGGGTAGCACCCACCGGCGGCCTTCGCCTCCTAACGCGGAGGGGGACATCGCCGTCATCCTCGTCCTCCTCCGGGGCGGGTGCGCTCGGCGGGGGAGGGCGAGGTGCCACGGCCACCGGCATCTTCCCCTTAGAAGACCCGGCGCCCTTTGAGGACCCAGCGCCCTTCGAGGACCCGGCGCCGGAAGAAGACGCTCCGGCCGCCCCCTGCGGTGGCGGCCCGCCGCTCGGGATGTCGACGTACCGTGGCTGGTTCCATATCTCGTCCTCCGGGAGGGGAGCGTTGGAACAAAAGTTGAACAAACTTGCAAAGACAAAAAGACAAACCCCGAGTCTCAAACTAAAAGAGAGAAAGGTCAGAGTATCGGTTACCCACCTGACTCGGAGGGTTCGCCCGGCTGAAGGGCGGCGGCCGCCCGGAGAAGTCCAGACTCATTCCCTGAGCCAGGAGTTTCTTGAGCCAGCTCTGGACTTCCCCCTCCGTAAGCCCTTCAGCGGATTCCCGAGTCGCGTCGTCCTCGCCGGTGTACTCGAACATGGGGTGCGACCATAGCTTCGCAGGCTGCACCCGCCACCGGATGAAGGTCGCCACGATGACCGTTTCCGGTAACAATGCTGTCCTGTTCCCTGTCAAGTAGCGGTTTCCGACCAGCTTGGCTTGGCCTCCGGCGGATGGCCCGAGAAGGCTGGAAGCGACGGGTCGGGGTTGGCGCAGTAGAACTAGTTGGCATGCCAACCCTTGTTCGAGGACTGCATCAGCGGGGCCGGGTAGCTCTTCGCCGCCCCGGACCTTAGCTGGAACCCGGCGCCTTCCACCACGGCCGAGTTGTCTCTGCTCGGCTGCGGCTTCACCCTGAACAGGTGCTTCCACAGGGTGAAGTGTGGTCGGATGCCGAGGTAGCACTCACACAGCGTGATGAAGCACGCGACGTGGAGCATGTTGTTGGGGTTGAGGTTGTGGAGCTCCAGCCCGTAGACGTAGAGCAGCCCCCGCAGAAAGGGGTGGACCGGCACCAAGAACCCTCGCTCGAAAAAGGAGCTGTGAACGACCAGCTCGCCGGTGTTCGGAGTGGGGACGGTTTCCCCCGCGGCGGCGCGCCATTCGATCAGCTCCCTTGGCGGCAGCTTCCCTAGCCGCACGAGGGTTTCCAGCCGTGCCTCCGTCACCGTCGACTTCATCCATGGGGCCATCGGGTCAGCAAGGGAATCTTCTTCGCTCAGCAGCTTCCACACCAAAGCTTTGGTCAGATTAGCTTCCCAATGCGGGGCTTGCATCCGAAGGGGCCGGAGTGGGAGTTAGGGTTTTGGGGTGGAGCGGCGCGCACGAGTCAATTTGGGCGAAAGGAAGATGAAGGGTCGGGCGCAAAAGGAATGAGAATGTGTTGCGTGAACCGATCCCACGACCTCTTCGGAATATAAAGGGGAATGGATTGAGCGGTTCGGCTTCCCCACGTCCGCACGCACCCGGATTCTCCGTGCTCATGATGCGCCCCTTCGGATTCCACTACGCGCTTCAGACGGGCCACGTCACGACTCCTCCGCGCCCACGACTTAACGGCGTCGCGATTCGTGTCGCTTAATTAACAGGGGATCCGACGGTTGGCCTTCGGGGGTTAATAGCCGTTCAGAATATATCCCCGCAAACAGCAACTGCAATGTGTTTCCCGCAAACCACTGGCCGGTTACCGGCAGAATCGGGACCGGGCGTTACAGTTGTGAAGGGTTTCAGTGTTTGGCCTCCAGCAGGAACGCAATCACTTGAATACACCCGAGTGAAGGGCAGTAATGGCGTGCCTTTCGTAGGCCACAAGTCGGATGCCGAGCAACTCGGAGCTACCAGATTCTCCACCTGGACCTTCTGAGAACGCCATTCCGAAGGCTCTGGGGTCCGAAATTTTCAGATTCAGTGGAATTACTTGGTGTAAGGCTCTGTCACTCGGGAACCTATGCGCCATGGCTTGTTTCTCTGGTTCTGATGCGAATTTTGGAGGCATTCCTTCAGGGGACACTAGCTGGACTTAACCCACTCAGGAAGGCCAGGTGCTACTCGGAAATTCAGTCGGGATTCATGGTATGTCCCACGCTGGGCTATCAGCTGGTCTCTGTCCATCAGGATGGACCGGGTAACCAGAATTTACCTGCTACTAGCTCACCCGCCATGATATTCCTGTCTTACAGGTGAATATTACTCGGCCTTTTATTGTCTTTTCTACAGGAGTTCGACCAGTCCTTCGCAATCTCCCTACAAGCAGAGGTCACTCGGGAAGCTCGCCCAGAAGAGGAGGCCGATAGCAGTAAGATCATGAAGGACTCGGGGGCTACTGATGATGGAATGGCACCCGGGTATCATCAAGGAGGACGAATCTAGCCCTCTGACCATAGGACGGGCCGGACCGACTACTCGGAGTCTGACTTCTACACGGGGGCGCCTCATCAACGTGGAGTACAAGACATGGACTAATACCTGCCCGGCATACCCGGAATCTGTTGTAACTAGTTAGGAAATCAATCTGTTAACTGATCCGGACTCTTGTAACCCTATCCCGGCCACCTATATAAGGCCTGGTAGGGGACCTCCGATCGGTAAGCTCTTTAGTCATAGACAATCTCCATTGTTTCATAGCTCAAGCCACCTCGAGATCGATTCTCCGGGGCTTGCGGCACTCGGGATTCAAGCTCTACTAGCCACCAAACGCAGGACGTAGGGTATTACCTCTCCGCGAGGGCCTGAACCTGTCTAAATCCTGACTCCTATGTGCACCCATCCGGATTTACTGTGCTCACACCGCCCGATATTCAGTATTACCTGAATAATACTCCGACACTCCTGTATTTCATTCTCAAAAACACAAGCACGACAAAACAAACCAGTGATGCTACGTGGAATACATCGAAACCTATCCCATATGTCACAGTTCAAACCTTTCATAAATTGATCCATGACAAAATCCTCATTTTAAGGTAGATCACAACGTTTCAAATAAGTTTGAAATTTGTTATAATATATTTGTACGGTGTCACTACCTTGCTTTAAACGCTGTAAATCTTTACGCAAATCACTAGCATAGTACGGAGGTAGAAATCTTTTTCTCATAAGTTTCTTCATAGTAGCCCAAGTGGAAGGTATATTATGTGAATGTAATTGACAAACCAAACAACAGCATAGTCAGTAAAACCACTAGCAGCAATCCTAACTTTACGACACTCGAGAATTGCATGTTTTTCAAATAGTTGTGCTATATCTAATTCCCAAGCAAGATAACATTCAGGAACATGTTTACCGTTATAAACAGATACGCTGATCTTACTTGGGGTACATGTGTCATGATTTTGTTCCTTGATGGTTGGTACATGTTGTGGCAGCGGTGGTTGAGGTCCTAGTGCTCGCGGTGCTCCATCCAAACGGTCGAGAAGAATTTCAAACTTAGTGGACAACTCATGAATGCTCTTCTCAAGAGGAGGGAGATCATCTCCGCTGTTTGCTCGAGACCCTATCATGGTTAGGGGAAAACAAGAAACAAAATCACAAAGTACTCCCTCCGCCCAGGTGCATAGGGTGCTCTAGGCACTACAGCGCGACCTAGACGAGCGGAGATAGGCCAGCAAATTTTTTTGAAGTGTGGAACGGCGGCTCCGCCGCAGGCTGTGTGCTGGGATTGAAGGCTGTTTTGCCCACGTCCTGTGATCCACGAAGATTGCATGTCCACCGCGCTCGACTCGCTTGCTCAATCACAACGGCCCTCCTTCGCATGCACAGGTCCTCCGCCCTTCTCTCGGATTGCCATCCTCGTCCACCTTCGATTTCAATCAAAAGGGAGCAAAAAAACTGATCGAAATCGAGCGCGCCATTTTTCGTTTGAGATCACCGGCACCAAATTCTCTTCCCAGTGCGAATTTTTCCTTAAAAAGGGCTACCCCATGGCACCACTGCTTCATCTTCTCATAATCTTCTTCCTCCTACCTCCAATGGTGCTGTTCGATCTGAACGAGCCACCCAATGAGCAACCCAACGATGAGATTGTTCTGGAGGGAGGACAGGAAAGAGGAGGCCGCGGCGTCGCAGCACCTGCTAGTGGCTTCGGTGTGCTGGATCCTCGTGCTCGAGGACGCCTTGGCCTAACCGGCCGCATCGTAGGAGACGACGGGCTTCATTTGGGCGCGCGCGGGCTGAGGCATGATGGCGACGACGGGCTTCATCTGTGCAGGCGCCGGCCGCGGCAGGACGGAGACGACGGGCATCATCTGGGCGGGCGCCCGCCCAGGCAGGACGGAGACGATGGCCTTGTTCTAGGGCGTCACCGGCCGCCGCCTCTCGGCATGGTTGCTCGTCCTCACGGCGGCTTCGCTCGTAGCAGCGGCGAGACGGCGTCGGGCCTGCCACCTCTCGGCCTCGTCGGTCGCCCGCTACAATCGTTCGTCATCGGCACGGCCGGTAGCGAGCCGGTCGAACCTGTACGCCGGGTTGTGCGGTCTCGTCGCCCTCGCGGTGGAGCTTCAGGTCAGGCGGGAGGGAGCGGCACGTCCCCAAGTAGGGTGTGGCCTCGGCGCCCTCGCGGTGGCTCATCAAGCCGGACGGGAGGGAGCCGTAATGTGCGCTCTGTCGGCGGCAGCGGCAGCGAGGCGCATGGCGGCGGGGAGGAGCACGGCGACGTCGGCATGCACTGGAACGCTACCGGTCAGGAGCACGGAGAGGGCAGCGGGCAAGCCGGCGGGTTCGGGAGCAACTACAGGTACTCGTGCACGTTGAAGAATAACCCAAATTATGTCGTGAAGAACTAATCTTAACGCTTGTTTTGTTGCAGCTATGGCTTTGAAGCCGGCGTCTTCGGCTCCAACAACAGCGGCGATGCACACTCTGGCTTCGAGCAAGGTGACGAGTTCGCGCCTAGGCAGGAAAATGTGCAAGCTACCCCGAGGAATACCATAAGTAAGTGTTGATGATTGTCCGCACTTGTGAACGAAATTGTGCACACTCTTTTTTGTTAAGTTTGCAATTGTTACCAAAATGAAGGAAAGAAATCATGACAAGCAAACTCTTTTTGTTTAAAATGTAGGCCATTCAAGGCGTGGTCGGGGTGGAGCTTCACGTACGGCGGGAGGCAGTGGCACTTCGTGCACTACCGGCCGTCAGGAGCGTGGCGAGAGCAGCGGATACGCCGGCGGCTTCGGGAGCAACTACAGGTATGTGCACTAGTATTAGATTGAACCTTAATTGTTTGGGCTGAAATATGAACTCAACACAAAGCATGTTCTGCTTCAGCTTCGGCGACTTCGAATCGAACAACAACGCCGGTGTCTTCGAGCACATGGATGTGTGCGCGCTGAGACCGGAGATTGTGCAAACCACCACGAAGACAGTCGACCTAAGTAAGTCAGCAGCGCACATGTTTGCTCATTGCTAGATGTAAATTGTTCCTTTGCAAATTTGTACTCGTGTGTATATTGAACAATTGTTATGAGAATTTGTACTCGTGTGTATATTGAACAATTGTTATGAGAATTTGTTCGTGCGGTAGAACCATTTCCCCTAGTTTCTAATATGCACTTACAAATTTTTCTTTTCCAACAGATGTCCTAGCTAACAAGCAAACAAGGAAACAATACGACACCGAAGCGAGGAGGCACATATATGGCATGATCTTGGCTAGGAATGGTGTTGGTCCGATGAAGCGGGGAGTTAGTAACTCGGTCGCTCTTGACACTAATTGTCCTCGGAGGGTTGTGCAGAGGATCTGGAGGCAGGGGCGACAAGGAAGTTCCATTAATGTCGTCATGAGGATGAAGAAGCTCAAGTGCGGTAGGAAAAAGATTCAGTTGGATGAGGATGCTATGGAGGCTATACCCCAGGCCAAACGTACAACACTCCGGTCTCTAGCTCATGCATTGAACATGAAGAGGACTACACTTCATCAAAGGTTGAAAGAGAAACAATTTCGCCGGCATAGTAGTGACCTAAAGCCTGCATTAACAGCCGATAACATAAAAGCTTGTGTGGTATATGGTCTTCAACATCTTGAGCCATCTAGCTTACCCTTGAATCCCACCTTCAAGGCTGGGTACAACGTTGTCCACATAGATGAGAAATGGTTCTACCGGACGAGGAAGAACCAAAAATTTTATTTGACCAATAGAGAACCAAACCCGCAGAGGCAAGTGAAGAACAAGGGCCATATACAGAAAATAATGTTCCTTGCCGCCATGGCTAGGCCAAGGTATAATAGTGAAGGCGATTGCACGTTCGATGGTAAGATAGGGGTTTGGCCATATGTGGAGTGGGTGGCGGCGCAAAAGGATCTGAAGCCTTGCACGAGTGTAGGTAAGGAGAAGAGCTGGGAATACCTCATCAAGTATGTGTTGCCGGCTATTAAGGAGAAGTGGCTAGAATCAGATCGGTGGAATACCATTTTCATTCAACAAGACAATGCGAAGACACACGTTCAAGTGGATGACCCTGATGTTCTTCGTGAAGCAGCGAGAGGTGGTTGGGACATAAGGATGATTTTTCAACCACCAAATTCTCCCGACACCAATTGCTTGGATCTCGGTTGGTTTGCATCCATTCAAGCTATGTTTCAGCAACACATGCCAAAGGACCTCCCTGATATTGTCGCTAAGGTTGAAAAATCTCTAGAAGAATATCCACATCAGCACCTTAACAGGATTTTGTTAAGCCATCAAGCTTGTATGAGAGAGATCATTCGCCATAAGGGATCCATTCACTACGCATTGCCACATTTGAAGAAGAAATCACTTGAGAGGAGGGGACTTCTGCCAGTTAGATTGACGGTTGATCCGGAGCATGTGGAAGCTGCGGAGGAGTTTTTGACCATGCCATGAACCATCTTTGAGAGGAGAGGACTTTAGTTTTCTTTCAAGTTGTAGTGCATGTGGTGTTTGCTTTTGTTATGATTTAACTTGTAGTGCATCTGGTTCGAATGATATAAATCATGACATCTTGTTTTTCGTTGGGAGCAAAACTTGAGTTCTTCGTTGTAATGCAATGCCAAAAGTTTGGTTCAACTTGCCTAACTAATCATTGGAATATATGTTTGCTACTCAATGCATGAAAGATCGGTTTCTAACTCATTCTTACTCAAACTCCAAACTCCAAACCTCAATTGGAACTACAACTCAAACAAGCGACAATGAGAACAACGATTGGGGATGAAATATTCTGGGCTGCGCAAGTGCAACCATACATGGGATTGTTGATCATCTCGTCATTGCCGGGCAGAGGGCCGTCAACTCTCATTCATCTTGTTCCAGTTTCTTCAAGCTTCTTCAAATATTTCATCATGGAAGCGAATCCATTGCCTGCCGTAGTCTTGCTCCGTACCGTGAAGACCTCTTCTGCGTCACGCGCACCCGCGATCTGGTGCACAAACGCCGCGACCTCGTCAAGGAGTGAAGCGATGTGGTCCATGAGCACCTCCACCTGGTCTAGCAGCGCCTCCACGTCTGGACCCACGGCCGGCGACATGCCATCCACCACCGCGCGGTCGACGGCGTGCGCGAGGATGCCCGGTGCCATGCCATCGGCGACGGCAGGGTCACCGTCCTGGGTCTCCGCGTCTGTGTCCACGAGTGGCGACATGCCATCGTGCGCGATGTCGAGCGCACCGCCCTGCGCGATGTCGAGCGAGCCATCCTGCGCGACGTCGAGCGAGCCGCCCGGCGCCTCTGTCACATACTCCACGCCGTCCTCGCCAGGCAACGCGATGTGGTCCGCCCCTACAGCACCTCGCCGTTCGCAACCTGCACATCGCCATCCTCGCCATTCGCAACCTACACCTCGCCATCCTCGCCATGCACCTCGCCGTCCTCGCCATGCAGCACGTCCGGTCCATGCAGCGCGCCGTCCGCAAACTCGCCATGCAGATCGCCGAACACACCGACACCGCTCGGCTGCGGCCAGAGAACAACGCCGTCCCCCCCTAACCTACACTCCAACATTGCGACGGCGCCAGGTGAATTCTTCCTCCGTCAGTGCAAGAGGATCCTCTGTCTCCGCGTCAGGGTCGACACCGGGGATATCCTCTGGCACGATCTCTGCCTTGAATCCGACATCCAACTCATGTACTGCGATGTCGCCTTCAGCACTGATCTCCTCCGCTTCAACCTGGCCCGCACCATTGTTTCCCTCCTCGGCGGTGACCTGTTCTCGTCCTCCACGAACAGCGAAGCCCTCCATCCAGTCCTGAACGTCCGCCTCGATTTCTTCCATCCATTGATGGTCCTCTCTCCTCTCTAACCGTAGATCGTCCTCGACGTCCATGGACAATACGGGTCGGCTCCTCCACTTCTTCTCCAACGGCGAGGGATTTAAAAGACGCCTGCAGATAGCCATTTCCATCCATGCAGTTCCTGTTCACACCGAAGTAATTGAGAACGGGAGGGGAGAGGTTATCGTGGGGGATGAGGAGGGGAGCCGAACGAGGCGCGGGGGGAGAACAAGGAGCTCCGCGACTAATACTCCAGAAATATCTGGTTTTTGTAGGGCGCCCTATGCACCCGGCCGGAGGGAGTATAATGTTCCTATCAACTACTAGGATGTGGTGGCAAGTCTCTCATCACTCAAGCCAAATCAAAATTCTTACAAGTTCTTACCACGCAGCAGGTGGTGACCGGCAACCAACAGTGTCAAATACCTCTGAAGATTGAGTAAAGCGATTGCCAGGTGAACGTATATCTGCATGGTATAGAATGTGGAGCTTGGAGGCTTTATGTGAGTAGCAAGGATAGCAAATGATCAAAGTAGCTATGCAAAGTTGAAAAGATACTCAAAAATACTAGTCCTAGTTGCTGGACTTAGACTAGAACAAGCAAAATTTAACTAGGCCTAGATACCGAAGCGATAGAAACCAAGGAAACAAAGAGAAAGTAATAGGCAAATTTCTAAGATTTTTTTCCAGTGGCCTTCTGTGTGGCTGCTTATTCTTTTTATAATTTTTTTTGAATTTTTTTATACTTCAAAAAATACATAAAGGAGCAAAAGATCTCAAATAGTCAAAAAACCAGTGTTCTGCCGCAATGCTGCCGCGGCAGCCCAAAACAGCAGAAATCGTGTCGCGGCAGGAGAGTGGCAGGAGGCCGAAGCTTAAATTGGCCTTTTTTCCCAAACCACTTGTTGGATTGTGCTGAAAATTTAACAGTAGACTCCTGGATTTATGCCTGATTTTATAGAATTTTTCCATATTTTCTGCACACTTTGAATTTTCAGTCCGAATTTGACTTGGAGTTTGAATCTGAATCCAAAACGAGTTATAACTTGAATTCCAATCTGATTCTGCATGGATGTGATGTCCAGGAGCCTCCTTAAGGTCGTGGAAGAGTCCTAGAGGTTGGCCAAGTCCTTGCCCAAGAGATTGAATCAAACAAGGCAAGGCTTTACTCAAAAATCGGTGTTCTTTCGCAGTGCTGCCACTGCAGCCCAAAACAGCAGAAATCGTGTCGCGGCATGAAAGTGGCAGGAGGCCAAAACTTAAATTGGCAGTTTCTCCCAAACCACTTGCCCGATGGAGCTGAAAATTTAACTGTGGACTCTTTGAATTATGCCTGATTGTCTGGATTTTATTCAGAATTTTCTGGGCACCTTTTTTTTAGTCCGAATTGAACCCTAATTTGAAATCCGAATCAAAACCGTTTCAAACCATGAATCCTGGTCCAAGTCTGCATGGATGTGACGTCCAGGAGTCTTCTTATGGTCTTGGAAGAGTCCTAGAGGTTGGCCAAGTCCTTGCCCAAGAGATTGAATCAAACAAGGCAAGGCTTTAGTTTTCAACTTGAACTCCAAGCAAACTTCACTTTTTTTTCCTTGGACTTTCCTTTTTTTCTTTCAGATCTAATCTGCTAGAGCTAGTGCAAAGATGCAACGAGAACTAGCTCTTCTCCTCGGCCCGTAGCAACAAGGAGCTTGATGGTGGCGGCGAACTTTGTGACAGCAGCAAGATGGTGCCCCGGTAGCAGCTAGAGGCGCGTGGCAAGTGGTGGCAGCGGCGTGGCAGCACGAGTGGTGCGTGGCAGCATGCAGCGACGCAAGGAGGTGGATGGCCGGCAGTGGTGGGAGGTGGCACGGGTTGCCACGGCTGAAATTGGCAACCAAACCCTTGCCGTGGCAGCAACTCTTCTCTTCTCTTTTTCTGATTTTCTGCAGAGAGAACTAGAAGCAAAAAAAAAGGTTTGATCTAGTAGAAAAATTTCAACTACGAACCAATCTAATCCAGAAACTCGACATGATTAATGCAGCAAAAGTTCAACAATGCAAGAACTGCGATGAAAACTGCAAGGCTCAGATTGGTTTGTACAGTGGGTAAGCTAATCAACTATTTTTTTGTAGGCTTTTTCTGGATGATTGGTGGAACAGATCTAAACTATGAAAATGCTAAATTTCTCACCGAGTAACTTGAGGTCTGATACCACTTGATAGAATAATGGGTGTCCCGATCTTTCGATGAGAAGGTAACTATCGATTTGTGGAGACGACTTTGACGATTCTACTACACCGTACGATGACGAGGCACCTTAGCAATTGCTAAACCAACTCTGATAGGTTATTAATGATGCTGGAAACATGATCAACCTGAACACGAGGTTCGTAATCCCTGCGAGCAATCGAAGAACTAGCAAGAATTAAGATAAAGCAATCTGAAATTGCAAGTATAGATGAAGAACAAGATAGAGTGGGGTTCCAGAAAGCAGTCTTGATCTGGTCGTTGGACACAAACAAAGATACACGAAGATGGAAAGGTAGCAAACTCTTAAATAAACAAAACCCAAAACAAAAGAGATCATCCTAGGGGGTATATAAAGACATGAGGTGGTTTGTTTTCCAGAAATAGTTCTGAACTGTTTTGGTGATTGTGGCATACTCGTGAGGAATCTAGAGGTGGGGTTGGACAGGTTTGAAAGAGCACGAGATAAGCTTTCTATAGAGTCCAAGATCACCCAAATCGGAGTCCGTATGCCCGAGATAAAGACGTTTGAAGTCAGGGTTGTCTCAGCAATCCGAATTAGAGTCCAGAACCTGTGGGACTTGCTCTCTAGCTCTTCTTGGACCAAAGGTGACGTGGGAGCACTCCTTATACTACACCACTTCATGTAGGAAATGGTCATAGTCACAAGAACTTTATTTCTTTCTCCTCCCGAGAGCTTGAACTTGAATCCTCGCATGTTCTTGAAGATCTTCACGAACCTCCTTTTGTTCTTTGTAGCTTCCATAGCGGACGTAGTTGAAGTAGTGGAAGTAGAGGTGGTAGCAGGTGTATCCATAGGGTGATGTCCTCATCAATACCCTTGCATGTTCGTTTGTAACACTGTGAGCATAAGAAATTATCCTCATTTTATACTTGCTATCTAGTGGAGCAATCCAGAACTTGGCCGCCTCTGGACATCTCTACAAAATACATGACCACATGAGTGCTCAACAATTTTTTTGATCATCTGAAGAACTAATGCAAATGATATAAAAACATTAGTACCTTAATCTGTGCATCCCACCACTCATCGCTAGCCTCATTGGTACCTGTGAGAGGATTTCAAACCTAGACCGGAGGCATGTTGATTCAATGTCTTCCGTACATTGTAGTCTTTTCTAGTGTCTCCCATCTATTCTTGAATTGCTTGTGCTCGTAGTTTCTTTTGGTACGCTCATTGAATTTGGATATCAAATTTGCATACCCAACATTGTTCAAACATAGGGTCGGCCTATTGTTGGCTTGCACTTCCTCCGTACATATGTCAAGGAAAATCCTATGAGCAACGACATCCCAAGTTGCTTTTTCACTTTTCCCTTTTTCCATCTATTGATACATGTAAAAGTTAAATAATCTAGAAAATGGAAGTGTCAAATGTGAAATGGAGTTGCTTTCACATTTAGAATCATCTATTCAATTAGTTTCACACTTTGTATTATTTGAATCCGTTGATGACCCTAGCTCCTCCTATGTCACTCTTTCTCTGCCTTTCTCCTCCTAGGAGGGGCTTCCGGCCGACAGGAAGAGGCTGCTTGCTCAGCGGGAGGGGGGCGCGGGACATGAGCGAGGAGGACGGGGAGGAGAGGACGCAGACAGTGGCACAACAGAGGGCGGATTAGGGGCAGTGAGGGCAGGGGCGGTGAGGGTGAGGGCGAGGGTGGCGCGGCGACCGTGGATCTGGGCTGCGGCGAGGTAGAGGCAAGACGAGGGTGAGCGTGGCAGAGGCAGTGGCGGAAGGGCTCGGGTGGGCAGGTAAGGGCGGACCATGCGTGAGGGAGCAGGCGGGCTGGCCGAGCGTGTGAGGAAGATAGGAGTTAGGGGAGAAAATGTTTCGAGGGTCTCCAAGGCTATTTCGGCTATAAATTTGTTCAATGCTAGGGGCAAACTCTGGACGGGTGATGTTATAAGTCGGAAAGCACCTAAGATGCAGCTTCTAGCTACCAACACAAATTTGGAAGGACTTCTTCCTGAAGCCACATAGCTTCAAGCCCTTCTAGATAGCTTATGGCTCCATGGGACCATAAACCACCTCATAAGCTGTCTAGAAGGAGGCCGAAGTCTTTTGAGGTATATTGCCCATGTAAATATGATAAGTTTTGTAGGATCTGGTGGCAGATAAACGTATGGATCTCTAATTATTTCCCCATAATTACATCCCAAAAATTTTATCGACAATTGAACTAGTGACCAAATATACTACTGACTTGACATGACCCGTAGGAAACAAGCCCATGAATCCGAATGACAGGCTAAACCATGCTTGTCAGATGACCCTTCTTGAGGTAGTGAAACAATATGGAAAATCTGAAGGATCTCTCCCAATGTTTCGTCGTCATTGCCATCAACAACAGCACTTTCAAGCCAATGCAGCAAACATGTTCCACAAATATCAACGATGCTATTCTCAAGATCCTTCTTGCCAGATATCTGATCTTTATTCCCTTCAAGGTAGAATGTAAGTGCTTCTTTTAGAAGACGGAGGGAATGTGGTACGAGGAATGCACAATCATAACCATGAGGTAGTATTGAAGAGATAGCATGTTTTGATGCTGCTTCAATAAACCATGGTAATTTCTGGATATTGTTAGCAGATGGCGACTTCAGGATCTCTATTAATATTGAGCAAACAAGAACAAAGGTTTCAGAACACATGCCAAGTTCACCATTGCCATTTCTTCTCAAAATTGCAGTCAAAGTACAGGCTATCTGTTCTTCTTGGGACAACGACAGGATACCAGGAAAAATTGACAATGCAAATCCAAACCAGTTGTAAAACATGAGATTCGACTGGATGAAATGGAATCTCTGTAACATAGTGAAGAACAGGAAGCACAGTGGAAAATCCAATGGCAAGCTTTTCTTTGAATCTCTCCTCTAAAGTGGCTAAAAGTGATAGTACTTGAATAGAGGAAATAAACAGTTGATCTTTATTTCCTAAAGAATGTATAACAGTTCAATAACAATAATGACGTAGTTGATGAAAGAAAAAAGAGCCGCGAGGAGGCGAGGTTGAGCGGTGCGGAGTGGCCGAGGAAGGCCGGGTCGGCGAGGACAAGGGAGAGGCTGGCGAGCGCGTGGGAGGCGTGGTGGGATGGCGCGGAGGAGGAGGAGAGGAGGGCTGCAGCACAGGAGAGGCAGACGCAACTGCCCGCTGAGGTCAAGAGAGAGTGCGACACGCGGTGGCCCATGCTACACGCGTGCATCGACGGCGGCGAGACCTCGCTGTTGGATTCCATGCAGACGAGGGGGATTGGGGAGGTTTTAGACGTCAGAGTGTTAACGCCACCCTGTTTGAAATGCATGAATTAAAGTCGCGAAAGCGGTTCCAGAGGAGAGAAACATCATATATTTGAACGGAAACTCTAACGAGAGAACTTTATCCAATTAGTCTTATCTGGCGACTACACACACAAGTTTTTGGTGGACGGCCAGCGGGCGGTGCCGGCAAGGCGGGTCAACGGTGGTAAATCTGGTCGTTGGTGGTGGAGCAATAAGAGGGGGAGTAGAATTGGGAGGAGACGAATCTGTGCATCGGTAATGGAGCAAGGGTGTTTACAGCGGTGGAGGAGCAAAAGGAGCAAGGAGAAGGAGCGGGATGCGGACGAGGACAGGAAGAAGAAGTCGTCGTCCTTCAAAACTAGGAGGTGCATGTTCACAGGCCAATCCAGCCACGTTCACGGGCCAATCCAGCCCTGATTTGAGGTCTTTCAGATTTTGATACGATATGAGGTTTTTCTATCATAGAGTTTCTAATTTGATGCACAACATGCAATGCATATTTACCATAATACAGACGTGAGACATTTGGAGGCCACATAAGCTGCGCGTGGAAGAGGAAAACAAAATAGAGGATTAACTGTATTTAAGTGAGGATCAATTCTCCTTAAATATGTAATTATGAGATAATTTGTAAGCATCCAACTTAATTCGTGAGCTGTCGATCTAATTACATGAATGACTAAGATCATTTAGATTCCGTCAAACTCGTATGTTTCATAATAGTATATATATACAGATTAATAGAACATCTACCAGAAATGATTGGATGTACCCACACTCATCTTCATCCTCTGGGATTTTTGAAGCTGCATGTTTTAGAAAATCTTGAAAAAATTCATGGTGATAGATAGGGGTCGAATATAGTAACCTTTAAATACTCATACAAAAATATGACAATCTGTGTTCCAAACAAAAGAGAATTGATAGTACTCATATTACTCAAAACGAGTATATCATTTGTCTTTTTTGCAGAAATAAATTATCATAATTTTGTATGAATATTTTAGGTACATGTACCCTATCCATATCTATCACTATGAATTTTTTGAGAATTTTGAAAAAATTCAAAAACAAAGATATAGACGACTATGGGTGCATCACATTCCCTTCAAAGTTCTATTGCCACAAGTTTATTTGCGAGTTCTAACAATGAACTACATATTTTGAAAATATTTTCAAAAAAAAGTTCATATGAAAGAAAGTAGAACTCTCCTAGTCTCTATACCAATAGATGCAGACTAGCGCATCAAACAAGTTATTACAATGTCACGCGCTGGATGGCAAAACAAAGGAAAAGAGATATAGGGTACATAAAGACCGAAGATTCAAAATATCAAGTATTACATAGCCCATTTTCTGGCCATCCGCTACCATAGGCACCTACTCCTTCTGCCCATATAGCAAAGACTACGATCATAATCAATAGATGCACAAGAATATAACCTGCAGCTGATTAGAACAGGAGATCATTTTTGTAAGAAACAACATGATTTCGGCATAGCCAAACCATTGATACAGAGCACTATCTCTCACAAGAATTTAGTCCTAAAAGGCCCCACATAATCCCTACGACCAGTTTCTAGACATATTAGATACGCTACAAGGAAAAAGAAGGTTAAAAGCAACGTGGACCAATGGTACGTAAAAAGCGTATCATGTTTTCTGAGTTTAATAATGTCTTTTTATAGTATTTCTATTATATATTTTAAATAATTTTTTACATTATTTAATAAATTGTCAGACTGCTGAATTTTCTCTTATATTTTGTGTACATAGAAAAAATATCATAAAAATAAGAAAATCTAGCATTATCAGGAATGTTTTGGAGGGAGATTACGTTGCACGAAACAGAGAGGCAGCAAATCTACCATGTGGCGACGCGGCAGGCTGCTGTGGCCCCACCTACCATGGCAAGGTGCCATGTGGACTCGTGGAGGCTTGGGCACCACCGCCCTCTCGCAAATAGATCCGTCTCGACTCTAGAAACCCTTTCGCTCAGCTTTTTGCATCACGAAGAAGAGAGGGAGGCAGCGGGACAGATTAGGAGGCTCCTGCTAGGACCCTTAGTTTTCCATCTCCATCACCACCATGAAATTCCACCATAAATTCATCCATGCAACAAGCCTCCATAGTTAGTTCCTCCTTGTATCCATCTACAATCATCAAGACCTTCGAGATTGGTTTGTACTTTGGTATTCATCAATATGTGGATTTAATCTTTTATTCATTCTTGCTAATTCTCACGATGTGTGGATAGTCCATCGAGGCTATATTTTTAATTCTCATCCATCTTTAGTCATCAAATTGTTATGATTGTCATCCATCTTTGACACAATCAATTTATTTATTGGGATTGATTATGAATACTTGTCTAACACCCCAAAAGGGATCATAGTAGTTGTTATTTATATTATCATCCCCCTTTGCTAGACATGGCGACAATGGTGGAGAGAAGATGATGCCTAGTGGTTGAGTGACAGGTGTGTGCCGAGTGAGAGCTATAAGATCCAATCTACTAGGAAAAGGTACAAAGCGTAATACATCATTCCATAGTCTATGCATAGTGACACTGGCACAACCTTGGATTAATTGTAGATGTGCATAGTATTTTTTTCTAATGAAAAAGTTTCTCCATTTGTTAGGCATTTATCAAACTTATTTCTTATGCTAACGTAGAGTCCCAATATCCTTATGAGAATTGCTGCTAGCTAGTGAACCTGCATATCACGTGCCTCATTTTTACATATTAGAACACATCTCTTAGTACTTTTAATATTTTATGTTTTTATTTATTATGAAAATACTTTTTATTTCCTCACTCAAGCAATTTTTCCTTTTTATTATTTATTGCATCCCCGAGGTTCACAACTATTTGAGAAAGATAGTTGTGGATCTCAACCTTCACTTTTAGTATTTTAAGGGTGATTTTAGATATGGACCAAGTAAGATCAATCACCGCTTGCTTGTCAGTTCGACATTATTTCTCATAAAAAACGCTACAATTAATCATGTGCACTTGCAGTTCATCAACCAATAGCAAAGCGAAACGAGCGAGTTAGGAATCAAAGAAGAGAAATTGAATAATCTCTTTCTCATTACAAAAGCAGCATTGTTTGGTGTCTTACCAATTTCATTTAGCCAGATTGTCTTCCATTAGAATAACCCCTTTACAAAGATACCACATAAATATTTTAATTTTAAGAGGGACTTTTGGATACCATAAGTGTTTACGTCCAAAATTGAAGTGAGAATTTCATAGAGTTTTATACATTGACTGGATAGAAAAATATCCAATCAAAAGTAAGTTCCATTCGAAGATTGTGAAGTCTATTTTTTGAACCCTAGTGTAGATGCACCAAGCTATTTTCAAAATTTCAAGAACCAAGTGAGTTTTCTCTTCTTCTTTTGACCAATAACATATGCACCTGAATTCATATCTAAAAAAACATGTATTCATAATTGTATCTTTCTTTGATTTTATGACTAATTATTCAACTACTTTATACTATCATGTCTCTTTAACTAAATATTAGACTTTAATTTTATTGGAACCATTATGTTCCATGCCACAAATAAACAAAAATAGGGCCAATGTTGCATATGTTTTGGAGAAATATAAGTGATTTGTCAAACCGGCTAATATGTATTGCTGGTGCTATGTGATTATGATGTTCAATTGTAGTAAGATTTCAATAAGGAAATATTGTCGAACCCATCAGGAGCAATAGGAAATAGTACCACGATAAATTGGTACTTGGTGCTAAAATAAACTAAATAATAAAAGGCAAGTAATATTTTTGGTAATTGAGAACTGATGCAACAGATGATAAAAATTTAGAAACAACAAAATGCTAAAAACAATGAATAAAATATAGAGAGAATGTGAAAATATAATAAAGACATTGTTCATGAGATAGGGGATCTTCATAAGTGTCCACTACGGAATCAATCAGTGTTAATGCGGTGTTTCTAATGTCTATATAAAAGTCCACCTAGCCCTTTGTGTGGTTTAGGGTTGATTGAGAGTTAATCTAACCTAGGTGTGGTTTTGGTGATTAATGACAAATGAGTTTTGTGGACTAACCATTTTTCTTGAGTGTTGAAACGTGTATGGGTTAGGTACCACTTTGTAGGATTACATCAACAGGATGAATCTACAAGCCTATGAAGCCTAAGATCAATGATACATGTGATGATTGAGAGATGGATTCATGTATTGAAGTCCATCAAATCATGTGAAGCATCAAGTGATCAAGAAGTAAACTTCAAGGATCAAGATATGGGTCCAAGGAGTGCGGTTCACTCCTTGAACCGCATTGGATCAAGATGAAGTCATAATATAAGAGTGAAGTTGATCAAGATGAAGAAGTTCATGTGTTGAACCCAAGATGGTCAAGAGTGGGCTCATGTGTTGAGCCATGGTGATCAAGACATGAAGCTAGGAATTCAAGAGAAGAACACTAGTGGTGGCTTCATGTGATCTAATGAAGGTAAGCAATTGTGTATTGCATTATATGAACCCTATGTGCTATGTGATATGTGTATGATGAGGGTTAGGTACCACTCATGGGCAAGCATCAAGAGGTTGATCGTATATGCCCATGAGAGGATTACATCATAAGTCGATGGTCATCATGGCAAGCTCAAGATTGGCCATGCGAAGACATATGCTTGAGACTTGCAGGTTCATCAAGTGAAGATTATTTCAAGAGAAAGCTTCCCAATAAGGATTATGGGGGAGCTATATGAAGAAGACATCATAAGGTGACGCTAATCAATGTGATTCCACTTGGAGCAAGGAAGATGGACATCATCGAACTCAAGTGAAATACGCAAAGCAAAGGTATGCCTAGACTAGGTCTTCCGAGTTTGACCGGTCTCAAGGAGTTTGGAGAGAGACCAGAATATAGGTTAGATAGCCATACTAGAAATAAGGGCTATCGGATGATTAGCTTGTTCACGTCGTGTGTCGAGTGCTCAAGTCTTTGTATATGTTGCATATCGTTGTGTTTCCTTTGTGGTGGAGGTGCTAGAACTCGGTGTTCAAGTGTGTCTGGAGGTTCCGAGCTACGAGTGCTCAGAGGCTTCGAGCGTAGTTTGATGTTGTGTGTTGTCCCTATATTTGGTGTCTAGGCGTGCGTGATCCTATCAACCTAAGTGGTTTGGTTGATCGGCTAGGTTCGTGGACTCCGGGAGGTCCATTCTCGGAGTATATGACCTAAGGCAAGCCCCCAAGGTGTTCCGAGTTGAACCAAGGTGTTTCAGGTTTGTTCCGAAGTGATCTGGGTTCATCGTGTGCTCCGTGGGAATTTTTGTCCTGGAAAATCCAGACCCTCCAAGCCAGGGTTCGGGTTGTACAGAAGGTTTCTGGAGTGTCACCCGGAGGGTTCGGGTGAGGGTCCGGATTTGCACTGGACAACCCGGACCTCAACTCGGAGGGTCCAGGTCAAGGGTCCAGATTTTTCAATGGTCAACCGTTGGTTGAAACCGGAGGGTCCGGGTTCAGTCCGGATTTGCCCAGATTCCTTTTCAACGGCTAGTTTTTCAAGATTAGCTCTATATAGTCTCCATCTTGGGCTGACTTGGGGTATGAGTTGCTGCCTCCATACTTCAATTGTGAGCATCTCTTGTGCTCTCCTCCCTCTCCAAAGCCTCTCATGCATGAGTTGCCATTTGTGAGGTGTGAGGGAAGCCTTTGTGCATAAGTTGCACAAAGTGTGTGCATAAGTTGCATAGTTGAGCACTTGGCGTCGACTGTGTTCGAGCGAGAGTCCGAGAGTTTATTACTCTTGGAGGCCACCGACTCCTAGACGGCTTGGTGGTGGTGACTCGGTGATCTGCTCAAGAAGCTTGTGAGGAGGCGCCCGAGAGATTGTGAAGTGGTCGTGGAGCTCGCCATCTCCGGGAGTGGAGGAAAGAGCTAACTATAGTGATCGAGGAGACTCCGAACAGTCCTCGAGAGGAAGCGGCTTGAGAGAGAGCCTACCTTTGATCAAGCGTGATTGGGTCCTCAAACGGAGACGTAGGATATCGGTGGATATCCGAACTCTGGGTCATACATCGTTTGTCTCTTGTCTCCTTTACTTATCTCATTTTATACTTACAATACATTACTTGTATATCTCTTATAGAAGTTGAATTGCTTGCCTATCACCCTAGAATTACAAACCTCTATATATTAACATAGGGTGTTTATGCTCATATGAAAGACTAGCATATTAGGATTTGAGCTTGTGAAAATTCAATTAGTATAATTCTACATTAGGATTAAGCTAAATCCATAAGTGAATTTAAAAAGCCTATTCACCCCCCCCTCTAGGCAACATCTTAGTCATTAATGTCCTTTCACTATATGTGAGTATCATGCAAACCAGCGTGGAAACAAATACATGCTAGATATTGTCATAACTAAGTTTTCCCCGACCATAACATAAATCCCCCCTACATGTGCTAGGTTTTTAAGAGAGGCTACTATCAGCCCATCCATGCCCCGTTTCAAACATTGATGTCTATCTATATGTCCATAAAGGCAAGTGGTGCACAGTCGATGTTCGTGTGCCCTCATAAAGATTAGCAATAAAAGAACAAGACGTAGCCACAATAACATATAAATTCTCCATAATTGAAACTAGGGATCACCTCTTATCCTTGGGAACACAATTAACTACTCAAATATGACAAGGGTGTTCATGATCATGGCGAATAACATAATGTTCTAAAAGTATAAATAAAAGCACTAAACAACTCAAGTATGACATGACGCAATATCGATAATACTAGAAACAAGTTTACAGACTCAATCAAATGAACAAAAGTGAAGATTTCAATGATGGAGATGATGATGATGAAGGTGGAGAACGCTGGAGCATGGTGATGATGGCCTCCTTCGATGATCTTGGATGATTTGTGGTGGATTATGGTAGAATCTGTCGGAGATGGATTCCCCCTCTTAAACTGAGAGGAAGAACCCTCTCTGTTCTTCTCGAGGCTTTGTAAATATGTTCCCCCCTCCTATGCCTACGCCATCACGAAGAGATATACGAGACGAACACACCCGCCGAAAGGGACCCTCGACGGAGCCCTAGGTGGGTCAGGCAGCCTAGGGGCGGCCCAGCCTACCGCTTGCCCTTGTCATCTGGGGCCCATAGGCCTCCCTAGGCTGTGGGTCTCTAGCTACAGCTTCATCTTGACGACCCTTCTCTAAATTTGTAAGGGTTTGATGCAATTCTTTGCATAAAATGTACTTTAACGATAATGTAATTATTTCCAAAAAAATGCAGATTTCCAATAATCATGAGAATATAAACTTTATTAAATTAAAATTATATGAAATAACTATGAATATAACAGAAAAGTAATAAATAAACTCTATGTAAAATGCACGTATTAAGCTCCCCCAAGCTTAGATGTTTGCTGTCTCCAAGCAAAGCAAAGCTTGATGAACATGATCCTTATTTATAAAGCAATAGTTATTATAAATGCAAGCATTGACAACGAATGAAAGTTCTCCTAGTTGATAAGCTTCATAAATGTTAATTATTGAGAGGCCACTAGCTAATACACAAGTTCAAAAATGAAAGCTTTGCATCAAAAGTCTAACAAGTGAGCTCCACCTAGTGTTCATTATCATCCAAGCTTGTGAAATGAACAATTAAATTGAAGCAATAACACAACAACTTGCAATGTTCAAAGTAAGGTCTCTCAACTTTTATCTCTCTTCCTACCCCTAAGCCGCTCAAGCTTTTTAGCGGATCTTGGTTTGGGCAAGCATGACACAGTAGATCACAAAGTTCAATAATTGTCCAACAAGCACATTAACCTCATGTCACCCCCAAGCATTTAGAAATAATGATGGGGAAAGAAGGACTTGATCAACGAAAAATAAAGGCTCATGCAACACAAATTGACTCAAAGGAACTAGTGTTGTCCTCGGCTTCGATGTTACATGAGGACTAGGGACTTGCCATTGCATGCACATGAATAAATAATTACTGCAATAAAAACTAGGAGACTATGGAGTAATAAACATCCAACTAGTATGAAGAATATGAGCTATAAAGTAAGCTCTACATAATGAATATGTGGAGAAATAAAGACTAGGCAATGCATCTGCCTAATGAAATCATCTCGGTAATATGAAAGACAATGGAGCTCAACATAAGCAACATGACACCTCTCTAATTTTACTTCCTATTTCTACTTTCTCTTAAATATTTTTTCCTTTTGTTCTTCCTTTTTATTTTTTTATTTTTGCTACACTCCCTTTTTTTCTTCTCTTTTTTTTGCTTCCTTGAAAGCATGAGAGTGCCATTTACAACGAATGAACCTCTACGTAACAGATGATTGTGGGATATAATGTGGTGACTAGATGTAAAAGCTAAAAATATAATGCTCCAAAAGATATAAACATAAATGCATAAAAGTGCAAGGCAAAAATCCGCTATTTGAGAATAGCATAATGAATTGCTATGAATAGTTAGATTTGGTGGACTCACTGAAAACTAGATATTTGGCTATGGTAGGAGCTCCCCTTTTTTCTTTTTTGTGCCAATCTTACTTTCTTATTGGCCATTTATTTTTTTCCTTTTTTCTTTTTCTCTTTTTTTAGAAGCTCCCACAAGGATTTGGATATACCAGTGGAGTATGTAAAATATCGATGTGATAAGTGCAACACCGAGTACCGTAGAGGCTAGCAAAATATAATGTCCGGCTTCAAAGACAAATTGATGAGAGGATAATAAACTGAACAATGCTTCAACACATGTCATGATGCAAAAAGGTTATATATATATATATGGGCATTGGTAGGTTGAAAATGTAGTTTCAAGTGTTAGCCATGTGCTCTTTAAAGTAAAATTCAGCAATATAATTCAAAATAATAACCGACAATGCTCACAAGCGAGAGAAAATCAACAAATGACAATGAAAGATAAACATCATGCATTAACCATTGCATCTACTTTAATTAAGAAATTTAAGCAATGTCTAGCTAGGATAACTCAAGAAACATAGATTAACATAAAACATTCAATGCCACAATCATATATGATTTCCACAATAAAGGATATGAGTCTTTTGATGTTCTAGGTAACTTGAAGTTGAAAAATGCAACTAATAAATAAATTTCAGCGTAGTAAATATGCAATGCAAGGCATGAAATATACAAAATAAAAATTATAAAGTAAATATGTAATACAAGCAAGATGAGGTACGCCTCCCCCAAGATTGGAAAAAGCTAGGAAAGTGGCCTTGTAATGATAGTAAGATGATTTTTTTCGTCTTCATCATCGTCCCTTTTCCAAGGAGCGGCGATCCCGGTGTTGGTGTAGCGAGTCTCGCATACATGAATCTCACGTCCCTCCCCAATCATCCCGCTTCCGGCGGCAATCTTCTTGAACCTGCATTCATACTCGTAATTTTAATTCTGTAAGTCCCAAATTTCTACTTCCTTCTTGTCAACTCTTTGGTAAGGCTCTAGGATCAAATCGCCTTGGTATTGGACTAACTTTTCCATCCCTTCAACCTTCTTTGTGAGCTTGGCATGCATAAACCAATGGGCACCCACACCTCTTGATAGCATGTCAACGCATTCACTTGTCAAAGCTTCAACTTCCCTCAACCTTTTCTAAAGACTCCCCTCCTCCTCCTTGGGTATCACGTTCTTCATGGTAAGGTCACCGTTCTCCCGCACCAACTCATGACATGGCATCATCACCCCCAACATGTAGGGGTTGCATGGACGAAGATTGCAATTTGCACATGTGCATTGTTTCATGGATGAAGCACTAGTGGGGTTGTTGATGGCTTTGACGGTCTCCTCCCGCTCTTTGTCCTCCATGGAATCCTTCTTGCCCCCTGATCTTGGTATGAGGAAGACATTGCTTGCTATTGGCAAAGTAGATGATGGCTACGCGATGGAAATCCTAATCCTGGCAACAAAAACAAAAGACAAAGAACTCATGATGTGAGAGTTAGTCATATGAGGGGTATATATAAAATGATATAATAGATCGAAATGGAGTCCGACATGAAACGGGAGCGGACCCGAAGCCATGATGGTCCAGGCTGCCTTGTGGGGCAATAGGCTAGGACGCCTCCCCTTGCCGCCTAGAAGTTCCGAGCTAAAATAGTTCCCTATTGATCTAAAATATTCCATCAAAATTTCAAATCCAAAACAGAGATGGAAAATCAATGGCCTTACAAACCAAGTTTTACTTACTGATAGAAGATTTTAAATATGTAGAATATTCTTCGGTAGTATAGGTATTGATGACTTCCAACTCTTCCACAAGCAGGCTATTTGCATGATAATGTTTGAGATGTCCATTGACTACTTGAGGTATATCCTCGACTCCCATAATTTTTATGGCACCGGAACGATAAATTTCAAGAATTTCATATGGTCCTTGCCATTTTGAATATAACTTCCCCGCAGAAAATTGAAAATGAGAATTTAAAAGTAACACTTTTTTCTAGGTTTAAATTCTCTCTTTTCAATTCTTTTATCATGCCATCTTTTATTTTTCTCTTTAAAGATTCTACAATTTTCATAAGCCTCATGGTGTAATTCATTCAAAGCATTAATATCGAAGATAGTTTCTTACTTGCCTCCTTGAAATTAAAATTCCATTGCTTGATGATGAACCGCAAGTGCACAAGATCAATGTAGCATCATTTCGTGGAGGTATTTCTGGTTTTATATCACCCACTAAGAACGTTATTGGAAAGCGGTAGGTTTTTTCACAACTACGTCATAACTCATAATTGCACCTGCACTTGAACTAGATAAAGGTAAATAATATTTTTGGAGGGTATTTTAATAATAAAAATAAAGAGAGTAATGATTAACGGAGAAACTAAAACAAATACTGGTTGAATAGGCTATACAGGAAGTGGTGCAGGAGATCATATAGAGATAGCTAATCATGTGCTAGGATACAAACAAATCAATCGTCTAGTTGAATTATGAGAGTAACATAGTTAAATCGAATGAAAGCACCAAAATCAATGCTTTGATAGTTGAATTATCATGTATCCATAAATAGATGTCATTCCATCAAGAACATCACCTTTGTCCAAAATTAAGGTGAGCATAAAAGATTCATAGAGCAAAGCATAAAGTGTGCAGACACATGTTATTCTTCGAACTCATGCATTGAAAATCCCTCACTCTCAACTTTCACTCAATGGACGATTGAATGGATAGCACTAATAAGCATTTGATATTGCAAGATACAAACGATAGTTCTAAAATCATGTTGCCCGAGCCCCAGACAACAAACATTAAGGCTAGCATAATGACAAGCAATAACAACATCATCACAATCTCAAATTATTCTAAAAATCAATAGAAAATAGCATCATAGCATTTCCACACAATTCACCAAATTAACATCATCACAATCTCAAATTATTCTAAAAATCAATATAAAAATAGCATCATAGCATCTCCATACAATTCACCAATTCTCATCCATCCCATATGCCTACAGTGGACTACTCAAGCAAGTATCAACATGGTGATCACAAAGATGATCTCCCTTGGTGGTGGATGAAGAACAGTCGTTGTTCATCCTCAAACAATGGAAGTAATAAATACATATGACCATGCTTTTAAATGAATGTTATATTGAATGGTAAGAACTAATTACCTCTTCTTTATAATGTGTAGAAATAGCAATGGTCGTGAATATTCAACTAAGCATAAGTAAGTTATCAACATTCCATTCCCCGATTGACTTAAATATGAAAATCATCTCATGTCATGACAATAAAATAATCTAGTAATAGAGCATGAGACTATCATAAATAAAAACACTGCCCAAAAGGGAATATAATGGTTCAATTAACGATTTAAGAAAATGAATTATGTTACACCCACGACTAGAGCTCACCTATTAGAGGCAAGTCACAAGAATTAACTTGTATACCAATGTAGAGCTCCCCAACAATAGTTTATCACTTTTGAAAGATCAAAGCAAGTTTTTATTATGATTGCTACTCATCCGTCTAATGAACCACAAATGCACTTGAAGTCTTATCATTTCGGTTATTGAAAAATAATGAGGAGGTTAGGAAGGACTCGATTCAAGGAATAAAAAGGCTTATGCAATGCAAAGTGATCATCGGACCTTAGTGATATCCTAGTTATCGATATTGCATAAGGAGTAGTGATTTGCCAAATGAGTGCACAATGATGCAACTAATGTAATAGCTCAACAACTGAGTGAAGAACATCCTGATGAAAAATAAAAAGCATAGCAATGATGATACGAAGCTCTAAACAATGATTAAAATGCAACTCTAGAGCTATATATATGATGATACTCTAATCCAAAGACAAATACATGACGTTAAGCTAATCAGCACTAAATGGAATACAAGCACCAAAATAAATGAAATCATCTTGCTAATATGAAGAACATGAGCTCCATAAAGTGATAATATCATGGCACCTCTCTTCTACTTTTTTATTTTCTTTCTTTCTCTTCTTTTTTTTCTTTTTTCTTTCTTCCTTTCCTCTTTTTCTTTTCTTATCATTTTGCTGATTTTTTTTGTTTTTCTTTTCTCTGCCCTACATCATGTCAAAGATATCATGTAATGATGAGCTCTATACATATGATAACAAGTGAGGTCTAAAGAATGACAACTAGCAGATATAAAGTGCTATGAGCAAAAGAGAGCGCTAAATAATATGCAACTCAATGTAAGCGCTAAAAATGAAGAATATGCTCCACCAAATGATATGACAATAGGAACTAGGCACCTCTAGAATATGAATATGATGAAAAATGTGCATGGAAAATAAACTACCACCGAATGGCATAATGATGAACTGCCTTGACAAGTAGGTATGGTGGACACAAATGACATATACCGGAAGGCTTTTGGGATTTTTTTTAATTTCCCTTTTGAACCACATGTTCTATTGCAATGGTCTTTATTTTGCCTCCTCGACGTTATCTTAATTTTCTTTTCTTTTTATAGAGAGACATACCCCATGGATTTGGATGTACCGATGAAGTATAACAAATATCAATGTGATAAGTGCAAGATCGAGTACAATAGATGTTAACAAATAAGATGGAGTGGAATGACCGACTTAAAAAACTTATATTATACTCGATATTAATCTCCATTAGTTAGGACTCGGTTCCACCAAGCAATGTTCTCCTTATTTGAATGTTAGGACTCGGTTCCACCAAGCAATGTTCTCCTTATTTGAATGCTAACCATGACTTCTCTAATAGTGTAAATTCAGCAAGGCAATGGTTCAGAAATTCTAAGCATGCTTATGTACTAGATCACATTATCAACACAACAAGATTAGATTTATCATTTAAGCAATATGAGGTTTATGATGGCTAGTGATTGCCTATAAGTACATAGGATCAATGTAGTGTCTTTTCGTGGAAGTATTTTTGATTTTATATCGAACCCATTGAGAATGTTTTTGAAAAGCAGTAGGTTTTTCACAACTAGAGCGTCACTTTTAGTTGCACCCGCTCTTGAACTAGGTGATGTCAAACAATATTTTTGGAATTTTAATAAGAATAAAAATAGAAGTAAAGCATGCAAAAAATAAAAGTAAAGAGAGAGATAAATGATATTAAAGCTAATTAGTACAATGATGATGAAATAGGCAATGGGATGTGGTTTATAGGATCATGTAGAGATAACTAATCATTTGGAACGATGCTAACAAGTCACTTATCTAGGTGCGGTATGTTGTAGGCATGTACCCGTAAATAGATGATCTCTCATCGAGTTCATCAGTTTTGTACAATATGAAGGCAATCATTTAAGATTCACTGGACTAAAGTATTAAACATGGAGGCACATACGGTTCCTCGAATTCAAGCACCTAAACCCCCTCACCCTCGACTGTCACTCAATGGGTGGTGGAATTGACGTCAAGAATAAGCATTTGATATTGCAAGGTATGAATAAACAGTTCTAGGATCATGTTTCCTAGGCCCTAGAAAACAAACACTAAGCATAGCAATAATAAATGATCAACAACTAAAGCAACATCAAAGTGAACACAATCTAAAATTATAATAAAAATAGTATCAAAGAATCTCTATAATTCACCAATCCTGGTCTATCCTGTGTGCCTATGATTGAGTATGCAAACATAATGAAAGGATGAAAACAAATAAATATCATCATAAAATTACAGCAAGATACAATAGTAATAACTCCCCTAAAAGCTTCTGCTTAGCATTCTGACAGTGGTAGATTGCACAACAACCCACGGAGACAACCTGACCGCCATCATCACGAGCAATGATCCTTATACCCGTCCTTCCCAATTTTTCAACAAAAACTCCATGACACTGATTTTGATACTACCTGATGGAAGCGGCATCCATTGTAGCAGCGTTGGACATGGTCGCAGTACTCTTCCTGAAAGCTGTTGGACATGGTCATAGCTACTTCTTTTCCTGAAAGCTGTGCAAGTACGATTCCTAAAGGGATTAACGGAGCTTTGCCTTCACCATCCATAGATGAGCTATGTCGCCATAAGCCCAACATGGTGAATAGGTTCGTGGAAACTTCAAGGAGCAACTAACTTACTATCAGCTTCTAAAGAGCTTATAGGTGAGAAAAAGCTTTAAGCCAAACCTAAGAGGTTTTGAAGTTGTGGCTTAATTTTTAAGCTTGTTCCATTTTCCATTGGTGGCAGGAAGCCTCAAATTTGAGGCTTCCCGAGCTTCTCCAATCCCTCACTTAATGCACCCATCGTTTGCCTTAAACTTCGAACAAATTACAAAAAAACTACCACCCAAAGACCTAATTTCTATTCCCCCAATCCCTCCCTCACCCTGCCCACCCCGAGCCCGCTCCTTCCCTGCTCGCACCGCCTCCCCACTCCCCTCCCAATCTGCCGCCGGCTACCGTGGCTGCTCAGGCCGCCGCCAGCCTCCCTGAAGTCGCTGACCGCCCCGCGCCCTCTCCCCCGTGGCTGTCCTCCCCACCCTCTCTCGCCCCCGCGCTGGCGCCCTCCCCGTGGCCAGCTTTCGACCTCCGGTCGCCACCCTCCCCGTGGCATCCGCCCTTGCCTCCCAGGTCACCGGTTTTGTCCCCGTGGCCGCCGCCCTCCCCATGTCTTCCACCCGAGCGGCGCCATCCCACCGGCAGATCCAAACCGCCAGAGCCCACCACCGGCCGCCGCACAGATCCGACGACGCCGGTGCAGAGCAGCTCCCCGCCGCCTCCTCCCTGCGCCGGCCTCCCCGCGATGCTGCTCCCTGACAGCAAGCACTTCCCGAACGCCAGCCGGACCGAGCTCAAGAGGTTTTTTTTCTTTTTTCCTTCACATTCCCCTTCAATTGATTTGTGCCATGTGAAGCTCTGATACACAGCCATGTGAAGCTCTGATACTAATAATCATCGTTGGATTATTGGGTTGTAAAGCAAAGTGAATCTTCTGATTGTTCAAACTTACTTTAGCTTTATACCTACTTGAGATGAGTGCTATAAGTCTGATATCATTGGAGATGGGAAGCAATTGCTTTTGTTAGGCAATTACTTGAGATGAGTGCTAATAAGGTTTGTGAGTAATATTAGAAGATTAATGCATGTGTACATGAATTTGTGAGCAATTTTAGAAGATGAATGCGTGTATATATTAATCAGTGAGGAATCATTTTGAATGAAAATTTGTGATTGCATATACGTTTGTATTTATGGAGTGAATTACTAGTATAGTTTCTTTTTTGACGGGTGATATGTTCATAGATGGATAAGGAGTGAATTACTTGTAAACTTGTCTTTTTTTTTATTTAGTGCTGCAACTTGTCATATTATTATTGTTTTGAACTTTCAAATTAATTTTTCTAGCTATTTGTGCAAATAAACTCTTCAAAACAACGATTTAAACTATTAAACAGCAAACAAACTCTTGCAGGGGTAATTCAGACTTTACACCCTTCAGCATACACAATAAGCTCAGTTCCATAAGCCGTTTCTAAGGGCTCAGATAAATATCATTGGCTTATTTCCACCGCAGCTTATGAGAGGCTTATTTAGACAACTAGCTTATGCACAAGCCCAAACCGTTCCTAAGGTGGCCTAGGTATGGTTAGACTTATTGGAAGTGGCTTTTGGCTTATAGCCCAACCAAACAACTTTTGGGTTTTGGGTTTTGGCTTTTGGCTTACATAAATATATGTTTTTGGTTTTTAACTTTTGTGTCTTGTCTACCATATAACGATGTCCAGTTTTCTAAATTTTTATTATCGAATACCTTAATTAACTCAATCTAACCACCAGTTTACCAAGCAACCTACAACATTTTCATAGCAGACAGCCCACAGCAGGTTTCTCACAACAAACAGCCCACAACCATAAATTATTTTTTCACAACTCAACCAAACAGGGGCTAACCATCTACATCAGCCACTCTGGCCCTGAATTGTTGAACAACGATTCCGCTGGTAGTTTGATCGCGTATTGCTAGGCGCAGAGGTTTGGCACGAGAGCAGGAAAAGTAGACAGTAGCATGAAAACCATCCGCTGGCAGACCGTTTGAATTCAGTTTCCAACAGAACATTTTTGCCTTTGGCGCAGGGAAATGCGTGAGTGTAGTTGCTTGCTTCCGTAACAGTCTGATCCCACAGAAAAGCATTCTCTACAACCATCTTTCAATTTTCTTGAACCAGGATTTCTGCCTATACACTGAAACTGAACCATTCCCTTCCACTTTGTGCTTACAGATGAATCAATAATGTTTATACAAGGATGAAAAAGTAAAGACAACAACTCAGGTACCTATAATCTTATTAATCATGTTGTTACATTCCTTCCACTACAGCTATCCAACATGCTCTGTATGGGAGTATGGCGCTCCATTTCGATGGAGTCACCAGCGTCAGGTCAGGATAACTCACGACACCCTACTCCTGGTAATGCGCCTCGTTGAGCTGGGATCGACCAGCCTCTTGATGGACGAAGGTTGCAGCGCTGACAGCCCCACTGATTCTGGGATGTCAAGGTCAGCAATTGCAGCTGGGCCAGGCATCTCCTGGTGATTCTTGGACAAGTCATACAGCGGCTGAACTTGGATTCTGACTTTCTCCACCTGAAGGGAAACTAGAGTTTAGTGATGCTGCATTTGCGTTACGGAGATTCCATACACGTACGGACACTGAAGTTGAAATCCTTGTATAAATGTGTTGCATAAGCGATCGCAAGCAGGGACCCAAAACAGTACCAGTTGATTAATGTTTTTTCGGGCGAGGCAAGGTTTAGCAAAACTGTTGGCTTCTACAACAAGACATTGGTGATTTCAACGCGCGATTCTGGCTTTTATAGTTTTCATGTTTCACAACAGAATATTGTTGCACAATATTACTTGGGAAAATAATGAAACTTAGGACTGAATTGTTCAGCTTACAAGTGGGTGCTAAACGAGACAAATTTGGGGTTTTCCTTAACACTGCAGAACCAGTGCCTCTTCAAGAACGGAAAATCTACTTTCCAAACGGTCGGTCCTCAATCTTAACGGGCGACCACTTGCCAACCATCTGATCGGGGATAGAGTCAGGTCCAAACGGTCCGTCCTGGGTCTTAATTGCCTCTTCCTGCTCCTGCTCCTCCGCCTCCTGGTGCCTGGTGCCGTGGAGGCACCAGTGGCACAGCCACGCTGCAGTCCCCCTTCCGTGGCTCAGCCTTCCGCATTCCACCACGTCCGGCCCCAGCCGGTGTACAAGCTCAGGCCGTCCAGCCCAGGGTCGAACGTCATGGGGGAGAACGACGAGATTCTCGCGGCCGCATCCGCAGTGTTCAGGCTAGTAGACGGACTGACGCACCCGCTATTTCTCGTCGCAATGCCTGTCCCTACCCGTCGTTGCTGCCATCCGTGGTGGTGCCTGCGGCTGCAAGGTCATGTAAGGACACGCTGGTCCACCGCTACACGCTTGCCTCTCCTTCCACTACTCTCTCGGTGGTCAATGTGCTCTGCAATGGTGAGCCTGAATTTTGCATACCTATTGAGTTCGTTCATTTATTCCATGGACATTGTTGATGAACAAGAGTTCTATGCATCAGAGGTGTTATGTCTATCTCGGAGACTTGGACTGGTGCTTGCATGCATCTCATTTATGTAATGCAAAAGGATGAAGCTATTTTGCATACCCTTAAAAAGGGTTCATGAACAAAAATTAAGTGTGGCAAGTTGGCCTGACATGCAGTATTATATTGCGGGTTATAAAAGTGTGGCAACCAAAACAATGGAACTACTGCACCTACGACGATTTGATGTACAATTTTGTTATGATGAGCCATAACGTGATCTCCCTCACTATGACCCCATACAAAGGATGTAATCAAAGGTTGATCTGATGCAACATAACAAAATCGTATGGGAAAGATCGTACGTGGAGCAGTTGTTGTCAAAACAATTGCCACACTTTCTGCGGCACATCATATACCTAGACCTAGTTTAGATGCACTTAGGGCACCAAAGTCCCTAAGATATAGAATTATCTACACAGTTTAAGGAGCACATATGAACTGTATGATAAGTAGATGCAAGCATGAAAATTGCAAATATTTAACTTCAAAGCTGTACTGGTATCATACCAGCTCCTGGTGAAAAGCGTGAGAACGAGCTTCAGCCAGTCTTCTCTGCAGATCATCTTCTTTCTTACTTTGATACTCGGAGTTCTCCATTTCATTTCCCCTCTCTTCCAATTCCCGATATAACTCTGAAACAAGACATCAGGTAGCATCAACCTCCAGCAATTTGCAGTCAGAACATGACATGCATATGAAGATAGTCACCCCAGATCCTTAGAATTTGTTGTTTTGTACATCGACATGGTCTCCAAAACACAACTTTGACAACTAATTTCTATTGGGATATCATTATAAAACCTAACAAAAATGTATATTGTGAGAGTACTTTTGAGAGAAATTTAGTATATAATTTTCAAGTATCTAATCTAAATATTTTCAAAGATATTGGTAGTCAAATTTTGAAAGTTCGATTCTGCCTATATGTCCAAAACAACTTTTTAGGTAACTGGAAGGAGTATGAAATTGTTATGAATAGAACTTGTTGTATTGCATAGCCTAAAGGGGCACATATATATATATATATATATAGTACAAGAAAACTTGGACCACGAGTCAATCTACTAAAGACCTAGACCAATACAATCTATTAGAGACCTAGACTAATAGGAAACCATAATACCCTCAACACCCCCCTCAAATGCAAAGGGTATGCAATAGCATTGCATTTGAGGAGGAATGACACTATAACAAATAGATATCTGAAGTCCGAATCTTCATAGCGTCAGTGAACCATGGATATTGAAAATCATGTCGAGTCAAGCCGGAGAGAAAAGCATGGTGGCAAAGACCATAGCCCAAAAGACCATAGAGATCAAGAGCATGCAGTGGCGACAACTCCCAAGGAAAGGAGAGCACGGTAAAGCGGCATCAAGGAGACTACAACCGGTGGCCATACAAAGCAATTGGCTGACTCAAAGATTTTTTGCGGACAAACAGGGAGAGCAACGGATAAGATGGACATGACAAAAAGAGAAGATGCAGAGGTATCAATGCAAGCAGCAACAACTCCTCAGCCTTTGACCAAACAGAAAGCAGCAGCACACAAGAAAGCCGTACATAGCAGCACCTTAGCCCATCTGCAGATAGCACAAGCACTTTCTCCCAACAACTTGGTACACACGACCACCAGCGCCTTCGGGACACAAGCAATCCAACACCAGCCCAAACATCAGCCCAGGAGAAGCACAAAGCAGCAAACACAAGCAGCAGCGGCCCAAACAAAGCTGCTTGGGTTGCAACTTGCAACAAAAAGAGCTGGAGGCCGCTGCAACTAGCAGCAGTACACACAGCGGAGGCTGACGATGCCCGACAAGCCAGCGGTAGATCTCCACAAGGTCGACTAACCAGGGGAAGAACATGACCGCATAGCCCCCGGGACAAGCAACCCAAGCGGCTGCAGCTGATGACGATGCAGGTGACGAGGTAAGCCAGCAAAGAAGACGGGCGACGGGCTGGGATGAGCTGATGGAGGCTGGCAATGCAGATTGGGTGGATGATGAGAAGACCAGCAAGGATGATGACTCTCGGCTCAGCAGACGCGCTTCGAGGAGACAAAGAGGTCAGGGATGCTACGATGACGAGCTGACAGGCCGGTGGCGACCTCAGAAGGGTGAAGAAGGCTACGGCGGCCCAAATCAAAGAAGCAACAGCATACCCTGGTAGAAGGTGGCGGTGGCAGATCTAGGCAGCGGCCCAGCTGCCCAACCCAAAGAAGAGGTCACACCGACGACAAAGTCGAAACAGCGGCGGCGGCAGGAGGACGAGCTGGCAGAGGAAGAAGCTCACAAGGGTGACGACGGGGAACGAGCAGCTGCTGCATAACGACGACGACACGAAGCAATGACAAACGGCTTCAGATCTGGCAAAAGGCAAGACGAAGGAAGACGAGTTGGCGCATGACAACGACTTGGATGGCTAGCTGCTGCACGATGATGACTACAAAGACGACAATGACAACAATGACGGGTTGGGTGGAAGGCCACCCCTGGAGAGAAGATCACCTCCCACAGGCAGCGTAGTGGTGTCTGAGAGACCAATGGCGGCGACGGTTGAAGAAAGCTAAAACCCTAGGTTTTGCTTTGATACCATGTTATGAATAGAGCTTGTTGTAGCCCAAATGGGCAAATATATAGTATAAGGAGGCTTAGAAAAGAAGTCGATCTACTAGAAACCTATACTAATAGGAAACTATAATACCCCTAACAGAAATAACCAGCTTACGAGAAATGAAACCAAGTAGAAGTTGGTAACCTTTAACATAACTTCAATTTTCAATTACTTTGAGAAGAAATCCATGTAACCTCTATGACATACCTGTAAATACTGATAAAATCCATATTTGTGTTGGAATGTCATATAGTGTCTTAGCTAACGTCAACGATGACTTCAAGATCTCTCTAGCTTGTCCAGTGTCATGTAGTTGAAGTGCTAATGTACCCAATATTGTTAAATACTGAGAAACCAATTGGATGTTACCCAACTGTTGGTGTGCTATTCTCAAACCACTTGCAAGGCGAACTCTGCAATAAATATAAACATCTCATTTTGACAAAATAGTGATGAAGTATTCGCAAACTTGTTAAGGGTGCGCTCCAAACATAAAGAGGAAATATGACATGACAGATGCCCATGGTAAAAAAAATTAACACATAACATTAGCTAACATGAAGAGAAAACTTTTCCTTTTCAATGCATACGTGTCTAATACAATGAGACTATGTGGGCCCTAGACCTATTACACAATACACATTAGCATTCATTATACTGATTTTCATTAGTTACTATGGCACAGCCCTTACCGTGCTTCTTGTGGATTCTGCTGTCTCATAAGTAAAAGTCCATAAACAAAAATTATACAAGTCTTCTCTCGCACGCCAACAAATGAGTCCATGGTTCTGTAAGCAGGACCAATCAATTCTAGCACCTAAAGAATGAAAATGGTGAAGCAATTTAGTCTTTATTAGCTGGCCTGAAACAGCAAAATACAGGTACATAAGAGTGCTAGCAAATCCTACTTTACCTGTGAAGATGATTCCGCGTCACCCTTACATATGTAGGACACTGCTGCATAAACTTGGCACATAGATTGCATTGATTTGTTCTCTGTCAGCTGAAATCATTTCATGCATTTTAATTAGAACAGGATGGGATGGCTTGAAACAGAACATTAGCAAACTTAGCCTAATATAGCAAGATCTATATTTGTTTACTACATATTTTACTTCAGCAATCTTGGGGCGCATATAATAAAATATTAGTGAATACAGGGATAACTATGTTACAACAGAACTGATAACCAACTTGATTGTAGATCACATAGAACGCATATAAGAGATGTTGTTAGTGTTTTAAATACTGATCACATGGAGAACTTTTGGAGGTGCAGAGTGCAGAATACTGCTGTGATCTGTAGCATACAAGAGGAGACTGAACTGCCTGACAGAGAGGCCAGTGTCTATGCAAAGCAAAATATTGTGGGATATCCGAGGGGAACAAAATACCTTTATTGCTTCAAGGAAGTGGAAAGCAGCCTCATCAAAGCAGCCAACAGAATGTGCATATTGTCCCCTCAGCATTTCAATTGTGCTTTCACTACCTTGGAGAATTGTTGGGAAACGAGTAAACCAGTTTTTCATCTGTGCTAAAGCCTACAGAAAAAAATGGAAAATTGTTAAGAAAGGGTTAGCTGACGAACCAGAAGATCCGTAGTTCTGATATTTGGAGAGAATAAATGTGTCATAATTTGTGGAGCTATGACACCAGCGAAGATGTGCTCATATCAAATCCAACAATCACAAAGAATATATATCAGCCCAACATATCATGAGATTATATTGTCTGCAGCAAACAAATTGGCATGGATGCGCTCATAAGAAATGGATGTATATTAAAAAATCATAGTACATAAATGATTTATCAAGCATGACTGCAACCTTTAGCAGTCTTCCATGACCCTCTTCTCCACAAAAAACAAACAAAAACAGAAAATAGCACTAGCCTTAAAAGATTACGACAGTTCTGAATGAAAACAGAAGGATATATGTTAGTAAAACATGGGTATGCTGGTTTATTTACCTCTTGGGCTTCAACAAATTCTGATCTCGTGAGTTCTACAGCAACATTGTTTTCCAGAAATTGGAGCAAAAGCATCAAGTACAGTCCTGCCGTCCATATCGTGGAGTGTTCCAAATTTGCCTCTGCATAGCATGACAGTTACACAGCCATTAGATAACATGAAGGCAACAGGAGGACAATTCTATAACAATTTAGTCCTCTGTTGGTGAAGGTTAGTTTATTCTGTCACGCACAACAAAAAAACGTAGAGGACCACGAGATGAAACAGTCAAGTGGCAGTGCTGGATTAACAGACCACAAGAAGAAACAATCAGATGGCAGTACTGGATCAAAAGACCACAAGAAGGAACAGTCGGGTGGTGGTGGTGAGAAGTCTAGCCAGACGAAGGGGCCACTCCCACAAGAAAATTTATGGCACTAGTGTGATCATTTTGTCAAGGGGAACCCGTTTTAGTAGACAGTGGCACAAGATGGAAGGCATGGCTAAAATTTTTTGGTAGGCACTCTAGGGTTATATATGATACAAATAACTGGGAAATACAAGGGAACAGTATCTACCAAGACATAGTCCACACGCTGGAAAGTACTTTCTACCGACTTATTCCTGGCAAAGCTAGACAAAGGAGTTTACGTTGCTTTACCGAACGGAAAAAACTTGTGAAACCCGTATAGCAGTAGAATGACACGGTACCAATCAGGGGCAAGTATAAGTGAGAGCTCTAAAGTATGGAAATACAGACGTAACAATAAAAAGAGCTGGTAACAGGTCTTTGTAATAATAAAAGGTAACAGGTCTTCACAATAATAAATTTAAGTTTTTATTATACCTGTCACACCATCCACGATCCCAAGCTTGGAGAGTTCCTCTGTGAAACAATATGAATACCCAGTAAGTACCAGCTATATACTATATACAAGTTTCTACAGATTTCAGCTTTAAAATACATGGGACAAATCTACCAGATTATAAACTAGATCATGTTTAGAAGATCCAAGAAACAATGCACAGTGAAAGAATGTACTTTAGGCTACCATTAGGTTATGCAGGTTGACATGCATTAATGCATGTACTGACCAATGACCATAGTTATTTAGCACACAGTACATCTCGTTCAGGCATGCCCTTACAAATTCCACAGTGATGGACTGATGGTGCACCATGTCCCATGAATCATACCTGGACAACGAATGTGATATGCAGGGGGTTACAGTGAATTTGGACATTGTGGTGCTGATCAGTTGACAAAATAAAAGATCATGCCAGCTATATTTTCAAGGCGATGGCTGTGTGGTCAAATGGATATGATTGGCACGTAATGAGTAAAACAAGGTTTCACTGTTGTGTGCAACACCTGTTTAATAAAGCCCAGTGGTGTAGATTTGCTACAGCTAGGCAGTACCTCCATAATAGGTGCCTAAAATACTATAATCCAATAAAATTAAAATAATATTTTTTTGTTTAACATGAAACACTGATTTCCTATCATCTTCAGTCTTTCCACTTATCTACATCATGTATCTCAAATCCACCATGGACCAACATGGCAACTCCTGTTTATAGATGTGCTCTCCTCCATTCACATCGCAGCACTGACACAGAAACCTCCATGGAGTTGGCTTCAAAAAGACGAATGTCCATGGAGTGTCATGAAACATGAGCTTGCCCAAGCCACATTTGATGTAACGCAGCATCCTTCTCAGATTGGCTGTAGATCTTACCAAATCATGACAAAATGATGCTGAGCTTAATCAATCTGAAGTGGTTAATAATAATGCCACCTTAAGAGTAGCTAAGCATATTGCAAACTCACATTTCTCTCATATCAGCATTGTTGTCAGCACACTTGTTCTCTCTATAGGCATGTATGAGGAGATGGTGAACATGAATTCTGAAATAGTGAAATGGACTAGCTTTATGGGAGACAGGGAGAGTAACAATTTTTTGTTCATTGGAGCAATACATAGAACTTATTGTTGAGCAGAAGTTCCCTGGATTCTCGTTGAGTTGAAGTTGCAGCATCGAGACAATTCAATAGGGAGAGTGGAAGTGGAAACTTGGAAAGTGCGAGGATCGCTTCCAAAATTACTACCGATCAAGTTTTCTCCACACGAAAAGCGGAAGTGAATGGGCAGAAGTGAAGAAGGTTTTATCTGGTTCACAAGGACAAATACAGCGATAACGATACCAAATTGGGGAAATCTTTTAGTGCGACGAACATCTGCTTTAAGTAACCTTGGGATTACTAGAATAGCAGTTATTATCAAATTAATAAAAACATGCAAAGACCTCATAAAATAAACCCTAGAAGAAAATACAAATTTGACCCCTCACAAAATTAACAGTTAGATTTAATTAGAACCTCCCTAAATGGCAGGAGATGCCAATACTTCTCAAGGACCATAGACTGGTAAAAATGACTACAATCTCGTACCCACGGATGTAAACAGCCGGTCTAGAATCATATAACATGCCTAGTTAGCTACAAGTCTGTCATCCTTAGAAGCATTACTTCAAATAAGTTATTAGTATTCAACAGAACATACCACGGATGAGCTGCAGTCCTGAATGTATTCTCTTTCCACACTCCTTAAATATCCCTTTTGGCCGGCCGACCATGACTACCATGAGATCCACCAGCACAAACACCGCAGTCCGTGGTAGCCACTCCCCATACATCGGCGGTGGCGCCAACAACAACTTATCCCCATAATCCAACACATCATTCAATGTATCATACCCACACAACGCTCGGAGCTGAGCTCTCAACTGCCTTTGCTTATGTGCCAGCGCCGCCCTCTCTCTTTCCTTCAACATGGGCTGCGTTAGTGTTCTCTCCACTGCACTGAGCTCAATACCAAGCTCCTTAATGCGCCGGCCCCTCTGCATCTCGCTCTTCACAGCAGTGTCCAGCCTCTCCACATGCTGTGAGGCAGCCTTGTAGTCGCAGACCCTCAGCAGGTAGAACGTCTGCAGCAGCTCAGTGTAGAAGAACAGCCCAACCCAGTGCTCCTTCTGCATCCGAATCGGCACAAGATACATACGCAACAAAACACAAAGTTTACATCTCTCCATTGCTACTTACAGCATAAAGTTCAAAAAAAAAGAAGAAAGAAGCTAATCTGAGTTTACCTGCTCAGCCGGGAGTGCGTCCCAGAGCTGGGAGACGCGCGCGACGGCCGCCTCAACGGCGGCGCTGTCCTCCCAGCAGAGTAAATGGACGTGGAGCGCGGTAGCCGCGAAGAAGAGGTCGAGCTGGGGGCTCTCGAGCTCGGCGGCGGCGCCGGCTCCCGCGGACAGAGTGGAGAGGGCAGATGTGGCGTCCCCGTCGACGGCGAGCGCGGAGGCGAGCTGAGCCTGGAATTTACTGGTCCAGAGGAGGGCCGGTCCTCTGGGTAGGAGCCCCGACGCTGAGGCGGACGCGAGGAGGCCGAGCCCGCGGCGGAGGACGTGCTTCTGCGGCGGGACGGCGCCGAGGAGCCCGTAGACGTTGGCGAGGAGGGAGTGCGCGAGCAGCTTGAGCCGCGGCGGCGCGGAGGGGAGCGGGTTGAGGACGAGCAGCGCGCGCTCGAGGTGGGCCTTGGCGTTCGCGAGCCCCCTGGAGCGGGCGAGCAGCAGGCCTGCCAGACGCAGCCGCGCGCGGGCCTCGGCGAGCGGGAGGAGCGAGGCGGCGTGCGGCGGGCTGAGCGCCGACTCCAGGCACGACGTAGCGGTAGAGAAGTCGCGCCGGCGCTCGGCCTCCTCCGCCAGCGCGAGGAGCCCGTCCGCCGCCGACATCGACGGCCCGGCCGCCGACATGGCGGGGCGCGCGGCGATGGGTACTTGGGGAGGGAGGGCTAGGGCGCGGCGGGCGGCAACGGCATGCAGATTTGGGTAATTGGGGAGGGGAGTGGGAAGCGCGGTGTGGAGGGAGGCGAGGGGAGAAGAGGTGGGTTCGGGCGGCCGGCGGTTTCAACGGGGTCGTGTTTGTGTGCTGTGCTTGTGCTCGGCCGCGGCTCGCGTCGCGGACGGGGAAAGTGGGGAAAAAAATCCTATGCGACCGGGTCAAACGTGCGACCCGGCCGCACGTCCTCGCTGCCAGGCGGCCCCCCCGCGCTCCGCGGCCCGTGTGAGGGGAGGGGGGTCACTGCGCCTGGGCCCGGATCGCATAGGATTTGCTTCCGGAAAGTGGGGGCCTGCTTCTTGTTGGAACCCGCGCCGCTGATATGGCCAGCTTGTGTGAGAGCAATTCTAATCGAGTTACCTCTTTCTCTATTTCCTCATTTAGCAATCCTCATCAAATGATTTCTTCTCTATTTCTTTGCATGCTCCAACCGACTCTCTAAATTTCACTCCCTATATTCTACTCACCTATATTTTATTAATATCTTGCAACTAACTTATTTTTTTCAACCTCGGTCCGGACGGTCTGGCCGAGAGTCCGGATCAGTACTGGACTGCCCGGACCTCAGCCCGGACAGTTCGGGAGCCCGGAGGGTCCGGATGAAATCCGGACAGTCCGGGATTGTCTTCGCTCAAAAGATACCCTCTGCCATGGGGGTGACGGGGGCGACAGCGAGGCGGGGGCGACGGCGACGCAGGGGCAACGGAGCCGATGGCGAAGCGGGGGTCGGAGCGGCGAGGTCAGCGGGGGTGGCGGGGTCAGCGGGGGGCAATGGGGCTGCGGGGGTGACGGGGCCGGCGCATCCAGATCTGGAGCACGGCGGGGAGGCCGAACACAGCGGGGACAGCGGCGGCACGAGGAAGAAGATGTCGGCGGCGTGAGGAAGAAGACAACAGCGAAGGTAAAACCTACCTTCCAAATCGGGCGCGAGGGAGACTTCCGACGGGGTGCGGGGTCCGGCCGTTGAGGAATAGCAAGCCGGCGATGGTTGCTGGATGCAGCGACCCGCCTACTACCCACCTGGATAGTATGCCGGTCTTCGACATGTCGCAGACGAAGTGCCTTCTCGTCTACAACACATCACACAGAGTAGCACACAGAAGCAGTGCAGTGGTCCATTTATAACAAACTTAATTTACAAAATCAGAGAACAAGATAAAAATATATTCCCAAAAGTACGGGAAATTTAAAACCGTTCCATTCGGCTGCAGCAAGGGTCTTATTCTACATCTCTCGTCTCCCACTTCCTATGCTTCTATGCTTCAGGGTCTTCACCACGGTAGTCGAAGTAGTAGTCGATGCCTTCGCCTTCCGTCGCTGTTGTCGGTTCTTCGGAGCTTCCGTCTTCGACCTCGATGTAGACTACCTCTTGATCCGTCATCGGCTCGTCGACTAATCAAAGGAATTAGAATAGAGGGATGAGTACAGAAGGTACTCAACAAGTCCAGGGATAGCAAAGAGGTGTTTGATGCACTATCTACTGAGAACGGCAACGTTCTCCAAAAGCAATGCAGTCTGGCAAGGTAAGAGAGTCAAATTTTAATTTCAGGGACTACGATCTCATGTCTTACAAGCTGCTAGGATTCCCGATGAATTTCTTTCTTGCCGGGTTCGCAGTTCCAACCGGGAACACAGAGTGACACTGCCACAATTCAATACACTCTGCAGAGGTGCGCAACTGTACCCACAAACAATCATAAGCATGTACCCGAGGTGATCAGCCCCGAATCACGTACTCATGATCACAGAGCCGTTTCGCCGCCCGCTCGGTTATACCCCGCGTCGTAGTCCCGCACAACAGGCCTAGGACTACCGGTCTCACGTTGACACTACAGGCCCAACGTCTTGTGGATAGCCATCGGCTAACACCACCTTCCCAACAGTTGATACTCCGGATCCAACTGTTGAGGTCTTCCTTTTCCGGGGGGGTATAGACCTAGGGTAAAGGGTACTTTAGCTCAGCCCCGCCCATACAGGGTATGTGGTAAGCGCGGTCGCTACGGCCCTTAAGCACATTTGATCGTTGGTTGCATTAATCTTATATGAAACATTCCCGTGTGATGAAACATGCCTTCCAATGTGCCATCGGCACCCTTTCCAAGGTTTCATCACCCATCATGATCACGCCCAAAAACCGGCGATCAAAATAAAATAACAGTTGATTCATCTTTAAAAAGTAGATTTCCATTTTGTGCAGGTTATAAACAAGAGGGAAATTGTGGATCATTCTCAACGGACATGAACAACAAAACTGGACTTGCCTGGTATCGGAGTGGAAATGAAGTTCGAAGGGTTTACTTGTGGAACTCCGGCTTCTGGCAAAGAAAATATAAAGTCCGATAAGGACTAATCCAGAAAAATCTCAAGTATGAATGCAATGACATGGCATTATATGCACGAGATGATGCGTGTATTAAACTTATCATCTATGACCTTTAAACTTAAATCCTTTTAATAACCTCTTAAAGATTCAAGATTCCTAAGAGTAACTCGGACGTTAAATATCTTAAATCCCTTGTCCATCATCTTATGATAATATCTATCAACTTAACTTTTGTTTTCTTCACTCACCATTTTAACATGTTCTATTTAATCCAATGTCCTTAACTTAAAACTTTAGTTAGGATTTTAAGAAGATTAACTTAGGTTTCACTCTCTTTTTAAAGAATAAAACATATTACTCAATTTAAAATGACTTATAGCTTAATTAGTCTTAAAATTTTCCTCTAAGAAAACCCCTTACAAAACTAAACAAGTTATTTTAAATTTTTCATTCATTCTTTAACCTCACATGTATATATATATATATATATATATATATATACACACACTATTTCTTTTTCAACTTCCTTTTATTTTCTGTTTAAAGAAATCAGAAACCTACATGTATATATATTTTTGATATGTTCCTTCTTTTCATTTTTATGCCTTTTTTATTTCCTTTTCTATTTTCCACTTCCATTTTATTTTTCCCTACTCCCCCTCTGGTCGGCCCACTAGGCCCGCACCGGTGCCCCTCTCAACCTTCTCTCCCTCACCTCTCTCACGCCGCTGGCTGCCTCTCCTGGTTAGCGCCGCCGCCGCCTAGGCCCACTATCGCCGCCGCCTCTCTCTTGCTACTCCCTTCTGCCTCCGGGTGAACGCCGCCCGGCTAGACCCGTTTCGGTCGCTTCGGTCCCCTATTGAGGACGCTCCACCTCCCGGCCACGGCTTGGTCTCCTCTTGGAGGTGGCTCGCTCCCCTCGGCGCCGCCTCGAGCCCTAGGGCTCAGGCTCGCCGTCGCCGTGCTCCTCCTCCCGCTCGGCTCTCCCTAGCGCGCGTCGCTGCCAGCGCTCGGCCCCAATCCTAGCTCGGTCTCAGGCTTGCCGCCGCTGGGAGCGCCGCCTCACTCCGGTCCTCTCGCCCCGACGCCTCCATCTCCGGCCGCCACCGCTGGACGGCGGTGGTTTGGCCGCACCGCAACCGCGGTGGTGCGCTGTGCCTTAGGTAAGTTTCCCCCCAAATTCTTCTTCTAGCCCCCAACATGCTTATGTCCGACTGTGATGTGCTTAATGGTTCCTAAGCAATTTGATCGGGTGATGCTTCTCGATATGAGGTTTGTTATGAGGATTATGGGTTCGGTGACTTCTTATGCTTAATCCAGTGCGTGCTTTTCATGCTATAGTTGAGTGAGTGATTACCTCTGGATGGTTGAATTACCCATGCACATATATCTATTCTCGGTAGTGATTAAAATTGATAATACTTGCGCTACACTGAGATGTGTGTGTGTATGCTTGATTCCCAGTCCATTTTCTTTTGTGATGATTAAAGCAAAGAGGGGTTTGAGAGAGATATGACCCCTGATGGGAACAGATACTTCCCTTAGCTTCGGCTAAATCTATGATGCCTAGCTGGGATTTTAGTGTATATATATATATGTATGTGTTTATACATTAATTGATGAGGACTGATGTTAGCTTGATCTAGCATTTTCCAACTGATAAGAACAGAGATTTATTTTGATCTTTAGCTTCTCTCCTTTTTATTCCTGCTTGCCCCTATACATGAGTATAACTGACTACTGAATTTGACTTTGGTCCCTCTAGTTTTCAGACATTTCTCTGCATGCCACTTAACCCATTTGAACTGATAGAACGGAGGATATTCTTGAACTTAGCCACTTTATATCTCCTTCTTATACGTGCACCAGGTTCAGTGTTTTAGCTGAGAAGAACAGATACTGTTTTGATCTTAGCTTCCCTTCTTGTCTTCTACACATATACATGTCCATTTCAGTTACTTGTCTGACCAAACAGATTTTATACTTGATCTTTGCTTAGCTAGAGGTGATGCCCTTGTAATTAACTTGTTTGGCATGCTTATATCTGACAAGATTGATGGGAGCGGATGCTAATCTTAAACCTTTTCCCCTATTCCTGACCCTAGTTTTGCTTTATTTCCATTCGTGATTACCCATACCAGTTTATAGAACTAAAGAACAGCTGCTATCTTGATTTAGTGTTCTAAAACTGATAGGAACAGATTACCCTTGATCCTAGTCATCTTTGGAGTTCTTCCATACATGTATCTGCATATGTGCGACCCTATATTGATTGGTAAGAGCAGATGCCGCTATTTAGTTCTTTTGCTAAGTTTACTGAGATTCGGCATTGGAATGTTTGATTACTTGAATTGGTAGGAACAGATGTCCTACACATTGGTCTTAGGCTTCTTATATTTGCTTCTTATATAAACATGTCAGTTTTCTTAAACTGAAAGAACAGAGATTCTACACCTGATCTAGTCTGCTTATGGTTGTGATGTTTTTATCTGAGAGGAGTTGAAATATGGTATTACTCAGATAAGAACAATACTATCACTGTTGCCTAGTTGACGCCTTGATGTATACTATGATGATTTCTTTAAGAAAGAAATCCGAGAAGGATATAACGATAAGAACAGATACAGGCTTGGCTTTAGATATTTCCTTCTGTTTCCTCCTATGCATGCATATGCCTATATCAGTTCATCGAACTGAAAAGAACAGAACTATGCTTGGTCTAGCTTATATACTATTATGATGCTCAGCTTTGTGATGAATAAACTGAGTGAGGTTCGGTAATTGGTATTATCTCAGATAGGAGCAGATTTATCCTATCGTTGCCTTTTGTTGCCTTAATATATGATGCTGAAAGACTCCGAGAGAAATCGAGAAGGGTATAGAGAATCTGATAAGAACAGATTATTACTCATGCTGCCTATTCGTTGCCTTTAAAACCCTATGATAAAATCTTTAGCTGAGAGTTTGTTTGAAACACCCATGGTGCCAATGACAAGAACAGATGCTACCAAGGTTTCCTACAACCTCTGTGATGCAAAAATGGATTTTGAGGGTCCCTTAGGACATCAAACTTCCATCTACATGCATATATATATATGCTGTGATGGTCCAGTTGGGGTTTTACCTTACTCCTAAGTTGGACGTGCAAAGGCTCGGCTCTTTTGATCCTGCTCCTAGGCTTGCTGGCGGCTCCTTGCTCCTATTGCTCCTTTGCTGGTCCTGGTGGTGGTCTGCTCTCCTCCTCCAATCTTGGTGACCTTCCTTCTCCTGATGCGTCCCTCCTCTGGCTTCTTCCTCTTCCTCCCCTAAAGCTTGGCTATGCTTCCTGAGATTTGTTCTTGTGGGCTGGTCCTTGCTCTCCCCTCGGCAATGGCTATAGCTCTAGAGTTTGTGGTTTCGGTGTCTACAGCTGCTGTGATGTTTGCGTGCTAGAACTTGGATGGCTCACCAATGCTACTGTTTCCTCTTACCGTCACTTCCTAAGAGCCCTTTTATAGCTCTTGATTCCTTTGGTGGTGAATCTTGCCACTTCCTGTTTGCTTTTCTGCTACGTGGCTGATCACCTGCTACCTTTCTGGGCTATTACCGAGGCCCTTGCCTGGTCTTTTCGTTGCCTTTTTCATTTAGGAGAGTACTGCTCAGCAGCACTTGTTGCCGTGTACGCACAGGAGCTTCTTGTGTTTGATTCTGTTGCCTTGCCGGTTAAGGAAAGCTGGCTAAACTCCAAACTTGTGAGTTCCAATGGATGACTTTTTTGGATGAATTGATTTCCATTTCTTTAATTCAGTTTATAAACAATTTCCTTTTTAAAAGTGAAAAAAAACATGGAGGCAATTTAGATTAGGAAAATAAAAGTTATTTAAATACTTCTCACCTCTTTTCTCCCTATTTATAAATATTATAGATTTGTTCAATTGAGGGTCTTAGCCACGTGGCCCTCGGACATTTTGAAAATAAAATGTGTTCAAAAACTATTTTCAAAACTAAAATTTATTTAGGTCATCGGCACGGTTTTGCCCCCGCAGCTAACCCTACGGATGTCGGCGGAACTGTGCCGGTGAAACCACATTTATTTCAAAACCCCATTTTCAAAAACCTGCCTCCTACAGCAACGGCGGAAATCCAACGGTCTCGAGTGCATATACTCGATGTCCTCGGATTTCGCCTACATTTCCGAAGAATCCTCCCCCCTTTGACTCTCGGTGATCCTCGACTGCTCAAGACTTGAAGACTCAGAGGTTTGAGAATTATGTTAGATGTTGTATAGGTAGAATGAATAACGTGATGTACTCTTTTTCCTTTTCCTTTGGTTATTCTTGTAACCTGTTGTACTACGACATTTGTATTTTATAGTTCAATTAATAAAGTTTCTCTTTTCTTATATATGAATTTGTATGAATGCTCACGATGTATGCCATGTATGATATGAATGCACAAACAAGTCCTCCCCTCCTACTCTCATCGACCTATTCTCGACGTAGCTCAATAGAATCGGGTCAACTCAGCAGCGCGAGTTGACCTGACTTCCTCCTCACACTTCTCTCGACTACTCTAAAACTAGGGTTCTCACACTGGATGTGGGGTGTGAGGAGAAGGGGATAGCAACTCCCAATTTTTAGGGACCCTGTAGCAACTCGGTTGGAGGTCTTTTTTGCTGCTAGTTGCCAAATATGGCTTTAGGGACCCCGATAGCAACTCGGTTGGAGTTGCTCTGACAAATGAGGAGAGGATCGTGTCTTCCGTGTGGTCGATGCAAACACTTTTTAATTTTATTCCAAATAATATCAATTACTATTTGTTAACACTACACTACACTACACCCTCGTAGACTTACATAACAGCGTGACTATGCCTAATAACATCAGTTACTATCTAGTAGTTTTTTACTACTAACCTCATAATTGTTCACTACTAACTCGGTAACCAATTATAACCTTATAATTATTGACGACGAAAAAAAATCATCGAAACATATACCTAAATGGGATCTAGTTTTGAAGCCCTCGTCGTGACCAACCCAATGATGCAAATGAAGCACCAGTCGGATTAACAGTTTAGGAGTTATATCATTTCCAATTTTCAGATTTAGCATTTAAAGTGGGTTGAGGTCAGCAAAGTCATCACTTAGCTGTACGAGGGTAGGCACAACATGGAAGCCACGTACATCCCGCATCATCTTGTTCACTGGCTCTAGCATCAAATGTAGGGGAGTGTGCTGTGCACGTGCCCCCAGATTAGGTTTCCTGATCTATTTTTATTATTGTATAGATGGGAGTTTGTGATGGTGGTATTTTGTCTAGTCTATGCCAACAGCATGAAGCACTCCATATTCCAGTAATTTTTGTGCACCAACATGTGTGGCCAACAAACCGGTTTCAGCTACCGTCCCCTCATCTGGGAAAACCTCCAACCTCCTCCTCTCCCATCTATCTCCCACTTCCTCTCTTCTAGGGAACATCACAGCTCCTTCTCTTCTCCCTGCTCTCCTCAGCACGGACGCGGCTCAAGCAGCTCACAGGGCAGACCCACTCAAGGCCAAGTGTGTAGAAAACACAAGGAGCCTATCGCATCAACAGAACATACAAGGGCCAAGCATGGCCACACTGAGGCCGAGCCACCTAGGAGGGCTTCGGCCTCGTGGCTACCAGGGTTAGCAGGGAAGCTTCCTCCTCCCTCTCTCCCATAATATGCCCCTCATCCTCGTTGCCTTCCACAAGGCCATGCTCACTCGCCATGTTTGTGGCCACCGTAGCCCACAGATTCTTGGTCAAGGACGACATGTCATGGAAGTCATTCAACATCGATCTCCGAATGCCTCGCTTCCACCTGCATGGCATTGGGCTTGTGAGTCCTCGCTTTCCACGTACAAGTACAACTCGCTCAACTTGACTAGTTCACCGCTGCTAGTCACTACACAGTACGTGCTGGACAAATGCTAGAGTTTGAACACAATATCTTATACTCCCTCTGTCTAGAAATATAGGACGCATTATTATGTGTACAATGAACGTTTAAAACTTTGACCACCCACTACTGCAGATTGACCCTCTCCTGAACCCCCTCCACTGACGGGCACAAAGAGGTCCGTCGCTGGAGGGGAACACCGCCGACGGACACGAAAGAGACCGTCAGCGGAGAGGGCAGCAAAGATGGACACGCAGAGCACCACTGACGGGCACGAAATACATCCGTCAGTAGAGATGAACGCGAGGTGGCATAGATGACGCGTTAACTCCACTGACGATCTCAATTTAAAGGACCGTCAGAGGAGATCGCATCTCCACTGACGGGCTAAAACTCGGCCCGTCAGTGTAAGTGTGAACGTATGACGACTAATTTTACTGACGGTCCCTCTGTACCGGCCCGTCAGTAGAGATGTTAACTCCACTGACCGTATAGATCTTCGTCCGTCAGTGGTAATTACTGCATAGTTGGCTGTATATTCACTGACGGGCCCATTTTAAGGGCCCGTCAGTGGTGTTATCTCCTTATAGCCAAAGCAGGCCCTCGCTGCTGGCCAGTGCTCGCGCGCCCACTGGCCAGCAGCGAGTGCCGCCGTCGCCCCAGCTGCTGCCGCCGTCGCCGCCGCCCCCCCTTCCCCCCCCAACCCACCAACACTTGTCCCCTCTCCCCAAACCCTCCTCCCCAAGCTAGAGAGTCTAGATCTAGATCTAGATCTAGATCTAGACCTCTTTTCCTCCTCCTCTCACTCTCTCCCTCCTCACCTCTCACTCCTCCTCTCACTTTCTCCCACCTCCTCACCTCTCACTCCTCCTCTCATTCTCACTCTCTCCCTCCTCTCACTTTCTCCCACCTCCTCACCTCTCACTCCTCCTCTCTTTGTCACTCTCTCCCTCCTCCTCATCTCTCACTCCACCTCTCACTCTCTCCCTCCTCCTCATCTCTCACTCCACCTCTCACTCTCTCCCTCCCTCTCCATACATCTCCCTAGTAAACTTTCGGTAATAATGCTCGCTAGTGTACTTTTCATGTCGGATATGTATTTGATGTGATTTTCGGTTATCGAACTGATTAGTTTCGTGTCGTAGGTGTTGATCGATGGATCGCAGTTGGATGTACGACAACCGGGCGACAGAGAGTTGGGCTATGGCTTTGAACGAGTTTCTTGATGTCGCCGAACGAGATATGAGGGCAAAAGGTGGCACGAAGATTTGCTGTCCATGTCGCGATTGCAAAAATTTGGTAATGTTCGATACGAGAGGGAGGGTGACGGTACACCTGGCGCTTAAGGGTTTTATGTCAGGCTATACACGTTGGACATGTCACGGCGAGGAGGAGGAAGATCAGGTGTTACAGCAAGCTGCCGAACACGGAGATGACGAAGAAGACGAGGGGAGTATCGAACCTGACGCCGAAGGAGAAACGGGAAACAATTTGGCCGATATGGTGCAGGACGTTCACATGGTGGAGCAGGTGGTGATAGATCCCGAGGATGAAAGAGAGGCTGCCAAGTTCTCGAGACTAGTTGAAGACTCACAAATCCCGTTGTATACCGGTTGCGATCCAGAGCACACGCGTCTGTCGGTCACGCTGGAACTTCTAAGGATCAAGGCAGCCCACAACTGTCCGGACGAAGGCTTCGATGAGACACTGGCTTTTCTTGCAAAAGTTTTTCCGAAAAACAACTTGCTGCCTACGAGCACGGAAGAAGCCAAGAAGGTTGTCTGCCCTCTTGGGTTAGAGGTGCAGAGGTTCCACGCGTGTCCGAATGACTGCTTTATTTACCGCAAGGAGCACGAGAAGCTGTACAAGTGTCCCACGTGCAACACGTCCAGATTCAAGAGGGGTAGAAAGCAAGCCGATGATGAGGACCCAGTGAAGAGTGGGGCTCCAGCAAAGGTTGTATGGTATCTTCCGGTCCTTCCCCGTTTGAATCGTTTATTCGCTAACAAGAAGGAGGCAAAGCTGCTACGTTGGCACGCCGAGGGGCGGAAAACTGATGATGGAGTGATGAGACACCCTGCCGATGCTTCGCAGTGGAGGGCAATCGACGCCCAATACGATGATTTCGGAAAAGATCCGAGGAATATCAGGTTCGGTATGAGTACGGACGGGATCAATCCATTCGGCAACATGAGCAGCAGACACAGCACTTGGCCCGTGGTTCTATGGATGTACAATCTTCCTCCATGGCTGTGCATGAAACGAAAGTACATACACCTCTGTATTCTCATACAAGGGCCGAAGCAACCTGGGAACGATCTGAACATGTATCAACAATTATTGTTCGAAGAACTAGCTACACTGTGGGAACCAGGGGCCCAGGTCTGGGACGCATACGAAGAAGAGTACTTCAATCTGAAAGCGCTGTTGTTCACGACGGTCCAAGACTACCCCGCGTACGGATATCAGTCCTACCAGTGTGTTCATGGGTACAAAGGATGTGTGAAGTGTTTGGAGTCTACTACAAGTTTACACCTAAAGGGATCCAAAAAAATCGTGTTCATGGGCCACCGAAGGTGGCTGAAACAGAACGACCCATGGAGGCAAGAGAAGGAATTGTTTGACAATACTGTTGAGGTCCGTTCGGCGCCTCGGGAGAAGACCGGGGTGGAAATCTATGACATCGTGAACACAATGCCCCTTGTTACGCCAGGTAAGACACAACCGTCTGTTCCCATGCAGGACGGCGTCTGGAAAAGGAAATCCGTATTCTGGGATTTGCCTTACTGGAGATTCCTAAGCACACGTCACAGCATAGACGTCATGCATGTTGAAAAAAACGTGTGCGAGAGCTTGCTTGGTATCCTGCTCAACATTTCAGAAAAGACTAAAGATGGACCGAAGGCACGAGCTGACATGGAATTCTTGGGTATAAGAAAGAAGCTGTGGGCTACGAAGCGAACGACCAAGTTGGGGACGGGTGCAGTCAGAATCAAGACGGACTGTCCCGCTGCTTGTTACACTCTCAGCAAAAAAGAGATCGTTAGCTTTTTGGAGTGCCTCCAAGGTGTCAAAGTTTCTTCTGGTTACTCCGCAAACATCGGGAGAATAGTTGACATGAAGAGTCACCGAGTAATTGGTATGAAATCTCATGACTGCCACGTGATGATCACGCAGATACTTCCTGTTGCAATCAGGGGTCTCATGGAGCCGGAGGTCCGCAAGACAGTCTTGAATCTTTGTAACTTCTTCAACACGATATCTCAGAAGTCGATATCCGTTACGCGTTGCCACAAGCTGCAGGAGGAGATCATTGTCATATTGTGCGAACTTGAGATGTACTTTCCTCCAGCATTCTTCGATATCATGGTACATCTCATGATCCATATCGTCCCGGAGATACTGG